>OY992896.1:62428290-62960790 GCA_963921405.1 Cepaea hortensis
AAACTGACGTTTGGCTTTCAAGATATCATCAATGTTTGGTTTGGATGTGATGTCCACCAAACATGACAACTTTGACAACAAGATAGGTTTTGTCAGCTGTGCATCAGCTCTATCTTTTGCAGTGAGGAAAACATCTGTTTGGTTTCGGAGCTTGTAAAAACAAAACAGGACTTAACGGCAGTTGAGCCACCTCACTGATGTGTGATAAGGTAAGTCACATAATTCAGAATCAATTTCTTCAAGAAAAGCCTGGATCTTACGGTCAGTGAGTGCATGTCCCCGAATGAAGTTCACAGCAGAAACGACTGGTTTCAGTACACAAGAACTATCTAAGTCTTTCCCATAGGGTGTTTGCTGAGGTATGATGCAGTGTATTAACTAGACTAGAAGCTGGAAATCAGGATGTGAGCGCACGCTAAAATGAGAACACACGGGAAGGTCCGGCTCCAGGGAGTGTGAGGAACGTAATGGAAGAGAAGCACTCGCCGAGAGGGGGGTGGAGGCTGCTTCTGAGACCGGTGATCTCCTGTGGTGTTTTATCTGCAGTGTATTTACTATCACTAAACATGGATTTGGCCTAAAGGCTTGCGAACGCGATTCGTGAGCAGCTTACCACACGTTCGAAACGCGGCGGCAACCGATTTGGCAGCAGACCGTGTACGCTGGGGTTTTAACGTGTTGGTATGGGAGCCGGTCGTTCAGAAAGCAATGGCAAACATTTCTTTCTTTTTTAAAGTTGCATATCCCTTACAGGACGTTGCAGTCAACATCAGCATTTTACAGCTGCTGTTGATGTTCTTGGCAATATTACCCGCAGTAGTTTGCCATTGCTTTCTGAAAGACCAGCTCACATACTCCGTAAGTAACCAACGCGACGTGATCGGTAGCCGAATCTCACGCAGCTGTGTTCTTCACGTGGTTATACGGGATTACGAAGAAAGTCGTTAAACCCATCGCCAGGGAGACGGCAACGGCAACTACTGAACGTAAAACTTTCCAAGAATCAACAATAGCAGTAAAATACTCGTGTCGACAGCCATGTACTGTGCATAGGATATTATTTATAAAAAAATAACAAAACATGGACTGCTCAAGTCCGAGAATTATAATTTGATTCTTATTGGCCTTTCAACGGCCTGCCAAAAATATAATTTTAATGATAACAACCAGCCACTTATTAATTAAGCGTGGAACAACAAAATTATACATATATCAGTAATTGAAACACACAATGTAGATTATAAAAACGTATTGTGCGAAGAGAAAACGAACTAATATAATTAATTGTGAATATATGATATGCATATTTCTATTGTGCATAAAAAACTTATAGAATATGTTAATGTCAGCAAATTATTATTTGAAAATGAAATTTAAAAAAAAAATAAGAAAATAATTCACAGAAATGTAAATATAAACATGTTTTAGATTGAATTAAGTCCCTTAACATTATAAATTGTTATGTCCCTTGTCTTAATTTGTTTTATGTGTATTCCATTTGTTGATGTGGATTGCCCCGAAGTTGTTCGAACAAAATTGTTTATAAATTCGGTGAAGACTAAACAATTATGCTAGCTTGCTGTTATACTAATTTGAATATGCTCTAAAACAATAATGAAATAAACAAGGGAATTATTATGTGCTTGATTTTTTTATCATAAGCATAATACTTTATTTTGATTATGATAGCAGTTAGATCGGTAGAAAATATAAGAAAACGGGAATATTGCCTCGAATAAACACTGCTAGAGACGTATTTGTTAAAAAAAAAATTAAACAATTTTAGTGTTTGTACAAGGACATAATCCAACGAAGGTAACAGCAGTAAAAGCTATAATTCTAAATTTCCAAGAACAAATTGCCTAGAAAATCTTGTTTCGTTATTTCATGGAATGAATCCGAACAACTATCTCTTGTCAATTCATAGCGTGAATAGGTACAACTATCTCTCGTCTAGTCATAGAGTGAATCGGTACAATCATGTAGGAATTGTCAAACCATCTTACGTGAGGTGTCTTGTAGAGATACCTACGGCAAAGGTAGCCTTTTCCATGCTGCAAAACATGCCGTTCAATAAAACAATATCATTTGCAACGAGTAAATGAGTGATGAAGTGCTGCATAGAACCTATAATGTTATATGGATGTGAATCGTGGACAATAACCTGACAAATATCCGATAGTAGTGGAGATGTGGTTTCTGATGAAAATGCAAAGAACATCATGGACAGACAGAAAAACCAATGAGCAAAACCTACAAGGAACAAATGAAAACCGTAAACTGATTAGAGAATTAAAAATAGACAGTCAAGATTATTTGGCCATGTTATTAGTAGAAATAAATTAGAAAATTTAGCAATAACCTGCATTACTGTGGCGGAAAGAACAAAAGAAAGGGAGAGTGATACATATCTAGATGCTTAGATCACGTGATATAATCGAGACCAGAAAACAAAGAAGATCCACGACACTGGTGATGGTGTGAGATGGGGAAACATGGCCGAACATGATTATCTACATGACAAATGATGATGACTAACAAATCAACAGAAATGAAAAGTAGTAAGGTTTAGCTTTATAGAGTTCCCACTGATAACTTGTTTCAAAAGAAGACGTTATTGCAAGGATACATTCAGAGAGGACGCAATTTTCTTTGCCACAAACAGAGAAGATCAACTTTGTTGGCACTAATTCCGTAGCTCCAGCGACAATCCTCAGCAGCCTCAGAGAAAATTGGGCTAGTGAACCGATTGACGGAGTCCAGTTTCGAAAAAGACGACCCTCGGGCCTGAAGCAGGCGGCGTAACCACTTCGATAAGAAATTCCCCATTTCTTTGCTTGGTTTGGCAATGTGCGGGTGCTGTATTATTTGCTGATCTAGTCAATGTGCGGGTGCTGTATTCTTTGCTGATCTAGTCAATGTGAGGGTGCTGTTTTCTTTGCTTGTCACAGCAATGGTCATGAATCAATCCCTATCATTGGGATATTCTCTACGAACCATCGGAGCATAGAGTTGGTGTTAATATGCTATTTATTATCTGTCTTATTGCTGATACAGGTATATTTGGATGTTTCAATGTGTGTGATAGTTGATATAAAAGCGTACGTGCCTTATGACATCAGATGTCGATTTCTCTGTCTATTCTGCAATATTCGCTGTATGTATAATATTTAATAGTTTATAACATTAATTATGTAATAAAACGATTAATTTACTCATCCTCCTAGTGTCGGAGATGAGCACTGGGGTTCGGCACCTCGAAGGCCAACTGCTGGGAACGCTCAACAATAGCTGTCCTCTTTCTGCTGCAGACATTGTGTGCAATCTCAAATAAGAAAGTGTGGTTCTCTATTAATAGCACTTACAAGTCCTTGACATTGTGAACAAAGATTTTCGTGAAGCCGTCGAGAAAGATGTGCTTGCACTTCTTTCAGATACTATAATCAATGTTTGCCATCTTGTACTGACCCTTGAACCTCCGGCTCATTCTGTTGTTAACACTTATTTTTCCCCAATCGAATGCATAATTTAGTGCCTGTTTAACACACACAAAGAACGGATGGTAAGATTTATTGAAGCAGATGCTATTCGTATGCCCAAACCATTGGCGTGTAAACAAAAAGAGATGATAGTCATATACATTCTACCATGGTGGATAGTAAACATGACTGAGGGAATATGCGTGTTGTATATATCAGTATACATGACTGAGGGAATATGCGTGTTGTATATATAAGCTTGAAAGATTCATTGGTTAGTATACATGACTGTGGGAATATGCATGTTGTATATATCAGCTTGAAATATTCATTGTTTAGTATATATGACTGTGGGAATATGCGTGTTGTATATATCAGCTTGAAAGATTCATTGTTTAGTATACATGACTGTGGGAATATGCATGTTGTATATATCAGCTTGAAATATTCATTGTTTAGTATACATGACTGTGGGAATATGCGTGTTGTATATATCAGCTTGAAAGATTCATTGTTTAGTATACATGACTGTGGGAATATGCGTGTTGTATATATCAGCTTGAAATATTCATTGTTTAGTATACATGACTGTGGGAATATGCATGTTGTATATATCAGCTTGAAATATTCATTGTTTAGTATACATGACTGTGGGAATATGCGTGTTGTATATATCAGCTTGAAAGATTCATTGATTAGTATACATGACTGAGGGAATATGCGTGTTGTATATATCAGCTTGAAATATTCATTGTTTAGTATACATGACTGTGGGAATATGCATGTTGTATATATCAGCTTGAAAGATTCATTGTTCAGTATACATGACTGTGGGAATATGCGTGGTGTATATATCAGCTTGAAAGTTTCTTTGTTTCCTTTGTTTTGTATGTTTCCTTTGTATTGTATTGAGTGACTTCGACAGATTGTACCGGACACGATGCAGCAAAATAGGACAGGCAATAAATTGTGCAACATTTACATCTGTTCTTAATATACATATCGACCTCCCGCCCCCCCTCCTTATTTGTTTGTTGTTGTATTGGTAATACAACTTTAATGTGTTGTTTATTTCTTGGGTTCTTCAATATTCTACAAAGGGGATAGTGTGTGGGTGGAGGATGTGTGTATGGGTGCAGGGAAAGTGTGTATGGGCGGGGGATATGTTTGGGTGAGTAGGGGATGTGTGGTGGCTGGGGGAAGTATATGTGGGTGGTGGGGGTGTGTGGGTGGGTCGGTTGGTGGGTTATTTATGTGTCCATGTGTGTGTGTAGGGGTGGGGGTGTGTATGGGTGGGGTGATGTGTGTTGGGATGATGTGTGGGTAGGTGGGACATGGGCCTCATAACATGGTAATTTGCCTTGTTTATGTTTATGTCATTCATTTTACAATGTTTTTTTTCTTCCAATATGAATGTATAATGCTCTTGATGGACGAAAGATGAGTGAATGGAAGGGACGAATGTAAGACGGGCCTGCGTGCACAATTTGTTACCCTTTTAAAATAAAGTTGATTTGATTTTGATTTGATTTGATTTATTTCTACGAGCCTCAGTCAGATCACTAAGAATGTTAAATCTGGACTTCTCAGCCTTTCTCTTGTGGGTTTGATTGACTGATTGATTTAGGAATCGACATCACAGCATTCGGGGCATTCCCATAAGCGCTCCGTCTCCATCCTCAGCAGCCAGCGAAGAGTTCCAACACTAATAGTACCAGTAGCAATCTGATTATATGTCCGTCTCGCCTTTCCTCTAAGCGTTGAGCGTCGGCCAGATCCCCTCGTCACTCCTCGCTGTCTCATTCTTGCCAGACCATGGTAATCCATTTGCTCCTCCGAGGTGTGCACGTGCTCCCATAAGGCCGCAACCACGTCTGCCTTGTCATGTACCAATACTCCACCAAGTTCTACAGAGCCAGCCAATCTGTCCGCCTGTTCATTTCCCAGCACACCGGCATGCCCCTGAGAAAAGATCCAGGCGATGCTTGTCACCCGTGTCTCCGAAGCGAAGCAAGCCACTCCGCACGAAGCCTGCTCGTCCTCACCCTCGTCAGCATGCTTTCTGAGTCAGTTAGTATCACGATATGTGTGGGTGTGTGTGTCGTATTCTCCATCCAGCGGAGAGCCGCAGTGACCGCCTCCACCTCCATTCTTAAGCTGGATGTTGTGGTATCATATGCCAGGCTCTCCTTCACCAAACGTCGACCATTGGCTTTGGCTATGAACCCCAGCCACTTTTCTCACCTCTTGACACCAAACCATCTATGTAGATAATCACATCACCCGAGTGAGCACTGTCCTGAATTAGTTGCTGGATGTCCACTTCCGTGGCCCCTGCTGGCCACTCCCTGCACTCCCGGCTTAATGTGATTATAACTCTGCACAATTCTGACTGCTCCGCTGGCACTCTGACCCACTCCTCTCCACGCCTAATGTTCTCCAAGGGGCACACCTGTCTGATCGTATCCTCTGCCTGAACCATCCATGATTTCCCTCTTATCAGTCGCTGACCCTTAACAGCGTCCAGTGCCTCATGCAGTGGGTGGTCTGTGTCTGCAGCTACTCTGAGGTATGCCTTCGCCTGCATCACCTTGAGCCTACCAGCAACACTCGGCAGGCCCAGGATGTAACGCATACACACTACTGGGGTGTCTCTAGTGCATCCCAGAATGACCCGCATAGCTTCGTTCTGTATGCGCTCTAACTTCACCAGCTGACTCTCTGAGACAGTGAGCAGACCTAATCCATAATCAATTACTGAGAGGATCAAGTGCTGGTATAGTGTGAAAAGCATGCTCTGCTCTGTGTCCATTGCAGCCATAGTTGAAAGTGCACTGAGTCCCTTTTGAGATCTTGTCACAACCGTCTCCACATGGTCCTTGAAGGATAGGCTCCTGTCAAATGTGATCCCCAGATACTTCAGTTTGTTCTTGCTGCTGACATTTCTACCATCTATCGCGAGGCTTGGGACATCCATTCTCACAATTCTGTTGTCCAGAGAGCACCACAAAACAACCGCCTTTTCCGGGTGGATGACAGCACTCATTTCAGTGCATCAGTCAATCACTTTGTCTACTTTCGCCTGTAGCTCCTGGGCTGTTTGCTCCCTATCTCTCCCCTACCTATATGCAAGAATATCATCTGCAAATGTTAGTATTCTTCCAACCCCTGGTGCTTCTAGGTTTGCAATCTTGCTCGTATACACATTAAAGAACACCGGTGAGACTGCAGATCCCTGTGGCAGTCTTGGCGTTAAAATATGTGGCTCTGAGGTCCATGCACCCAGACGGAGAGCATCCCGACGAGACTGCAGGACGGCTGCTATCCAGTTCACCAACCAGGGATTGACCCCATCAGTGCGGTCATCAAAATATCATATCGAACTCTATTGTATGCATCCTCGAGATCAAGAGCTGCCGCCATCGTTTCTTGTCTACTCTGGAACCCCTCATAAACGTCAAAGGCAAAAGTGGCTGCATTTGACCAGGTATCTTTTCCTGGCCTGTAGCTCCCCAGGCCTCTTGGAAGAAGCTTCCCCCTTTCCAAGAACTCTTTCAGCTTGACAGCGACTATCTTCTCCAGAACCTTCCCAAATGTATTTTGAAGGGTGATGATTCTAAAGCCTCTAGGCTTTGACTGATCCTTGAATTGTTTTGGGAGAGGGATGAGATAGCTGTGCACCCAATCCTGCGGTAGTGATGCTGTCCTAATGATCTGCTTAACGCAGTCGGTCATCTCCTCCAGGTCAAACTTCCAGGCATCTTCCCTCTTGGTCTCCCCCTGCCTCTCCTCTACTCCAGCTTCCCCGCTGTGACGGCATGCTGTAGCGTTCCCTTACTCATGTCACGCCCACAATCTTATTGTGAAATAAAACGCCACTGGCCAGTAAGGCGTCTAGAAGCTGGACATCAGGATGTCAGCGTACGCCGACAGAAGGACACTCGGGAAGTTCCGCCACCATGTAGTGTGAGAATCGGGAAGTTCCGCCACCATGTAGTGTGAGAATCGGGAAGTTCCGCAACCATGTAGTGTGAGACTCGGGAAGTTACGCCACCGTGTAGTGTGAGCAACGTAACGGAAGCGAAGTTCTCGCCGCAGAAAAGGGGCGGGGTTGCTGCTTCTGAGGAGAGGAGATTTCATGTGTTGCTTTCTCCGCCGTTGATTGTCTATGTCAACATGGAATATCATAACATAAATCTTATTGGCCTTTCAACGGCATGAAAAAAAAAAATTGTTTTCTCCATGGGAACATAATGTTCATTTCATTGTTTGCAAGGGACATAACTCGCAAACGTTTTTCTGAAGAAGCAATTAGTTACATTAATAGTTACATATTTAATATGATGACACCATCTCTTCATAGTTAACACAATAATTTGAATCCTAAAGTTTGAAATAATTTACTGCTAAAAATGAATAAAATGTACTTGTTAATGCAATATATACAATATTTCAACACTGCAACCTCCGTGCACGGTGTTAACGACTGTCCCCTCAATGGACGCTCTGACATTGTTACTCTGACATTGTTACTCTGGTTTCTCTTCACAAACGAACAAATCTTTCGCCTTTTAGATTTTTCATTGTGGTGTTATTTCCGGAACTTCAACAACAGCAGACATGGCAGCTTTCGACAACATGGAATCTGTGGACATCGACCGCTTTTTCGAGGGGACACCGCTTCATAAAAAAGGTACGTTGGTTCTCACTATTACCGGATCTGGCGCGGCGGCCAAAGGCACGCCCCATTTAATTGCCAGCACGTTGCTCGGCCCATGCGGGGTGCCTGCTGGCGGAGTAGCAGACATCTACAGATATGAGACACCCACGCGGTGGTTTGTAAATCTGACCCAAGCTGCCCATGTGGCAGTTTACAAAGGCCTGCATGGCAAAAATATAAAACTGCCGACAGAGGGACTCGAAGTGTCGATTGAACACTTTGAAAAGGAACGAGAACGGGTGACGATCCATTGGCTGCCCAACACGATTCCTCCAGAGGGAGTCAAGTTCATCGTAAAACAGACAATGGGTGACGAAAATGCGGAAGTATTTCGCATCAAGTACGGTGGCGGAAAATGGGGAGTTCTTTGTACCCCAAAAAAAAACCAATACCTCACTACGCCAAGATTACAGCTCCTGGGAAAATCACAGGAGACCACCGTATTATGTTCACAATAGTGGGTCCTCGCACCGAATTCCCTACATGTGGCCTGGACTCACACTGGGCCAACAAATGCCCGAGCCGGAGACAAAAAAAAAAAGACAATAACCAACAACCAACTGAAAGATCGCAAGAGGAGTTGCTCTCACTCGGGGGAAAACTTCACACAAATTCAAACAACAAAAAACAAGATTTCGCCGAGACAGCCGGCCAAAAAGAAACCACGAGGCCAGACGAGGACAATGCCGCCCAAGATGACGTCGAGGTAGCTGGCGGACCGGTGACCACGGAGACAGACGCAGAAACTCAAGCAAAAACAATTTCACAAGAAACCAACGACGAAGATTTCCAAACCGTCCTCTACGGCAGAAAAAGACAGAGGGCAGAGAGGAGAAATTCCTCAGGCAACAAAGACATGAGAGAAGAAGAAGGAAGATCTTCCCCCTCTCCTTCCAAACCATACAAGAAAGCTGCTACAAAACAGGACGAAAACAGCGACAACGAAGGACCACTTTTTATAAACACTGACGAAGACACCGACGAAGAACATGAGGAAAACGAAAACTACAAACATACCATCAAACCCGAAGACGCAACCCAGAATTAAATTACCACAGGAAAGATAAAGGTAATCACTTAAACTTAACCACCATGTTGTTTTATTTTAATTTTTAAAATGGCTGACGATTTATGTTTAATTAGTTTAAATATTCGTGGTATGAGAATGAAATTAAAACAAATAGTCACTCTCATACACAAATACAAGCCGGATTTTCTGTTATTACAAGAAACAAATATCCAAACAGATTTCGAAGCAGCTGAATTGGTAACACGGCTAGGATTAAAAAATTCGTCATTCAGTTTGGCGGAAAACAACACAGGGTCAGGGACAGCGTTCCTACAAATTTCCGACACATGGACCATTTTTAGGTCACACAGAGACCCACATGGTAGGATTTCTACAGTTGAGGTAAAAAACGAAGCACACACGTACGCTATTATTAACATACATGCACCACCAAACTACAATTATCAACCACTATTTTATGAACAGTTAGACGATTTATTAACACAGACATACAGGGGACAACATATTGTTCTTGCCGGTGATTTCAACTGTGTTCTTGAAGGAATGGATGTGATAGGAGGTGAAGTGAGAACACAGCTGAGAAGGACCGGTAAGGACAGTATACATCAACTAGACACACTACTAAACATCATTGACACACACAACCTCACAGACGCATTCAGGCAAACACACCCCGACAGCAGAGAAACGACATACACAAACAAAGCACACAACAGATCATCCAGATTAGACAGATTCTACACACCCGCAACACACCACATCATAAAAACCCAACACCTACAAGAAACACTAGACTTCACAGACCACAAAGGTACACTTGTACACATTTGCCCAAACAGCACAGACACGCAGCCACACAAACGGTCACCACACTGGGAGTTCAATTGTACACTTATGAAACACGCAGGATATGTACAATATATGGCACAGCTCATACACACTTACACAGACAATATACCGACTGAGAACATCACACAATACTGGGACGTGCTATAAAGCACGATACGAAGCAGAACACAACATTTAGCAACCATGATTCACAAAGACAGAATAAGACAGGAGCGTATTATACAGACAGCCATACGACTAACAAAACAGACAGACAGAGATGCACTTCATTTATACACACTTGAAGCACAGCTAGAAGAACACCAACAACACAGATATTTGGGTGCTCTTCTCAGAACAAAGCTCAACACTATTACACAAGAGTCAGCAAGTTGACAATACATGGCAATAGAGCAGAATATACAGCATAGGAGACAAATAAGCCAAATATCAGACATGCAGGGAAACATGCAGACAGAAACACTACACATAGGGACCGCTTTCCAGCAACACTACACACATCTATTCACAGCAGAGGCAGTAGACACACAGATACAAGACAACTTCTTACAGTACACAAAGAAATTACCTGACACAGACAGAGAAACACTGGACACAGAGCTGACACTGGCAGACATAACACAGGCACTCAGCACACTAAACAAAGACAAAACTCCAGGACCAGACGATTTGACAGTAGAATTCTACCAACACTTCTTTCCTATCCTAGGCAATCTTCTCCTCAAAGTCTATCAGGAAGCCTTTGACAAACAACAATTACCTGAAAGCTGTAACATGTCCTACATCACACTCATACGCAAAGACAACACCGACAAAACACAACTGAAGAACTACAGACCAATTTCCTTACTCAACACAGACTACAAGATACTCGCCAAATCACTCACCAACAAACTCAAACCCTGCATGCCAACACTCATACACCCCGACCAACAGTGCAGTGTTAAAGACAGAAATATACACAACCACAACCACCTCATTAGAGATATAATTAACTACACACATATTAAAGATTGTCCATCCTCCATCTTGTCCTTGGACCAAGAGAAGGCTTTCGACAGAATCTCCCATACTTACCTGCATAGGACACTAGAACACTGTAACATAGGAGAGTACTACAGACAGTGGTTACAGATCTTGTACAAAAAACCTGAGAGCAAAGTGTTGGTGAACCATTCACTGACAGATAGCTTCAGGCTCACTAGATCTGTAAGACAGGGATGTCCCTTATCACCGCTACTGTATGTGCTCACCTTAGAGCCCTTACTAGAGAAGATAAGACAAGACACTAGTATTAAAGGAACCTTCCTACATTGGATAGGAGAGCAGAAGCTTGTCGCTTATGCAGATGACACTGCCTTCTTCCCCACTAGCAACATCTCAATAAGGAACATACTCCACACCTTTACCCATTTTGGAAAAGGCAGTGGAGCCAAAGTAAATATACAGAAATCACAGATAATGGGACTAGGAAAGTGGAAACAAAAATCTGATTTCCCTCCAGACCTGAGACACACAGACACCATGAAGATGTATGGGATCACATTCCCATGTGATCCCACAAAAACACACAAACAGACATGGCACTCATTGACTGAACAGATCACAGACATGTTACACAGGTATAGGTACAAAACATCCACAATATTTGGTAGAAGCACAATAGTCAACACATACATAATACCCAAAATATTATACTTAGTGACAGTACTAAACCCTCCCAAACAGACCGCCGCAGACATAAACATACAAATCAGACGCTTCATCTTCACCAATACAATATACAGCATACATCACAAAACACTCATACAGCACAAACTACAGGACATCCACACAAAAATACTGTCACTTAGAATCAGTCACATAGGTAAAATCATCAGACATCCAGAACAACATAGATTAGCTTTATATTATATAGCACATAACATAAAACACCTCACACCTCTTAACAATGCAACTGCACACTACCAGGGAACACTGCAAACATTCTACCAGACATGCATACAGGCAATACAAGGACATGAACAGTTAATACAGCAAACAACACACAAAATATACAAACATTTAGTTAGAGAGCAAGCACCATCACTCAAACTTAGGATTAAAAGAGGACACAAATACTTCATGTCTGACTTCACATGCACCTTTTCAAACCTACACAACAAACACATAACACCAAAAGCTAGAGAGATCACATATAGACTGTTATACAATATGACACCGACAACACAGACAGAAGCATACAAATTCAAACAAATATCACAGTGTCAGCTATGTAGAAATAACACAACAGAGACAGAGGAACACATTTATTATACATGTCCAACAATCACAGCCATACGCGCAACACTCCAACACCTCATACAAACTCACACAGGCAATCAAACCGACATATATAAAGCAATTTTTCTCAACATTATACCAAAATCAGCAAAAGACACACATACAAAACTACTGACAGCTCTTTCTTACTATAGACAGCTCATATGGACATGTAGAAACTCAGCCAGATACAAACACCGCACATATAACACACACTTAATATCATTTATGTTCACGCACAAAATATCACAACTCTTTCCAGAGTTGGTATAAATGGTATACCAACTCTGGAAATTTTGGTAATTTTTTTTGGTAATTTTGGTATACATGAGTGAGAGAAAGAAAGAAGAAACTGTGAGTGAATGATTAAAAAGATCACATATGGTCAAAAGACCAATGGAAAATCCCTTATGTAAAGAATAGTGGAAGTACAAATGCTTGTTTTATTTGTTTCAAAATGATGGTTTCACCCTTATAGATAAGGGGAAACAGGAAAAAAGAGAAAAGAAAACTTAACTCCTCCCATTCCAATGTACTAATTATGGAATGGTTGATACAAATGAATTTGTTGTGCTAAACTACCACCACAACTAAGATTATCATTTTAGTAAAGGAAATCACATATCTATTATAGTATTAGTATTATTATATTTATTATTATTATTGTTTTCATTATTATTATTATTATTATTATTATTATCACTATCATTATCATTTTTATGTTTTACTATCATTACCCTACCCCTTTTATCCTTAGTATCATTAATTTAATAAGTATTAATGATATAAATTATTTTACAACTTCATCCCCCATGGTCCCCCCCCCCTTTTTGTTAAGGGTTTGTTGCTTTTGCTACTACCCCCACTAGTTTGTTTCAAACATTTGCCCTACCATTAGAGTGGTCATGGGGACATTGGTGATTGAAACCAATCGGTGGGAGAGTAGAGAGGGAACAACATGTAAAGACTTTCCCCTATCCTTGCAGTCAATACTTACCCCATTATCCTTAGTATCATTGATTTTACAAGTATTATTGATATCATCACTATTATTTTACAACTTCATCTCCCCTGCGCCCCCTGTTGCTTATGTTTTGTTACCCTTGCTGCTACCCCAACTGGTTGGTTCAAACACTTGTCCTGCCTGAACCATCATTAAGAGTTGGCACGAGGGTTTTGGTGGGGTGAAACCAGTTGAGGAGAGTATAGTGAGGGGGGGGGAAACATGTAAGATTCCCCCTTTTCTTTGTATTCAGTATCTACCTTATTATCCTTAGTATCATTAATGTTATAAGTATTAGTGATATCATCATTATTATTTTACAACTTCATCTTCCCTAGTGCCCCCTTTTGCTTATGGTTTGTTGCCTTTGCTACCACCCCCACTGGTCAGTTCAAACATTTGTCCTGCCTGTACCATCATTAAGGGTGGTCGGAGGGGCATTGGAGTGAAAGCGATTAGTGGGAGTGCGGCAAAGTAAACAAACATGTAAAGATTTCCCTTTCTCCTTGTCACCCCTTTTGAATCATGTGAGGGAGTGTTGAAGGAATAAATACAAAATCACATATGGTTACCAAATCAATAATACTGAAATAAATTTGTGCAAATACAAATGATTGAGGAAATGAGGGGGAAAAAAACCCAACTCCCTGTACTACAACTATTATTAAAAACTATATTTGGTTTGTGTATGTACACTGCTATGCTATGTTAACACCATTCCAAAGAAAATCATCCTAGCAAATGGAAACCACAATTTGCAAAAAGTTTATCATTTTCATAACCATTATTACCATTGCTAGTTTTTTTTATATTGGCTATTATTACCCTCAGTATGTCTCTTCTTGTCATTATTATTATTGTCATCATTAGTAATAAACAAAATCCCTTTCCCATGAGCCCCCCATCCCCTTGCTCATGGTTTGTTGCTGCCTTTGCTGATACCCACACCGGTTTGGTTCAAATATCTATCCTGCCTTTACCATCATTGCCCAGATAGTGGTGATAAGGGCATTGATGGAGTGAAACAAATTGGTGAGAAGATGGCAAGGGAAACAAAAATGTAAAGATTGTAAAAATGTTGTGCAAATACTGATGCTTGTTTACTTTTTACATAAAGTTAAAAAAAAAAGAGGAAGGGAAAAAATGAATGAACCCTTACAAATAAGAAAAAAAAAAAAAAAAAAAAAAAAAAAAAAGCAAGGAGAAAAAGATAACCAACTCCTTTTACTTCTACTATTATTGAACATTGCATGTTGCAAGTATATGTATAATAAAAAAAAAAATAAGCAAGGAGAAAAAAAAGATAACCAGCTCCTTTTTACACCTACTATATTATTGAACAGTGCAGGATGCAATTGTTATTGTAGGTACCTGCCATATTTTAACACCATGTCTAAGAAAATCATTTTAGCAAATGGAATCACATGTTTGGAAAATGTGATCATTATCATAACTAATTTTATCATTGTGTTTTTTTAGCATTGCTGTTATCACCCTTAGTAGTTTTATTCTTTGTCATTATTATTATAAGATGTATTTCATGTAAACACCATTCCTAAGATAATCAATTTAGCAAATGGAATCACATGTTAGAACTATTATTGTCATTGAGACTATCACCCTTAGCACTTAGCAGTGTTATTCCTTGTCATTATTATATTATTTATGTATTTGGTTGTTATTTGCACTATTATCATTGTAATCTCTACTAATATATATGGCTTTGTAAACGCGTATACAATCTCATCCCCCTTTCCCACCTTTTTGATACTGTGATTGTTGTCTCTGCTGCCACCCTCAACGGTTGGTTCTAAACAGTTTGTGCACCGCCATGTTTATCATCACCGAGAGGTGGTGATGGTACTTGGTAGGAGATTTGGAGCTGACAGGAGAGCGAGCGGCAGGGGAAATAATAACAGCCCACTACCATCACGCTGTTGATTTAAAATATTTCCTTACAACAAAGTCAATGGAGGAATGTTTAAATGTATAAAATATTTGTATTTTTGCGCATATGTCACCTACACGTCCACATGCAACGCTCTGTAAAAACACGAACAATACAATTCGCAACCACTTTAACACTCAATAAAAGTTATTTAAAAAAAAACCAAAAAAAAAAAAAAAAAAACCTAGGCAATGTCTGGGGCTGAGTGTAGCTAACCCACATTATTAATATTATAATCTTCGCTAACGTGTGCCCTCAATAAATGATGAAACTCTTCACAAAAAAAAAATAAATTATGTCTTAGATGGCGAGATCGGTGATTTCTTGGGTCCTGGTGACCACTTCCTGTTGTCACTTCGGTCCCCGGTTGGGTGGCGGCGGCGGTGCGGCGGCGGTGCGACGGCGGGCGGGGCTGACAACGAGACAAACCCCGGGCATGTGGCATACATATATAAGTAGACCAAATAGTTTTCAGGCACCTGGGTTCGAGTCCCTGTGTGTGTGTGTCTGTGGTGTGTGGTGCGTGCGCTCGAGCCCCAGTCATGTAGATATCGAACCTCTTTTAAGAGGAGATCGAAATCCAATATGACAGAAAATTGAGTAGTCAATCTCTCGAGATAACTCAAGTATCCATAGTTGGATGATGAATAACCTTTTTGCACGCTGCTAGTTAATTCGGCATGTTTCCATAGTACCCATGTATCAACTTTACGAGCTTGGTGAAAATCTGGTTTAAAAATATACTAGACATGCATACCTATTTTATTAAAAAATTAAACACAGTAAACATAATATACGGTTAATTTCTTGTATGTTTAGTGTAGAATAGTATTGTCAATATAAAACTACTCCATCATGTGCCATGCCGGTAAGCGTGGGTGGTCATGTTCTGCCACCTCACTCGATCACCAGAGTCGTGGATCAGCTCCGTGTTTCTGTCTCGACCATGCCACAAAGCCAAGCCATCCAGGTACTTGCTTCTAGGTCTTCCCCTTGGTCTGTTCCCCTCGATCTTACCAGTTGTCACCAAATTCTCCAATCCATTTCTTCTCATAACATGCCCAAACAATTTTGACTGTCTACGTCTAATTTCTCTAATCAATTTACGATCTTCATTTGTTTCTTGAAGGACTTGTTCATTGGTCTTTCTGGCTGTCCATGGTATTCTTTGCATTTTTCTCAGAAACCACATCTCTACAGCCATCAGATGTTTTTCAGCCTGACTGCTCATTGTCCACGCTTCACATCCATACAAAAGTACAGGTTCAATGTAGCATCTCAACACTCTTTTTCCTCGTTTCAATTGACATCTTTTTATTGGTCAATATGTTTTTCATCTTGCTAAAGGCTACTTTTGCCATGGCGATTCTTGTTCTAATCTGTTCAAGGCATCTCCCATCAGATGTTATTACTGTTCCGAGATAATTGTACCTGCTCACTTGTTGAAGAATATTCCCATTTACTTGTATATTACATTGTGGTATTTCGTCCTTCCTAGTGACGACCATAATCTGTGTCTTTTTACAATTTAATTCTAACCCTAGTTGTTCACTGTGTGTAACAATCGCATCAACTAAATTTTGCAGGTCCTGTTCATTGTCTGCAATCAAGACTGTATCATCTGCGTATCTAATGTTATTGATGCATCGTCCCCCAATGTTGATTCCTTCCATATCTTCAATATTTTTGAAAATACTTTCACTGTATAGGGAAAACAGATCTGGAGACATTACACATCCCTGTCTCACACCCCTTTTAATAGGCTGATATTGGCTTACTTCATTATCAACTCTTATGGCAGCTTGTTGTTTCCAATATATGTTTTTTACAAGTCAAAGATCTTTTCCATCAATTTGTAGATCTTCAAGCATCCTTATCGTGTTGACATGTCTCACTTTATCAAAAGCCTTTGTGTAGTCAATAAAGCAAAGGTGTAGATCTTTGTTTACTTCTATAGAACGTTCGATTATGTTTCTCAGTATATACACAGCATTTACTGTACCCTTGTCTTCCACAAACCCACATTGTTCTTCTCCTATTTCAGGTTGTATTTTCCTCCTAACTCTTTGCATGATAATTCTTAGCAACATCTTCGTGGTGTGACTCATTATACTAATTGTTCGATGTTGATCACATTCCAAGGCTCCTGATTTCTTTGGGATTGCAATCAATACAGAATTACATAACTCCTGAGGTATATTTCCAGTATCATATATTGTACTAAGCAGACTGGTAACTTGATCTATTCCATATTCTTCTAAAGCATTAATCATTTCTGTTGTGACGCTGTCTGAACCGGGGGTCTTGCCAGATTTCATATGGTTAAGAGCATTCTGAACCTCCATCTTCAAAATAGCCGGTCCTTCATTATTATTTTGAACATCATACTGTTCGTCTCTGTTATCGTCATACAGGTTTTTCACGTAATCTGACCATTCATGTAATATCTGATCTTTTTCTATTATAACTCTTCCATCTTTTGTCTTCAGGCAGCCTGCTGATGTACGTGTTCTTTGATTAGTAAGCTCCTGAATTCTTTTGTGCATTAGTTTCGCATTGTTACTGTTGTGTTGTTTTTCAATTTCTCTGCAATTTTTCTCAAGCCATGTTTCTTTTGCCTCCTTACATAAGGTTCTCACTTTTCTGTGAATTTCTTCATATTCGCAGGATTATTTTTGTTCTGTCTTCTTGTTTCCATTAGTTGTAAAATTTCTTCAGTCATCCATGTCTTACGGCCCACTTTCTTTACTTTTGGAATAGTTTTTTCTGCTGCGCAACTGATTGAATTCTTCATCGTTTACCATTGATCATCTACATCTTGAAACAGGATCTCTAGATCAGACAATATATCAAATTTGTTCTTTACTTCTATGTTAAAATTATCTTGTATTTCTTTGTCAGTTTTCAATTTGCACAAGTCATATTTAGGGTTTCCTGCTGTATACTTGACTTTCTTTAACTTTACCCTCAATGTGCCTGTAATTAATCTGTGATCACTGTAACAGTCTGCATTTGGAACTGTTTTTACGACTGTTAACGCATTTCGAAACTTTTTGCTAATCAGGATGTAATCTATCTGGTTTTTAATCCTGCTGTCTGGACTCCTCCATGTCCATAATCTTCTAGGATGCTGTTTAAACCAGGTGTTTCCTACAACCATTTCTTGTTCTTTTGTCCATTCTACAAGTCTGTATCCTCTTTCATAAAACTACTAGTTTCATTTAATTTAAGCCGTACTTACCAAGATAATCATAAAAATATGTAATATTATTAAACCCCACAGTTATACTCCCTTAATTATAAAAGTAACCAAGAGAGAGTGATCGGTCCCTTGGCTCAACCAGAATTGTTCCCCCTTTTGGATACTAAGCTCCCCTTGAATGAAAGTTTACCTGCGCACAAAGTAAAGGTTGCGCGCTGACCCATCACGCCCCGAGAGAAATACAATGCCCAGCAACCGTCGTGCGAGATTAACCGATACCGGTCAACCAGAACTCCTAGGGAATTGTCAATTAACGTCGACGCACTTCAATGCTTATCACAGATAGAGATCATAAGACAACCGGGACTCTGAAGGGAATATTTACACAGAAAAAAAGCTATTATCACATATAGCTATACAAAGCCGTTATACAAATTCTATTACACGACGTCGCAGTCAACTCCAACATTGTTTGGTTGCGCGTGTGCCATCATGACATCCCTGTGTGTGTATGTTTGCGCCCATGTACTTGTGTGTGCGAGCGTGTGTATGCACGTGTGTGTGTGTGTGTGTGCTATCTATTGCAGGACGTCGCAATCAGCCCCAGCATTGTTTGGTTGCCCGTGTTCCATCATGATGTGCCGTGTCATCTAAATGACCAAATGTATGCCCCGTACTATGTGTCTACCTTTTACAGATGGTAGTCAAGCTGTAATGCAATGCATTTACAGGACGTTGCAGACAGCCCAACAATTGCTTGGTTGCCCTTGTGCCATCATGACATCCGTGTATGTGTGTATGTGTGCGCGCATGTAGGCATGTGTGCGTGCGTGGGTGTAATGCCGAGTGTGTGTGTGTGTGTGTGCGCGCGCTATAAATTACAGGACATCGCAGTCAACATCAGTATTCTATGGAGTGTCAGACTTCCTGTGGCAAGTTTGCAATTGTAATTCTGACCGAACGACAGCCGTGTCATGTGGGCGCCCGCGCGCGTGTGTGTGTGTCTGTATGTATGTGTCTGCTCATCCATACGTAATGCTTTGCGTGCGTGCGCGCGGTTGTGAGCACTCGTAGGAAACTTCATTATTGGGGGAGTGGTTGTGGAGTGGGTGTATGAGAGGTTTGCTGTTAGTAAAAAGGTGGGTGGATCAAGAGGCGGTGTGGATGAAATGCGTGCGTTAGTTTTTGCTTGCGTGCGCGCGCATGTGCGCACTCGTAGGAAACTTTAATATTGGGGGAGTGGCTGTGTAGTGGGTGAAGGAGAGAGTATTTTGCTGGGCAAGATTACTGTTGTCTTTTTGAACGACTGAATTTCTTTTACAGAGGTCAGTCAAGATTTAATGTATTGCATTTACAGGACATCGCCGTCAGCCCCAGCATTCGTGCTTCCTCGGAAAGCTTGCCGATGTCTTTCTGCACGACTGGTACATATGATCGTCTGTAATGTCTATCAACAGGATTACAAGCATCATCATCATTACTCACCACCACCAACAAATTCATTATCATCATCATCATCATCAGCATCATCTCAGCATCATCATCATCATCTGATGGTGACCGATTTGGTGACTCATCACGGTGTAAGGGTACAGCTGAGATGCGAAGGTAATGATTACGTCCGGAGGTATTCATGGAACCCAAACTCACAGAGGATGAGATTACATCTCACTCAACCTTACAAGGCATTTTACATTTGACATCGATGTTGTCAACACATAGAAAATGATCAAGAGAGGACACCCTTCTTCCAAAAAGCAAAAGAAATATAAAAGAGAAACACGAAAACATGGAGGACAACCCTGGCAACCGGAAAACATTCCTGACTCCACTCACAATGCCTGTGACACAGAGCAAAAGCTTCATTCCCAAAGACTAGTTTTGGTGCACGCTCAGAGAAATAAAGACACTGGTTTCCAAAATAAGGACTTGTCCTGATCTGTCCATAACACGTTAGTCACCTTGATCAAGTACGGTGGCTTTCTGGCTGACTTCGTCATTCATTTCTTTTGGTGGTATGTAACGGTTGGATCAGACTTATCTTATTGCACTCCTTCCGTAGCCATTCGAGCAGCGCTGGGATGCCTGGGTACTCCACAGTGGGATGACAACCCTTGTATGGTGACCTTATGCCTACTACTAAGTTCAGAAAGTAGTGTCCTTAGTACCGACAATGTCCCATAACGACTCGAGCACTGCACATTTTTGCACTTGCCAATAGCAACTAATGATACAACCGAGACACGAGTGTAATGACACAGTAGGTCAAAAACAGCGGTAATGGAAGAAACCAACGTGGAAACTAACCCACAAAATAGCCCAGAGGGGGAAATAAATTCGTTCTGGTGCATGTGTGGTCGGCGAGTACCGCGACTAGAGATTGTCTTCTTCTGTCAACTGGTCGTTATATACACAGTCATTGGCGTATCACTATTTAATCTGTCTCGAGACAATGTCGACGCGGTCGAGGGCAAGTTGTGGATCACTCTTCTAAGCAGCTGTCTGGGTTACATGCTACCAAACCCTAAAATATGAGCTTATATTTGACATTACCGAGTAATGCTTCGCCGAACATGTTTCCCAAGAACACACCAGGTCACTATTTCGTCAAGTTACCGCAGATTATTGAGGTGAGTCAACATTTCGAAATGGGTCTGGCCGAAATTCAATTCCCCAACTACTACTGCAATGTGCTAGAGAATGAAGTATGGCTAAGATACATCCCTCCAAACGGTAGAGTGATAAGAAAGGCGTGTCCCCCGGGCTTGTACAGTTCACCAGATGCGTTTATAGCTGCACTGAATCGCCTAATGAAATATCGGAAGGTGGGCGATCAGCTCTGTGTTCTATTCCATTTCGACAATGCATCAAAGAAAGTCATCGTGAAAATACTCGAACCCGGGGCCACTATTACATTTAGTGAGAAGTTGCAAGAGATACTAGATACAATTGAAGGTGAAGGGGTGATAGACCTGAATAACGACCTGCAAAATGTCTACGTATACTGCGATCTCATTGCGGCGAGACCAGTCGGAGACGTCATGGTCCCACTACTAAGGATGGTTCCTATCATGAATCAGCGGTCAACCTCAGTGCTTCGCGCCTACGACAAACCTCACTACATACCGCTGAGTCGTTACTCCTTCGACACGGTGGAAATACTTCTAACCACTGATACAGGCACAAAGGTCGCATTTACAACCAGGACTTCAGTGCTGACGTTACATTTTCGAGTTCAGAAGAGATCAGACCTAGAATAATGGTGAGATACGGGGCAGTACATCGAAACCCCAGACTGTCCGAAGACATGATGTGCCCAACACTCAGATGATTGATGCCTCGGGTATCTACAAGACTCAGATATCAGCCCACCAAGCAGGAGACCAGATTTATGATTACGGGCTAAGTGACATGTACATACCAGGCTACCAACCGAAAAAAACCAACCTACTCAGACAATGGCGTGAAGAAATCCAGAAACAACATACGATGTGTATAGCTCTGTATGTGAAAATAAAATATTGTGATGATACTATGTATACCACCTCATATCACATCATCCATTTCGTAAAATGACATTATGCATTTTTATTCTTGAAAAATGTACTGAAATACTATAAAATGTACTGAAATACTATAAAATAAACAGGCAGATATTATAATTACGTCTTGGTTGTTGAAGTGTTTGTTAGTGTTTACGGTGTATATAATTGTCAGGTGATGAGAGAATGATACTTATTGGTGACAAATTCAAGAAATATTGCAACAAAACTAAGGAAACGGGTTAACCAAAGTAGAAAAAAACTGTCGACCATAGTCTGATATAGCTCAACCAAAATTATGAAAAGTAGGAAACTTTGCAAAACATGGGAAAATCTGTTACCCAAAAGGGAAAAAATATTTGGCCACATTTCAATCAAATTTATGAAAAGTGGGAAAACTTGTTAACCAAATGGCAAAAAGCTTGGTCAAGTAAGAAAATTTTTTAACCATATGTGAAAAGGTTAGCCAAATTTCAATCCAAACTTATAAAATATATTAGTCAAACATATGAAAAGTAGGAAACATTTGTTAACCAAACGTGAAAAGCTTGGCCAACTTTCACCAAACTTATGAAAAATGGGAAATTTAGTTGTCCAGATGTGAAAAGTTAGACCAAATTTCACCCAAACTTATGAAAATTAGGAAACTTTGTTAACCAAATGGCAAAAAGCGTGGCCAAGTAAGAAAGGTGTTAACCAAATGTGAAAAGTTTAGCCAAATTTCAAACCAAACTTATAAAAAGCTCAGTCAAACATATGAAAAGTAGGAAAAATTTTTAACCAAACGTAACCACACACAAAAAATTTCAGCAATAAAATTATACAAACATTAACAATTAAATTTCTACATGAAACATTCAATTTGGAAATTTAATTGTTAATGTTTGTATAATTTTATTGTTGAAATTTTATTCTTTCCTTCAACCATAGTGACTTATTACATAAGATAATTTAATTTTCTGAAATACAGCTGTTGTTTGGCATAGGGGACAGGTGAATATCTCTAGTAGGTTGTGCTGTAAATTGACAACGAGAAATATTTTTCCCCCTTTTGGTTAAGGAATTTTCCTACTTTTTATAAGATTGGCTGACATTTGGCTAAAATTTTTCTTATTTTGTTAACAAAATTTCCTACTTTTCATAAGTTTTGCATGAAATATTGCTTCGCTTGTCCAAAAATTTTCACATTTGTTTAACAAAGTTTCCTACTTTTTATAAGTTTCGATGAACTTTAGCCAAACTTTTCACATTTGGTTAACAAAGTTTCCTACTTTTTTATGACTTTATTTGAAATTTGGTCAAACTTTTTACATCTAAACAACAAAATTTCCTACTTTTCACAAGTTTGGGTGAGATATTTATAAGGTTGGTTAAACTTTGGCCACAATTTTTTACATTCGGTCAACAAAATTTCCTACTTTTTTATGGATTTGTTTGAATTTAGGCCAAACTTTTCACCTTTTGGTTAACAAAGGTTCCTACATTTTATGAATTTTGTTTGAAATTTGGCCAAACTTTTCACCTTTGTTTACCAAAGTTTCCTACTTTTTATGAGGTTGTTTGAAATTTGGCCAAACTTTTCACATTTGGTTAACAAAGTTTCGTACTTTTCATAAGTTTGGGTGACATTTGGCCAAACTTTTCACATCTGGACAACAGAATTTCCTACGTTAGATACGTTTTGTGTGAGATATTTATAAGTTTGTTTGAACTGTGGCCAAAATTTGTCAACTCTGGTCAACTCAATTTTCTACTTTTTATGGGTTTGGATGAAATTTGGTCAAACTTTTCACCTCTGGACAACAACATTTCCTACTTTTCATAAGTTTGGGTGAAAGTTGGCCAAACTTTTCACGTGTGGTTAACACATTTTCCTACTTTTCATATGTTTGAATGAGATTTTTATAAGTTTGGTTTGAAGCTTGGCTAACCTTTTCACATTTGGTTAATACATTTTCTTACTTTTCATAAGTTTGGGTGACCTTTGATCAAACTTTCCACATCTGGACAACAAAATGTCCCACATTTCATTCGTTTGGGTGAAAGTGGGCCAAACTTTTCACGTTTGGTTAACAAATTTTCCTACTTTCATATGTTGATACATGGGTACTATGGAAACATGCCGAATTAACTAGCAGCGTGCAAAAAGGTTATTCACCATCCAACTATGGATACTTGAGTTATCTCGAGAGATTGAATAAATCTATTGTCTGTCATATTGGATTTTGATCTCCTCTTAAAAGGGGTTCGATATCTACATGACTGGGGCTCGAGCGCACGCACCACACACCACAGACACACACACACACTGGGACTCGAATTCAGATGCCCGAAAACTATTTGGTCTACTTATATAAGTATTCCACATGCCCGGGGTTTGTCTCGTTGTCAGCCCCGCCGAAGTGACAACAGGAAGTGGTCACCAGGACCCAAGAAATCACCCGCCAAAATTTGAAAAAAGGAGATCCGAAATGGAGCATTTTCAATCTGGAGCTATACCCTGCGTATATCAAAAAAAATAAACTACGTCATTGATGACGTATTGCTCCATAAATAATAAGTAGTTTGCACATTATATACTACTGTTGTGGGTTCGATTCCGGGCCGCGTCCTTCGGTTCACGAGTTGAATTTTTCGGAGACTCCTGTAGGTCGTCGCTAGAGCTACAGAGTTCGTGCTTTGTGCGGCGCTTTCCGCGCTACGGAAAGAGACCGAGCCATAAAACCCGGTGCAATGAAGTCGACGCTGTCGACTTTTAAGCGACTTTTTAAAAATCCTTTTGTGCATTAATTTGGTATTCCTCGTGTTGTGTTGGTTTTCAATTTCCTTGCAATTTTCATCAAGCCATGTTTCTTTTGCCTCTTTGCATAGAATCCTAATTTTCCTGTGAATCTCTTCATATTTTTCTCATTATTTGTTAATTTATTATTTTAAACAGTATTCTTTTTAACCCTCTTCTTCATCATCGTCGTCATCTCCTTCTCCCTCTTCCTCATCGGGTTCCTCTTCATCTTCAAAGTTGCCTTCATCATCAAGTTCTTCTTCGCCTCCATCACCACCGGTTTCCTCATCTACTTCAGAAGCCAAGTAGTATTGTATAGGGCTGGGCCAGATATCATCCTTGATAACTTCTCCCAGCTCATCAGCACCAGCATCAGCGTGGTCACAAAACCAGCTGAAAAATGACTCTTGCTCGTCATGACTTCTCTTCTTGCCCTTGTTTGCACTGCCTTTCTTTGTTAAATCGTTTCCTTCTTTCCACTTGATGGGAGTTGACTGTGATGAAGGGTCACCTGTGTCGTTAAGATGAAATTCTTTCGTCAAAACATCATTGGAGAAATAAGGATTTGTGTCAAAGTAAAAGTTGATTCTATAACCAGATTTGATGTCTTCGAATTCTTGAACTTCAACTTTTGAGAGAAACTGAAGTGCCTCCTCATCATCTTCATTAAGTAAGGCTGACACTTGAGGATGGTTGACGAAAGCAGTAACCCAAAAGTTTGGAATCCTTGCTATAAGGTCTGATCTCTTCTTGAAGTAAGGCTGCCTAAGTGTGTTGTATTTCTGTTCCACCTTCAGAATCTCTTCGCTGGCATTTTCAATGAGCTTGTCAATTTCATTCTGAACCTCGTCTATCTGTTCAATCAACCCTTGCTGCTCTTTATCGGTCTGCTCGTCGGCGGCATCGTGGTTATTTTTATCAGATTTACTGACATTAGCCGATCTCGCCATCTAAGACAGAATTTTTTTTTTTTAAACTTCGATGGTGTTTCCACCTTGTCGTGGTGGGGGAGCTTGAGTTTCTCAATGACCCTGAGAGCTATGCCGGCGGTAGCGTAGCTACCAGCAGGGCCTCCCAAGCCGGACAGGTCAAAGGGTAGAGAACAGACAAAGAGAAACACCCTGGTCCTCCAGGTTGGGGGTTGAAGCGTGGGGTTAACATCCCCACCTTTGTAAAAACCTTTCTTTGTTACGAAACAAATACATGAGCCTCGATATCGGACTGACTTATCTGGACAACGACCTTGGAACGTTAAAGGACTTTTGAGATTTGGAACATGGAATGTACGGACACTATATCGAGCTGGAGCGGCCGAAGAACTAACCCGGGAGCTGATTGAATATCAAATGGATATAACAGCAATTCAAGAAATAAGGTGGCCAGGAGAGGGTACTTTAGAGCAAAATGGAATGATTATAATATATGGAGGAAACACCCAAAATAAACATGAATTAGGAACAGGATTTGTCATCAAAAAAGAGTTATGGGGGAACGTTTTAAACTTTAAAGCTTTTAATGACAGGATTAGTAAATTACGAATAAAAGGTAAATGGAAAAATATAACGATGATTAATGTACATGCACCTACTGAAGAAAAAGAAGATGATATTAAAGAAGACTTTTATAATGATCTGGAAGATGTCATAGAAGAAACCCCCAAACAGGACATCCTGATTGTGCTAGGAGACTTCAATGCAAAAATAGGTAGAGAGCAAACTAATAAAAAAGTGGCCGGTATGGAAAGCCTACATACAACTTCAAATGATAATGGATGGAGAGTCATCAACCTGGCAGAAGCCAAAGGACTGCAGATTAGCAGTACCAGACTACAAAGAAAGGATATTCACAAACAAACTTGGAAATCATGTGACAAGAGAACCTATAATCAAATAGATCACATTTTAATTAACAACAGAAATGCATCAAACATACAGCAAGTCAGAAGTTATAGAGGAGCTGAGTGCCACAGTGACCACTTCCTCGTTGGAGCAAAATTTAAAATAAAACTTAAGAGAGCTTTCTATACTAAATTACAAAGATTAAACCCAACCTATAACAGAGAAAAACTGCAAGACATTACAGTCAAAGAGAAATTTACAGATGAAATAAAATGTAAACTTGAAACTCTGCAAAACCCTTTGGAGGAAAGCATTGACCAAACTTGGTTGAACATCAAGAATACAATTCAGTCTACCGCAGAAGAATGTCTCGGTGTGTTAACCACGCATAGAAAAAACAGATGGTTCAATCAAAAATGTGAAGAAGCAGTCATTAGGAAGAAGAATGCCAGACATGTATGGTTAAATGACATCAATAACATCCAAAAGGAAGAGCATTATAGAAATGAATGTAAAGAGGCTACAAAAATAGTCAGACAGCAGAAGCGAGAATATATGAATAATATAATCAAAGATATGGAAACTAATCACCAGAAAAATGAATCCAGAAAATTTTTTAAAGAACTGAAGTCAATGAAACGAGGGGACCAACAAAACACATATGGTTTAAAAGACAAAAATGGGAATATGATAAATACCAATGAGGAAATGTGCAACACATGGAAAGAATATTTTATTGAATTACTAAATTGTGAAGCTCCAAGTAACATTTTCTCACAGGAAGAGGTTCTAACATGCGAACCACAAATTGAAGAACCTACATTTGAAGAAATCCTATATGTAATCACACGACTTAAAAACAATAAGGCAACTGGGACTGATGGAATTGCTGCTGAATTTATAAAGGCAGGTGGCCATGCATTACATCAAAAGCTATACGAACTAATAATAAAAATCTGGAGGACAGAAGAATTACCCCATGACTGGAAAGAGTCATTATTGATACCTATCTTTAAGAAAGGAGACAAGTTCCAATGTGGAAATTATAGAGGAATATCACTACTGTCCACAAGCTATAAGATACTATCTGCAGTATTACTAAATAGACTAAAACCATATTCAGAAGACATATTAGGTGACTACCAGGCGGGGTTTAGACAAAACAGATCAACAATAGATCAGATATTTATCTTACGACAAATAGCCGAGAAACATTGGGAATATAAAAGAGATCTCCATAACATTTTTGTGGATTTTAAAAAGGCTTATGATAGTGTCCATAGGAATAGTCTATGGAATGCTATGCAGGAATTTGGAATACCAAGGAAGTTAATCAACATGACCAGACTATGCATGGAAGATACTTATAATATAGTAACATATAAAGGCAGGAAATCAGACCCCTTCCAAATAACATCTGGCTTGAAACAGGGTGATGCACTATCGCCGCTACTCTTCAATCTGGCTCTAGAGAAAGTTGTAAGGAAGGTAAAGGAGGAATGTGATATTGGAGGAACATCCAAGCTGCTTGGTTATGCAGATGATATAGATATTATAGGGCAAAGTGAACAAAAGACATTGGAAATATTGACTCACTTAAAGGGAAAAGCCCAACAGATGGGGCTGGTTATCAACCAAGATAAGACAGAATATATGGTAATTTCAAGAGACGGAATGGCTAGAAACTCTGGCCACTTACAAATAGATAATATGACCATTAAAAGAACGGAAACATACAAATACCTGGGTACGATCTTCAACTGCTCCAACTTCATAAGGGAAGAAATACAAACTAGAATCAACTCTGGAAATAAGATATACTATGCACTACAACATCTACTAAAATCAAAGGCGCTATCTCGTAACACCAAAATCACAATATACAAAACACTGATCAGACCAGTTGTGCTGTATGGCTCTGAAACCTGGAGTACAACGAAAGGAGACGAAGCCTTGTTACAAACCTTTGAGAACAAAATTTTAAGACGCATCTTTGGACCCATTAGGGATACACAAAGTGGAGAGTGGAAAAGAAGAAGTAACAAAGACATTTATGATATGTTTAAGTCCCCGCTAATCACTGGTATCATGAAGGCTAATAGACTACAATGGCTGGGGCATATAGAAAGAATGGAAGATAATAGGGAAACAAAACTCGCTTACACTCAGGAAATAAATGACCGTAGACCCCGAGGTAGACCAAGAAGGCGGTGGAGAGATAATACATGTACAGACCTGCAAGCACTTGGAATCAACGACTGGCAAGAGAAGGTCCACCAGAGAGACGAATGGAGACGGATTGTATTTGCAGCAAAGAACCTCAATGGCTCGGAACGCTGAAGAAGAAGAAGAAGAAGAAGTGTTTGCTCCACGGCGGAGATTTAATCATTAAGGAAATTTGGCCTGTTACAGGCCGGGAAAAAATTTCATATTAGGCAGAGCCCAGCTAAGACAGAATGTTTTTTTTTTTTTTTTTTTAAATGGGCCTTCTACAGGCCCGACAACAATAATAGTGTGTAGTGGTAGGTAGTTTTTTTTTTTTTTTTTTTTTTTTTTTTTTTATTAGGGTTTGGCGGTCATCCCATACTAGCTGGTTCCCCGCCTCCCCTGTTTTTGGCGTGGACCCTTAGTCCCACTGTGAGCTATTGCCCACAGTGGTCCACCGGGCTCACATTTAAAGTGATGCTAATGTGAGGTTGTTGTTTTTTTTTTTTGATCACCCGGCCCCCGACCAGACCAGGCGCACTACTGCGGGGGATGCAGCAAATGCGCCTGATCTTAGCCAAGGGACCGAGATTGATCATCCCGGCCTCCGACCAGACCAAGCGCACTACTGGAGGCCAGCAAATACACTTGATCTTAGCCAAAAGGCCGAGAAACGATACTTAAGAAATGATCCCTAAAAGTATGATCTTATGATAAGTGGTAGGTAGTTTAGTCAGAATTTTTTTTTTTTTTTTTTTTTAACTTTTATTGAGTGTTAAAATCGTTGCAAAGTGTATTGTTTGTGTTGTTACAGAGCGTTGCATATGGAAGTGTAGGTGACATATGCGCAATTTTTTACAACATTTGTTTCAACCTTTTTACATTTGAAATTGGGGGTAACGAAAAACGAGTACAAACAACAAACAGACGATAGTATACCATTTTTTTTTTCCTCTGCCACCCCCTCACCTGTCAGCTCCAACCCCACCAATACCATCATCACCACTTGGTAATGAGGAAAATGGCAGTAAAACTTGTTAGAACCGACCGGTGAAGGCAGCAGCAGCATCAAAAACCAACAGTATTTAAAGGGTGGGGGGAAGGGGGGGGGGGGGGTTGTCAAGGAGTATCCTAGTTTACAATGCAGGAGGGGTAGTTGTTGCATTTGTATTGTTTGTGTTGTTACATGCGTACTGTGTGTTCAGTATTTGTGTGCGTGTTTTTACAGAGCGTTGCATGTGGGCGTGTAGGTGACATATGCGCAAAAATTACAAATATTTTGTACATTTAAACATTTCTCCATTGACATTGTTGTAAGGAAATATTTTAAATAGGAAGCGTGATGGTAGCAGGCTGTGTTTATTTCCTCTGCCGCCCCGCCCTCCTGTCAGCTCCAAAAACTCCTACCAAGTACCATCACCACCGCTCGGTGATGATAAAACATGGCGGTGCAAAACTGTTTACAAACAACCGGCGAGGGTGGCAGCAGAGACAAAAATCACAGTATCAAAAGGGTGGGGAAGGGGGATGTGATAGTATACGCGTTTACAAAGCCATATATATTAATAGTGATTACATGATAATAATGCAAAGTAACAACCAAATACATAAATAAATATCATAGTGACAAGGAATAAACAGTGCTGAGACTAGTGATAGACTCAATGATAATAAATAATAGTTTTAACATGTGATTTTATGTGCTAAATTTATTACCTTAGGAATGGTGTTTACATGAAATACATCTTATAATAATAATGACAAGGAATAAAAACCTACTAAGAGTGATGACAGCAATGCTAATATTAATAAACACAATGGTAGGATTTGTTTTGATTAATGATCACATTTTCCAAACATGTGATTCCATTTGATGATTTGCTAAAATGATTTTCTTAGACATGGTGTTAAAATATGGCAGGTACATACAATAACAATTGCATCCTGCACTGTTAAATAATATAGTAGGTGTAAAAAGGAGTTGGTTATCTTTTTTCTCCTTGCTTATTGTGTTTTTTTTTTTTTTTTTTTTTTTTTTTTACATATGCATGCAATGTTCAATAATAGTAGAAGTAAAAGGAGTTGGTTATCTTTTTCTCTTTGCTTATTTTTTTTTTTCTTATTTGTAAGGGTTCATTCATTTTTTCCCTTCCTCTTTTTTTTTTTAACTTTATGTAAAAAGTAAACAAGCATCAGTATTTGCACAATCATTTTAACAATTTTTACATTTTTGTTTCCCTTGCCATCCTCTCACCAAGCGTTCTAACTAGTTTAGTCAGAAGGCGAAAGATTTATACGTTGTGAAGAGAAACCAGAGTAACAATGTCAGAGCGTCCATTGGGGGGACAGTCATTAACACCGTGCACGGAGCTTGCAGTGTTGAAATATTGTATATATTGCATTAACAAGTACATTTTATTCACTTTTAGCAGTAAATGTATTTCAAACTTTAGGATTCAAATTATTGTGTTAACTATGAACAGATGGTGTCATCATATTAAATATGTAACAATTAATGTAACTAATTGCTTCTTTAGAAAAACGTTTGCGAGTTATGTCCCTTGCAAACAATGAAATGATTATTATGTTCCCGTGGAGAAAACATTTTTTTTTTTTCATGCCGTTGAAAGGCCAATAAGATTTATGTTATGATATTCCATGTTGACATAGGCAATCAACGGCGGAGAAAGCAGCACAGGAAATCTCCGCTCCTCAGAAGCAGCAACCCCGCCCCTTTTCTGCGGCGAGAACTTCGCTTCCGTTACGTTGCTCACACTACACGGTGGCGGAACTTCCCGAGTGTCCTTCTGTCGGCGTACGCTGACATCCTGATGTCCAGCTTCTAGACGCCTTACTGGCCAGTGGCGTTTTATTTCACAATAAGTTTGTGGGCGTGGCATGAGTAAGGGAACGCTAAAGTATGCCGTCACAGCGGGGAAGCTGGAGTAGAGGAGAGGCAGGGGGAGACCAAGAGGGAAGATGCCTGGCAGTTTGACATCATCACATAGAGAAACATCACATTAGAAATGAGTGGTAGCACACAAGACCAAAGTTGATGCACAGACATGATTACCTTCGTCACACGGCATGAGCTATAAGAAGAAGTGAGATACACGATTATAACACCTCAGAATGCATACTCCCTCAAATGTTGCCCATGTCATGTACAGGTATCACTGTTGCTCTCCTGGACACCATCCCCTTCCCCTCCTATAATTTTTTATGCCTATATGTGGTGTTTTGTTATTGACCCTCATCACCCCTACACCTTCCAATACTGCCTTTGAATACCTTGCTCCTGTCCAGCCCGCGTGTCCGCTTGTTCTCTTCTACCATCATTCGAGACGCTTGCTACACGGGTGTCGTGCCCATAACTAGGGAGCTCTTCACGACAGGTAAGTAACCTGTATGTGTATGTTCGTGTAGATTGTTGTTATATAGAGCATGTTTTATGTGTGCGTGCTGACGAATGTAATAACTGCCGCCTGTGTGTGATGTGTGCGTGCTGACGAAGGTTATAACTGCCGCCTATGTGTGATGTGTGTGTGATGACGAAGGTTATAACTGCCGCCTGTGTGTGATGTGTGCGTGATGACGAAGGTTATAACTGCCGCCTGTGTGTGATGTGTGCGTGTTGACGAAGGTTATAACTGCCGCCTGTGTGTGATGTGTGCGTGATGACGAGGGTTATAACTGCCGCCTGTGTGTGATGTGTGCGTGATGACGAAGGTTATAACTGCCTCCTGTGTGTGATGTGTGCGTGTTGACGAAGGTTATAACTGCCGCCTGTGTGTGATGTGTGCGTGATGACGAAGGTTATAACTGCCGCCTGTGTGTGATGTGTGCGTGATGACGAAGGTTATAGCTGCCGCCTGTTTGTGATGTGTGCGTGATGACGAAGGTTATAACTGCCGCCTGTGTTTGATGTGTGCGTGCTGATTAAGATTATTTCAATATCGCGTTTATATAAGAAAAAATTACTTGATATTATTTTTCACTACATACTTGAGGGTTTTGCACTTCTCGCCGTTCTGAAATTCGTTTTAAGTAGACTCGCAAATCGCATTTTATGTAGATGTCTAGCCTCGTTCTAGTATGTGTTTGTCGGATACGTAGAGATTGATGGCTCAACCTCAACGATGTAAAGGATGCAAAATCCTTTTTCCCAATGTGATCCTGCCCGTTTAATTAATTTAGCAATACTGACTCAATTGTTTGAGACCAGAAATAGAGTTTTAGAGAACCAAGGAATACCTTCAGGAAATAACTGAAAAAGTTGTATTCCCTTTTATACCCAAAATATCCTTTAAGTGGTTCCTTGCCTCTCCTCCGCCAACTAATTAATTATATCAAGGGTAGTTTAACACAATTTGACTATGACAAGTAAAAATACAATCAATACATGACATGACCTCATGTTTTAATGATTTAATAAACACAAACATGGATTTTGTAAATTGCATTCAAAATTACAATTTCCTATCATAAGATAATGACATATACATATAATGGTACTTATACAGAATTGATGTGCCAATTATAATGTGTATAATAACAGTTATATTTTTTTCCAGTGGCATGTACTGCTAATCTTTTACTGGCCTGGATGATCTGGAAAAAAAGAACTGTCTACACTCAGGGTTCTCCACTTCCAGCTTTGGGAATCCTTCTGGCTATAACGCCGACAATGAGTTATATTAAATCTTGGATTGTACAATTGTGGAACAAAACAACCCTCTTGCGGAGTCAACTTCAATTGTCGAAGGGAAATATTTATCGCACGTTACGCTTGTGAAAATAAAGTATATCACATATCGCGATCGGCGTTGCCAGTAGTGGGTTGTGCTCAATATTTAAATTTCAAAACCCGAAACAACCACATAATCAATTGATTATTGCTCACTGGATTTAGGAGGCCTGGTGTTCCTTGCGAGTGAGAAGTCCTGATCGTTCGGGTCCCATCGATTGACGGACGTCGGTCGCGGCGATTGGGCAATCTTGAGCATAGCCTACGATGGGTAGCGTTGTGGTATTCTGTTGTGATAATTTGGTGTGTCCAGTGTGTGCCGCGTGGTTACACACCCGCTTCACACGCGTGATCCGGGACTGTTTCCGGATCCGGTCAGGGATATGCACTACTGACGAGCTCAAATGAGGGCGAAACTCGAGTATAGTGCTTCCATATTGACGTGGATAGGCCTTAGGTTCATACCAGAATGCGATCGGCGTTGCCAGTAGTGGGTTGTGCTCAATATTTAAATTTCAAATCCCGAAACAACCACATAATCAATTGATTATTGCTCACTGGATTTAGGAGGCCTGGTGTTCCTTGCCAGTGAGAAGTTCTGATCGTTCGGGTCCCATCGATTGACGGACGTCGGTCGCGGCGATTGGGCAATCTTGAGCATAGCCTACGATGGGTAGCGTTGTGGTATTCTGTTGTGATAATTTGGTGTGTCCAGTGTGTGCCGCGTGGTTACACACCCGCTTCACACGCGTGATCCGGGACTGTTTCCGGATCCGGTCAGGGATATGCACTACTGACGAGCTCAAATGAGGGCGAAACTCGAGTATAGTGCTTCCATATTGACGTGGATAGGCCTTAGGTTCATTCCAGAATGCGATCGGCGTTGTCAGTAGTGGGTTGTGCTCAATATTTAAATTTCAAATCCCGAAACAACCACATAATCAGTATATCACAGTGTTATTAACTTTATCTTCTATTTTTTCGTATACCGTGTAGTGGGGGGAGGGGATGGGTTATAGGGAGGAAATATAAAAGGAAGGAATGACATTCTGAACATATGGTTGAGTGGTTCAAGGGCAAAAAACGGTTGAGAACCACTGTTTCAAAGTGTCTACCATATTGGTAATTTTCAGCGGAATAGCTAGACATTTTGTTTACACAACAATATTTTGAGCGTACGAATCACATCTGCTTCAGCATATGTTTTTATTTATTATCAAATCTTGGCAGTGCTAAAACAAAAAGGACGAGCATGTAGCCGATGATAGGTATTGATCCCTGAACATTGATTTGATAAGAAAAGAAAACAGCAGCCAGACTATTGACCGGATAAGCAATGAAATTGTAGTCTCCGTATCGAAGCTATGAAGCTAAGCCTTACCACTTTCCATATTTGTTGATTTCTTTGTCATCATCATGTGCCATGCCGATAAGCATGGGTGTCATGTTTCGCCATCTCACACTATCACTGTCTCGATTATGGGATGTGATCAAACCATCGATATATTTATCTCTCTGCATTCCCCATTGTTTCTTTCGCTCAATCTTTCCAAGTGCTGCTTATTTTATTAGTTTATTTCCATTAACTGCGTGCCCAAATAATCTTGACTGCCAACTTTTAATTTCTTTAATCGGTTTACTGTTTTCATTTGTTCCAAGTAGGACTTGCTCATTGGTTTTTCTGTCTGTCCATGATATGAATTGATGAAACATGATATTCTGTGCATTTTGTTTTGTTTTGTTTTGTTATAAACTTAGCATTACAGATTTTACTGCCATTTCTTTCATTAAATTGTATCATTTTAAAAAGCCAAACATGATTTTGAAAAAAAAATGTCTCTAACAGTATGTACTAGGTACAATATTACTTTTTCTTCATAATTTCTACCGATCTGACTGCTCCTATTAACGCTAATTAATCATAATCAAAACAAACTATTATGCTTATGTTAAGAAATCATAAAACGATGCTTCGCTTACTTATTTTCTTGATTATTTTGTTGTTGTTTGAATTTAGAGCATGCCCAGATCATCATAACAACAAGATATCATAACTATTGAGTGGTCAACGAATTTATTAACAATTCTCTTCAAATACCTTCGGGAGAGACCACATAAGCAAAACGAGCAATCTAACTTAAATTAAGACAGGGGACATAACTAGTTCACATATTAAGGGGCATTACTTAATCTAACAATCTTTCTAACATTTACAGTTCTAGCAATTGTATGTTTTTATATGGTTAATCCCATTTGCACATTAACATTTGCTGCAATTACTTATTACTTTAAGTTATATATGATAAAGAAAAGTAAACAGAGTATTAACACAAATAATTTATTTATTTAAGTATTGATTCTCACAAAACATTTGTTTTATAATCTGCTTTTGTGGATTATCTAGGAACATATATACAACTTTAATATTCAACTTTGATATAGTATAAGTGAAGGCAACGATTCTATTTTTGGCAGGCCGTTGAAAGGCCACTGATCACTCATTTAGGTACGTCACTTCCATCTTTCTGGTGTTTAAAATGTTTCCTTACAACAATTTCAAAGAAGAAATGTTTCAATGTATAAAATGTTTGTAAAATTGAGCATATGTCACCTACACGTCCACATGCAACGCTCTATAAAAACACGAACAATACACTTTGCAACGATTTTAACACTCAATAAATGTTTAAAAAAAAAAAAAAAAAAAAATAACCTACACGCAAAAATCAGTCCAGCGTGTTCAACACGAAAAAAAAAAATGTTGAAAGGCCACTGATCACCCCATTCAGTCCACGTCATTTCCGGACCATTTTGCCTAAGATTAAAGTGTGGATTTATCCGTACTTGATCTGGTCAGAGTGCAGAGACGGTCATCCAAACTCAAACCCGAAACACCATTCACTGTCCACTAACACTGGACCACACTAGAAAGAAATAAAATGGCAAAGTCAAAGAATCATATCAATCATAACCAAAGCGGCAAACACCATCGTAATGGCAGCCACAGATACAAGTCCAACATATATCCATCCATGGAAAGGGCTAATCCCAAGTTCTGGAGGAATATGAAATTCTCCAGGAAACACAATAAGAAAGTGAAGGCTGCAGGACAAATAAACATTCTGGAATAAAATAAAGTTGATTCTGGCTGATAGCGCAAACCTTGAATGGATATGGTTATTACAGTTGTTTCCATCTAAAAAAATCACCTTCATATTATCGGTCTTTTGGCTAAGATCAAAAGTAAAATCAGCTTTACTTGATCTGGCCACGGCAACCAGCTGAAATGGTTATCTGAATGACACACAGCGACGTGGTACTTCATGGGGTGGCTCTGGATCCTGGGGAACCGCGCACACTTGTGTAAAAAAAAAAAAAAAAAGACAAGTTTTGATGCACTGGCATTACGTCATCCATGTTCACTGCTAGACAATCCACCCCTGAGCGAGCTTACAGGTCTGCAGTCGTCAGAAGCACCAACGCTTCTCTCTCGACGAGTACCTCGTGTCCGTTACGTTCCACACACTCCATGGGGAAGGGATTTTCCGTGTGTCTTTCTCCTGCCGCGCGCTAACATCCTGATTTCTAGCATGGACACGCTTTAATCGCTGGTGGCGGTCATCCCACAATGGGTTTATGGGCGTGTTATGAGAACGAGAACACTGCAGTACGTCGTCACAATGGGAAAGTTAGAGCGGAGAAGATGCAAGGGTGGGGGGGGGGGAGGACCAAGATAAAAGATGCCGGGCAGTTTGACATCATCACATGGAGAAACATCAACATCAGAAATGATTGGCAGCAACACAGCATGGAATAGAAGAAGAATAAGTGAGAGGTTAAAATGTTTCAAAATGACTAGTCCCTCAATTGTTGTCCATTTCATTTCACTTTTGCTCACCTGGACGTCCCCCCCCCCCCACCACTCCTTCCCCTTCTGTCATTTTTCTGTGACTATCTGTGTGATTATATGATTGACCTACTCCTCCCCTCCCCCCATTAACCTCTACATTATCCAATACTACCTTCAAACACGTTGTTTCTGCCCAACATTCTTTTTTTTTGTCGTGGCAATTGACATCTTTTTATTTGTCAGTATGTTTTCCGTTATGCAACAGGCATCTTTGCCATAGTGATGACGAGAGAAAGCTATACCGATTCACTCTATGAATTGACCAGAGAAAGCTGTAACGATTCACTCTATGAATTGACCAGAGAAAGCTGTAACAATTCACTCTATGAATTGACCAGAGAAAGCTGTAACGATTCACTCTATGAATTGACCAGAGAAAGCTGTAACGATTCACTCTATGAATTGACAAAACATGATTTTCTATGCATTGCTATTTTTTAAATTTAACGCGATAGATTTTAATGAAGTGCTGCAACTACTAACTGTTGTAATGAAACTAAAATAGTATAATACTGATTAGAAATCATAAAACGGCACTCACCTTGTCTATTTACTTCCTGTTTTTTTTTTTTTTTAATAGGGTACCAAGTTTATCATAACAACAGGCTAGCATAATTGTTGAGGGGTCACCGAATTTATAAACAATTCTTTCCAAACAGCTTCCGGAGGGACCACATAAACAAAAGGAACAAAGAAAATTAAATTAAAGCATGGGACATAACGACTTAACATATTAAGGGACATAACCTAATAAAAAATATTTCTGATATATACAGATATCTCAATCACAGTATTAATTTTTCGTTAATTCCATTTAGAAATCAACCTTAAAAATTTACCTCCCAATATTGAAAGTTAAAGAATCGTGCAATAACATAAATATTTATATTATTTAATTAGACAATTTTTGCATAATACATTTTTATAATCTATTTTCCGTATTTTCTAGAATAATATATAAAACAATACAGCCCTATCGTGATATGATAAGTAAAAGAATAAGTGTATATTTTTGGCAGGCCTTTGAAAGGCCATCTAATCTTAAGCTATTTTCTTTCTCTGCCTTCCGGTTAATATCAAAGTATAGAATATGCACCTCATCTGACCATGGCCGTATGCAGAGACGGTCACCCGAATGACACACAGGTACGTGGGGACCTGGTGGGGCGGGTCTGGCCCCCGTGGGATCCCCCAGCCTTTATTAAAAACAACAACAACAAACGTCTTCAAATTATCCACCCTGCGCTGAGATCATAGTTTAGTCATCCGCACTTGATCTGGCCAGGGTCATCAGCAGATGTGGAAATCTGAATGACACACAGAGACGTGTAAATTTTTATACACCAACATACGCCATCCATGTTAAGTGCTACACAACCCACTGATTAGCGAGCTCACAGCAAGTCTGCAGTCGTCAGAAGCAGCCACGTTTCACTCTCTATCTCCTCTCCCCGTCCCATAATCGTGCGCTCAGATGCTGATTTCCAGTTTGGCGACGCTTTAATCTCTGTTTTCGGTTTTCCCACAATACATTTGTGGACGTGTCAAGAGAAAGGGAACGCTGCAGTAAGTCGTCACAACGGTAAAGTAGGTTCAGAAGAGAGGCAGGAGGAGACGAACGAACGAACAAACATTTTCAAAGGGCTAAGAATTGGGCACGTAGGGCCGTCTAAAGAGAGACGATTGTGGGTGGTTTGACACCATGGATGGGAGGAATATCAACATTACCATGGAGTGGCAGCACACGAGACACAAGGCTGTGCACAAACATGATCACCTTCGCTAGACTTTGGATATATAGGATCGGAAGTCCAAACCATAATATACGTCGTCGTCGTGGTCATTCGCACTGCGAGCGCTAACAAGTCAAGTCGCCTTAACCTGTCAAGAAGCCTGATACATGGGAAAATGTCACGTCGCACGTCCAACAACAAGAAACACGCGGTAGCCAAGAAGTGCAGCGTGGGAGCCGACAACAAGGAAAAGAACGTGTAGAGCCTACCTGCTAGCTGCATCAAAGAGCCCGATACTACAGCTATTACTGAAGCTACCAAGAGGGAGACGATCGACAGCCCACCACAGACAAGACCCAAGTCAGCAGAGAAGAAGGAGGAGAAAGACACCAGAGTCAGGAACACCGACTCAAAAACAGTCCGATGGGTCGTCAAGCGGATTCAAGTGGAGCTGACAGACGAAGAAATCCTGAAGCAGCTACGAGAAGAGAATCCTCACATCTGATTCATGAAGGCGGAGCGGCTCCTCACACACTCCAAGATACCGACAACCTTGGCGGTGGTGACATCGGAGGGCAGCGAAATGCCGACCACAGTATCAATCAACAAGAGAATACAGCAACCAGAGAGATTCATCCCAAGAATCACTCAATGTTCCAGATGTCAGAGGGCCGGCCACAGGAGAGCAACGTGTCGCAGTAAGACGGAAATCTGCTGTTACTGCGCCGATCACCACGCCTTCAAGGAGTATCCAAGCTCCAGCTCCAAGCTGGACATGGATTTCAGAGCTCCTAACAACAAAAGAAAGTGCGCCAACTGCCTGGGCAAGCATGGAGCAACATACTTGGGCTGTGCGTACCTGCAACGGCACAAAGACGCCTTAAAGATCGCAACTACCAAGAAGACATCAGTCAAGGAAGCAATGCAAAGGGGCTAGGCAGCCACGGGTATAGCACAAGCTGAAAGAGATCAACTGCAGAAACAGATAGACGAGTTGAAGAGACAAGTCAAGGCACTGCTGACGCCGACCCCGAATAACGACAACGAAAAACTACTGGCGGAAATGAAGGAGATTCAGCAAAACATCAAGCAAGAAGTAGAACATATGGCACTGATTAAGAAGGAGAACGAAGAGATCCTACAAACCATTAAATCAGAGCGAGAACTACAGAAAGCTGAAATGGAAATATTCCGAAACAAAACAACAGAAGCCGTACAAGAATTTACAGAGAATACGCAAGATGAAAACCAAGAGACCGAGACTGAATCGCAAGCGAAAGCCAGCAACCCAAACACGATGCCCGAAACAGCCAAAGGGAAGCCAACATCCAGCCAGACAGCCAAAGAAAACCAAGTTGAGCAGCTTGGCGGCGGCAAAGAGGACACCTCGTCACCCCGCCCATTTACCTGGGCGGATATGGTAGAAATAGACAGAAAAGTGGAACTCATGAAAGAGGTACGCAGGCGCAAGGGACTCCCCGAAGATTACCAAGATAAACACACTGACGACGGCAGAGAGGACGCCCCGATACCACCATTATCTACCGATGAAAAACTCGTGGAGATAAAAAGGACATACGAACTCAGGTGCAAGGAATACAGAAGGCGCATGGAAGAAAAAACAAAAAAGCACAAGAAACACAAGAGACAATTAATGCCCTTCCGTATCTGGGAAGAACCAGATGTATACGAGGATGACGAACACCCGTGGCAATACTATATAGATGACGGAGAGATCGTCCCATTTCTAACCGCAGAGGAAAACATCGAATGGCAACAGAAGCTTAAGCTCGAAGAGGAAAAAAGGCGCAAGGTGGAAAAGGAAAACGTCGATAAGCTCCTACAGAAAATACACAAAAAAGGAGACACAAAGACCAAATAAAAAGTCCTCATAAGGAATGCATTTTAAATGTATTTGATATAAAAATCTCCTTCTTATCGTTGCATGTCTGTTGTTGTTGTTGTTGTTGTTGCGCTCGTTAGCTTTTAACTTAAGCGTAGTCCATAAACGCTAATTTTAGTAATAGTGCGCTGAATTTTGCGAGTGGATTAGCTTTACCTTTTCAACAGTGTCCCTTTCTATAAGGCGAAAGAACTTTCCGACATCAGAAGTGCTTGTAATTTAAGTCCCTAAGTCAAGGACGGAGAATTCAACAGTTTAGTCCAGTTATCAATATGTTTTTCATTGTTATCAAACCGGGGTAGTAAAAACTGTACTGAAACAAACAACAAAACAAAACGGAATAGAAAGAATTGAATAAAACAGAAGATAAAGCAGCCAATGATATGTATTGATCCCTGACTATTGCTTTGATACGCAAAGAAAACATCACCCAATAATTGCACAGACAAGCAAAGAAATGTGAGTCTCCGTATCGGAGCTATAAAGCTAAGCCTGACCACTTTCCATTGTTGTTTATGTGTTTGTCATCAGCATGTGCCATATCCATAAGCATGGGTGATCCTGTTTCTCCATCTCACACCATCGCCAGTCGTGTTCTTGTATCGATTATGCCATGTGGTCTAGCCATCCAGATATTTATCTCTCTTCCTTGGCCTTATTCCTTTCCCTTCAGTCTTTCCAACTGTTACTAACATGTCTAGTTTATTTATTTCTCCTAATAAAGTGTCCATAGAATCTTGACTGTCAACGTCAAATTTCTCCAATCAGTTTAATGATTTCATTTGTTTCTTTAGGACTTACTCATTGATTTTTTTTTTTTTTTCGGTCTAGCCATGGTATCCTTTGCATTTTCTTCAGAAAATACATTTCCACTGCCATCATGTTTGCCAGCTATTCTGCTTACTGTAAAGGATTCACATATATATAAATGTACACGAATCACATCCATGTACACGAATGACATCCATATAATCATTCATTCATCATGTGACATGCCGATAAGCGTGGACGGTCATGATTCGCCATCTCACTCGATCCCAGAATCGTGGATCATCTCAACGTTCGTGTCTCGACCATACATCATACCACGTGGCCAAGCCATCCAGGTATTTACTTCTCTGCTTTCCCCTGTTCTCTTCCCCTCGATCTTGCCAGTTGTCATCAGGTTATCCAATGGATTTCTTCTCATAACATGGCCAAACAATTTTGACTGTCTACGTCTAATTTCTCTAATCAGTCTACGAATATATTTTACTATAATTATACACGATCTATTAACACTTTACACTATTTTTCACGTTGCAGTTGACATCCTTTTATTGGTCAGTATGTCTTCCAACTAGCAAAAGGCATATTTGCCATAGCGATGCTTGATCTAATGTCTTTAATGCACCACTCGTCAGATGATATGCAAGTTCTGAGACAGTTATCCTAATTCACTATATGAATTGACGAAACATCATTGTCTAGGCATTGTTTTAATTTAGCACCATAGATGTTACTTCTGTTGCTTTCATAGCATGATATATCCTTGTACGAAAGGTGAACGTGATTTTTTTTTTTTTATATGTGTCTAGCAGTGTTTATAAGGTGCAATATTCAATTTTCTTTATATTTTCTACCGATCTGACTGCTAATACTAACGCTGATTATCATAACCAAAACAAGATATTGTGCACCTGATAAAAAAAATCATAAAATGGTACGTAGTGTGTTTATATATTGTGACGAATCGCGATTATCTGTCTGTTGTCGTCAGGATCCCGCACTATTTTGGCGCGTCAACTGGACTTTCCCACTTATAAATAGACTGAGGGAAGCCGATGGAGGAATTACCGTCTAGAATCTTCTCGGAGCACATGAATTTGAGTGACCCGTGAGGCTGGGTATAGCACTAAATTCTCGTGCAGAGAGATCTAGAAATTCTAGGCGGGGAATGAATGTTTCCCGAGAAGGTGTCTTTTCCCAAGAAGCACTAGCTCCTCGTGCGCATGAGTTGGTACGAGTGGGGAAATGCGGCTAAACCATTCATTCACTTCATGACTCTCGAAGAGAGCAGACGCAGGCCTGTGTTGAGCCATTTTGTGTTGCGTCTCACCTCAACCATGTTTCGGCTGACTGTTATATAAAGGAGGCTGAGGAGCATTTGAACAGTTCTGAAAGCTGACTGGAGTCTGGTTCTGAATATTCAGGTACTTATTTGTTTAAGTCATTTACCTTTGTAGTTGTTTACAAAACGCCATCGTTCTAAACGCATTACATATGCGGATGTCTTTGCATTACTAATGAGCAAACCGATCGATAACGCTGCTGAAGGCTAGGTCGTGTGTTTGTTTACCAACGTGTGTTCGCGAATCAGCTGTTGGGAATGCAGGCATGCGATGTGGGCGATTTGGGTTCAAGATGTATTTACCATGTATCGCAAATCGTTGCATCTATTAGGTTGCTGTGTTAGAATAGAACATAGTTAATAGTGCCTGATAGAAACCTAGATTTATGTCAGTCAGTTGCTGAAGCAAGGAGAACGGTTAGATAACCAGGTAAGTTGGTAGGTGGAGATTCAGACAAAATTGTGCTTAGTTACTAAGTAAAGAAAGAACGTAGTTCTTTGCCACCAGGAATGATGTAACTATTGTGTGGTAACTTAATAGTGAATTCATTGTGTGGAACACGGGATTTCTGTGTGAAGGTAAGTCTTCATTGATATATATATATATATATATATATATATATATATATATATATATATATATATATATATATATATATATATATATATATATATGATGTGGCATTGTGTATATATATTAGGTCATGGCATGTGATACTTCCTGGAGTAATTCCGAACGCCGAATAGGTCGACGCGTGATAACAATGCGTGCCGTGGCGATATACATATGCGTTCTGAATTCTTGTCTTAGCTATCCTGTTCTTTCATACTGGTGCTAGTGCGAGTGAGTTCTAACGTGCTGGAAGTATGGAAGGATGCAAGGAGGTTGTATGAGACACGGGGACATACGGGATATGGGGGATGTGAAAGCAAGTTATGAAAGTATAGTGTTGGCAGACCAGGCTAACTATAAAGTTCGGTCCCGGCCAAGGCTAAACCACTTGGGAGGGCTGAACCGGAACATCACCCTTGGAACATGTGGGGAACATGTATTATCAAGAAGGCTTCTTGACTCTAAGGAAGAGTCTGATAAGAAGAGTTTGCTATAGCGTGGGCAGGTGGTCCCACCAGCAAACAGGCATGTGTACATATTGGATGTGATCATGTATTATTCCTATATCCCGAGGGATGGTATATTGATCAGTATTATGTTTATTAAGGAATATTGATAATGTAAGGAACGAGTCCAGGGACTCTTTACCTTAATGTTTAGTTCGATTAATGTTAGAACTATGATAACAGCGTACTATCACTAGTGACGTTAGCGACAACTGGTAGATGATTAGGGATAGGTGAGACCCACGATCAGATTCGTCATTCTGATTTCTTGCTCTGTTTGACTGGCTGTTCTTTGAGGCCAGCTGACATTAATGAACCCATGCTTTACTACTCTCCATATAGAGATAATGCTTTAGTTATTTGCATAACTAAGTAGCATGACTGAGGGTTGAGTAGTCATTGGTAGGATGCATTGGGACTAATGTTTGGGCCAGTATACTCTCACCGGTCGCTCTTCCTTTTCAGGAGTTTGCCTGTTGAGGAACCAGTCAACTATACTTGTCGTTGGCGGGAAACCACTTCGTGTAACACAGTGAAGGGTCCAATTCTTTACTTATCTCGCCAGACTCAACCACACCATGTGCCCAGAGTGATTCATCATGCGTGAAGGTTTGCATCCAGTGATTCAGGTGCCCTGAAGGTGCACGTGTGGGACATGATGGTTTGTGTTGTTTTTCTGACTTAGAAGATACTCTATTTCAGCAAGGAACATTTGAGCAACTTGAGCAAGCATGCTCAAAGAAAGGAAACACCTGACCGTATACTATTACGGTGGTTCCGCCTAAACGCGGGAAGAATTTATTTAGACACTTGAATGGTTCCTATGACAGCTTTAGTGGCCGGTCTTGAGGAGACCTACACCAGCTTACGAATAGTAACTTGTGGCGAGTGTTACCAGGTGGAAGGGACAATAGATTATAGTCCAACCTGAATTGTCTCCCTTGGAAGTAGATGTCTGATTCTAATAGTGTATGAAAGAGTATGAAGACTTTGAACTGTGTTCGAGTAGGACTCAGTGACATATCAGTTGCCTTATCTGATTATTCGACAACCAGTGTTACTGTGTTAGGAGTGCGGGACCATTGAATTGGTCATTGACTTATTCTACAACCAGTGTTACTGTGTTATGAGTGCGGGACCATTGAATTGGTCATAGACTTATTATGCAACCACGGGTAATGTACTAGTGAGGGACCATTAGATTGGTCAGTGGCTACTTAGATTCATCGAAGTCACGAATACTTGGGATCAAATCCAGGAGGATTGTCTCCCAGCCAGTGTTGATAGAGAACTGTGAATTAACAGTGACTCAGTAGGAGGGATGAAGATGCAGTTGGTCCAGTTGAGTGAGGTTCAGCGGTGACTCTATTGGTGTTGATCCACGCTCTGGGGACGGAGTGGTCTCCAAGGTTCTAGTCATCTCACTGGAAGGAAGCCGGGTGAGTGGCGGGCCGACTGGACGTGACATCTGCATCCAATCTATTTCTCAACCTGATGATGACGACCATATCTCTGATTCTGCCTCTACGCTATCCTCTATTTGTGTAAATAGATTATTCTTTCAGGATGTTCATTTCAGTTCTATATTCTAAAGGGTAGAATAAACTTTATGTATGTTGACTTGCTCTTTGTATATTGATTGAGTGTGGTCTCGGACGATGCCTAAGAGTTCATTGTTCCACAGGAGTAGGTAGTTAGTGGGGGTCTAGAATCTGGAGGGGCTTGTAGACAAATGTAACTAATATGAGATCAGCCACAGAGTAAAAATGTGTATCTGCCTATCCAACCCCTGGGGTTAGAATACACGGGAGTTCTAGAGACACCTCGGGTGTGGTTCACTCTCACTACCCAAGGCGATCTTGTCACACACACACACACACACACACACACACACACATATATATATATATATATATATATATATATATATATATATATATATATATATATATATATATACTAGCTGACCCGGCCCGGCTTCGTCCAGGCCCTGGAGGAGATCTATCTATCTATCAGTCTGTCTGTCTGCTTGTTTGTCTGTCTGTCTGTCTGGCTGACCCGGCCCGGCTTCACCCAGTTCCTGGTGGGGAGCATCTCATTTAATGCATATAAGTAGTCATATAAGCTCTCCCGTTCCCGACTATCTGTCTGTCTGTCTGTCTGTCTGTCTGTCTGACCCGTCTTCACCCAGTCCCTGGTGGGGAGCATCTCATTTAATTCATATACGTAGTCATATACCCTCTCCCGTTCCCGACTATCTGTTTGTCTGTCTATCTGTCTGTCTGTCTGTCCCGGCCCGGCTTCACCTAGTCCCTGGTGGGGAGCATCTCATTTAATTCATATAAGTAGTCATATAAGCTCTCCCGTTCCCGACTATCTGTCTGTCTGTCTATCTGTCTGTCTGTCTGTCTGACCCGGCTTCACCCAGTCCCTGCTGGGGAGCATCTCATTTAATTCATATACGTAGTCATATAACCTCTCCCGTTCCCGACTATCTGGTTGTCTGTCTATCTGTCTGTCTGTCTGTCCCGGCCCGGCTTCACCTAGTCCCTGGTGGGGAGCATCTCATTTAATTCATATACGTAGTCATATAAGCTCCCGTTCCCGACTGTCTGTTTATCTGTCTGTCTGTCTGACCCGGCTTCACCCAGACCCTGGTGGGGAGCATGTCATTTAATTCATATAAGTAGTCAAATAAGCTTCCGTTCCCGACTATCTGTCTGTCTGTCTAACTGTCTGACCCGGCGTGGTTTCGCCCAGCTCCTGGCGCACAGTAACTTAAAAGAATGTCCTTCCACACACCATTCATTATTTTTAATGAAAACAGTTTTTAATCACCGACATGACAGTTGATAAGTTCTGTAAGCAGAAAAATATGGGTTACAATGTTATGCATTATGCATTATTTTTATGCAAACTTTGAAAATGCCTTAAAGATTACATCATTATTTATTATAACTCACATGCCTGAAAATAACTATAGACAAAGAGTTTAACAATAGTGCAAGTAAGTCCAACAATATGACTATAAAATATATAGAAATGTTATTAAAAGTTATGCCCCTTGAAATAACTTTTCTAAAGTATGAAGGGAAAAACAATATCAAGTAATCAGTTCTTGTATTAACACGTCTTGAAATGGTCTTAATCTCCCCCCCCCCCCTAGCCCCCCCCCCCGCCCCCGGAAACCCTAAAATTCCCCCCTGGGGGGGGGGGATTTCCCACCGGTTGAGAACCACTGTTATATGGTTCTGAAGCCTGGAGTACAACTAAAGGAGACGAAGCCTTGTTATAAACCCTTGAGAACAAAGTCTTAAGACGCATCTTTGGGCCCATCAGGGATACACAAAGTGGAGAGTGGAAAAGAAGAAGCAACAAAGACATTTATGATCTGTTTAAGTCCCCTCTAATCACTGGTATCATGAAGGCTAATAGACTGTAATGACTGATGCATATAGAAAGAATGGAAGATAATAGGGAAACAAAACTCGCTTACACTCAGGACATAAATGACCGTAGAACCCGAGGTAGACCAAGAAGACGGCGGAGAGATAATATACATACAGACCTACAAGCACTTGGAATCAGCGACTGGCAAGAGAAGGTCCACCAGAGAGACGAATGGAGACCGCTTGTATCTGCAGCAAAGAACCTCAATAGCTCGGAATGCTGAAGAAGAAGAATATTGAGGGTGCCCGATTATGAGTTTCATATACCGATATTCCCATGGACTCTGCTATTCCCTCCGTTCAACGTTTATGAAGTCTCTTCTTCCTCTGTTTCCATCTGGCCTGTATATCATTGCTTTTTTGTGGTATGCTGTTGACTGGTAATCTACTTGCATGGCCAAACCATTTAACTTGCTGCTTTCTAATAAAATCTAGTGCTGCTTTAACCCCTACTTTAGTCCTGATTTCTTCACTTCTGATCTTATCTCTTCTTGATACGTTGAGTATTCGTCTCAGGAATCTCATTTCTGTTGTTGTGATTTTTCTTTTCTCTGTTTCTGTCATTGTCCAGATTTGGCATTTGTAGCATAGAGTTGGTAGGAAGATTGTGTTGTAAAGTGCTTTCTTAGTAGGTATTGATACATGTTTGTTCTTTAGCATTGGTGACATTTGTCCAATGATTTGGTTTGCCTTATTGCACCTATTTTCGATCTCGTCTTCTGATCTGCCATTTGATGATATTATACTTTCTAGATACTTGAAACTATTTACTTGTCTCAAGGGATGTTCGTTTAGGTGAATTGTTGTTGTTTGCTATTCTTTAGTTATAGTCATTACCTCTGTTTTGCTTGTGCTAATTTTCATGTTATGTTCCCTACACATTTCGTTTAGACTATTCATGTGGTCTTGTAATCCAGCTTCTGATTTTGCTAATAGTGCTTGGTCGTCCGCAAACTGGAGTTCTCTAATGGTTAGATTTGCAGATGCCTCTTCTTCTGTGTTCTCGTTATGCGGTATTCTAGCTATCTCTGTTTGGCTGGTTTCTTTACATATGTTGTCTATATATGTTATGAACAAGAGAGGGGACAGAACACAACCTTGCCGTACTCCAGATCTTATGGTGAAGGGTCTGAGTGTCCTCCAGTTGCTCTCACTATGCATTCACTGTTGTTGTATAAACTTCTGCATAGGTTTGTTAGATGTGTACTCAATCCACATTGTTTAATGATTTCCCACAGCTTAGTTCTATCTACTCTATCAAGTGCCTTTTCTCCACTGCAACTACATCTCCACTGCAATCATATGTTTGCCAGCATTTTTGCTTACTGTACACGATTCACATCCATTCACGATTCACGATCTATGTAGCAGTTCAATAATCTTTTTCTCGTTGCAATTGACATCTTTTTATTGGTCAGGATGTTTTCCATCATACAAAAGGTAAAAGGCTTCTACTACTAACGCTAATTAGCAAAATCAAAACCAAATACTATGCACATGATAAGAAATCATAAAATGGTACTTCGCTTGTTTATTTTCTTATTTGTTATTTAGAGCATGTACTGATTATCATAACAACAGGCTAGCATAATTGTTGAGTGGTGACCGAATTTATAAAGAATTCTGTTCAAACAACTTCGGGAGAGACCAAGTAAACAAAAGGAATAAACACAATTAAATTAATGCATGGGACCAAACGACTTAACATATTAAGGGACATTACCTAATTTAGAAATATCTCTAACACTCCAAGTTCTGGCAATTACTTTGTTAATTTTTCGTTAATTTCATTTAAAATCAACGTTTACTGCCATTAACAATATTTTAAGTTACATATGTTAAAGAAAAATAATCAGCGTGTTAATATAAGAAATTACGTTATTTAGTTACACTTTTATTGTACAATACATTTTTTATAATCTGCTTTCATATCTTTTCAGGAATAATATATATTACTTTAGTACCCATCTTGATATGAATAAGGTGTCCTTTGTTTCTATATTTTTGGCAGGCCATTGAAAGGCCAAATAATCTTAACTCATTCGCTACCGCGAGCCCATCTGGTGCCAAAATGGATCGGCTGTGATGGCAATTGGTACTTTTATTGCCACAAAATGATCAGTGGTTTATTTGATTCATTTCTGCTCCATTTCGGAATTTTAAGTAACAGTAAACTGAAAAGTCGCACAGCTGAAATATAGCTACGTCATGATTGAGACGTCAAACATTAGTTAACATTGGATTTTTGTGTATTTGCAGTTTGAAAGTTGTTTATTTTGGTTTTTCACAATGGAAACGCCCACCAGTTTGCGTCCACGTAGTATGACTTGAGATCAAGCTAGATTATTGTTTATAACTGTTTTAAACAATAGTGATTCCGATATCAGTGAATATTTAGAAAGAAGTTTTAGTTGTGTCTAAAGTTTTAGCACGTGGTGATAAAGAAACACCAGTGAATGTTCGTCAACAGCTGAGTGTCTGACAACGAAGCACGAATGGCTGAAGTTTACGTCTGTCATTATTGCTATGGGACTTGATCCACCACTTAATGGTTTTCCTATCATGGATATTATAATATCCAACCATTTGGTCCATTCTGTCGCAGCCATTCATCACCATGTTATATTCATGGAGATCATCTTCGGCTTGCTTTGCGGTTTTCGCAATTCGCTCTCAACAGTTCTAACTACAGACTTGGTAGAGACAACAATGCATGATTTTTTTTAGCTTTATTTAGCCCTTCCACCAAATAATCATTTCATCAATGGACACATTTTCAAATGGGTAAAATGCTTCCTGGAATTTCTTCAGAATCATGTCAACAAGAGGATGAATTTTTTGCAAGCCGAAGATGATCTCCATGAATATAACATTGCGATGAATGGCTGCGACAGAATGGACCAAATGGTTGGATATTATAATATCCATGATAGGAAAACCATTAAGTGGTGGAAGAAGATCTACTACTGGATCTTTGAAATTGCACAGATCAATGCTCACATCCTACATTCCATATGGCAAACTGAGAAAGGAGGAAAAAAATTGTCATTGAAGGATTTCAAGTAAAGGAAAGTGCTCATCGCGAAGCAGCTCAGAGTATTCCTGAAAGTTTGACACTCTGCCTGCCGAATAATTTCAGTCTGTTGCAGGAAATTATGTCGAAAGAGTTACATGAGCCACGCATTTAATATAATTTGTTCGTGTCAATAGAGACTGTATTTTTTGCAGCACTCGAACTAAACGACACATATAATCTTTTGTTTGCTCCGGCGGCACTAATAGACCAGACTTGTGCGCCAAAGTTTGCTTTGCAGCCTATCACAAATAGACTGCCACATATAGTAAATAAAAACAAACAGACATGACAATTAAATGTAAATCTGCCAAGTGTTTTCCTAATTTTTGTCTGAAAAAAGAAAAATACATGATTCAGAATCTGCGGCAAAACTTCTTTTCGGATGTTTGATTGGGAGCAATTGTATTTATAGTTTAGAAAATTGTTGTTTGTTCAGTAAATTCAACAGGATTAGCAGTGATCAGGATATTTGATAACAACGCCCCCTTGGTAAGTGCAATGTTTACATTATTTTTACCTCCTTTTGTCCAATTATTTTACAAATTATATTATTATTTTTATTATATTTACAACCTAAAGCAAAAATTCTCCTACCAACATATTCCTTGTGCAATCCCCTTTATTGTGATATATAATACAACATTTCTGCTACAATTTTAACCATTTTCATAACATTATTGTGACTTACACCAACTTCCAGATTTCGGCCATTAGTTTGTTTTCATTTTTGTGAAAAAGACATGGTTCAGAATATGCACCAAAACTTCCTTTTGGGTGATTTAAATGAGCAATACTGTTTATATTCTTGAAGACAAGTGGTGTTTGTTTGATTATTCAGTTAATTAAACATGATTAGCAGTATAGGAGTGTAGAAAACACATTATAAGTGCAATGTTTACATTATTTTTACCTATTTTTGTCCAATTATTTTACAAATTGTATTATTATTTTTATTATATTTACAACCTGAAGCAAAAATTCTCCTACCAACATATTCCTTGTGCAATCCCCTTTATTTTGATATATAATACAACATTTCTGCTACAATTTTAACAATTTTCATAACATTATTGTGACAGACCCCACCTTCAAGATTTCAGCCATTATTTTTTGTCATTTTTTGTGAAAAATACATGGTTCAGAATATGCACCAAAACTTCTTTTTGGGTTATTTTAATGAGCAATACTGTTTATATTCTTGAAGACAAGTGGTGTTTGTTTGATTATTCAGTAAATTAAAATGATTAGCAGTATAGGAGTGTAGAAAACACCTTATAAGTGCAGTTTTTTAAATAATTTTTACCTCTTTAATTTTAGTTGTTATTATTAAACCTCTCATTATTGTCATAATATTTGTAACCTATCAATTAATTATTAACACTGTCATGTTCCGTGTGTAATGCTCTTTAATTTGATATGTAATACAATAGATCTGCTACCATTTTAACCATTTTAAAAGCATTATTGTAACACACCCTAGTTCAAATTTTCTGCCATAAATTTCTGTTTGGTCACAGCCCAGTTTTTGTTTGGTAGTGAAAGAGTTTTTAAGTTATATTATTTCTCAGCCTTTTTCCTGCACTTGATCTTGCCAGGGGCCGGGATGATCACCCATTACAAACGACACACAGGGACGCGGGACCTAGTGGGGCGGCTCTGGTCCCTCTGGGAAACCTGAGACCTTCTAAAAAAAACTAATTAGCTATTATCAAAGTGTAGTATCTGCATTTCATCTGGTCAGGGCCACATACAGAGGCGGTCATGAGAAAAAAACACAGGGACGTGAGGAACTGATGGGGTAGTTCTGGCACCTGTGGAAATCACCGAGCTTTATTTTGTTTAAAAAGCAAAAAAACGATCGCCTTCAAATTATTGACCTTTGCGCTAAGATGAAAGTGTAGTCATCTGCACTTGATCTGACTAGGGTCAGCAGGGGAGGTGGTCATTTGAATGACACGGTGACGTGGACATTTTTATACACGGAAATACGTCATCCATGTTCACTGCTACAAAAACCCACTGCTGAGCGAGCGCAAAACAGGTCTGCAGTCGTCAGAAGAGGCCACATCCCCCTCCTCCTCAACCGCCCAATCCCCTCCCTCTCGACGCGTACCTCGCGCCCATTGCGTTCCTCACACTTCCCGGGGGTGGATCTTCCCGTTTGTCCTTCTCCTGTCGTGCGCTCACATCTGGATTTCCAGCTTAAAGCCTCTTTAATTTCTGATGGCGGTATCCCACAATACATTTTTTGAATGAGTCATAAGAAACGGAACGCTGCAGTATGTCATCACAACGGTAAAGATGGAGCAGCAGAGAGCAGGGCGAGACGAACGAACGAACACACTTTATTTTCAAAGGGTTACGACTTGGGCACACAGGCCCGTCTAAAGAGAGACGATACTGGGGAATCAGAAAGGAGTGGTAGTACACGAGACACAAGGCTGTGCACAGACATGATCAGACATTGAGGTATTGAATCGGAAGTTCAAACCATAATATATAGTAAACGTAACACTTGATCGCTATTAATGTTTATTGTTAATTTAAATTTATTTGATGTAAGAATCTATTTCATATTGTTGTTGTTGTTGTTGTTATTGTTGCTCTCGCACACTTTGAACTCAAACGTACTCCATAAACACTACTGTTAGTATCACAGAACTGAAATGTGGGCGTGGATTAGCTTTCCCTTATTACAAGTCTCCCTCTCCATCAGGCGAACCCATTCCGATATCTGAAGTACTTGTAATTTCAGTCCCCAAGTCAAGGACGAGAAGTCAACATTTTAGTACAACTATCCGGTGTAGGGGTTGAACCCCTTAACGCAGCATCATCACACCATTCTTTACATGAAATTACAGCCAACCCCAACACTTTTGGCTGCAGTGATGTCTTGCTACATTACGTTCAGTAGTTTGCCATTGCCTTCTAAACGACCAACACTCATATATTTGTATGGGAAACCAACGCTAGGCGGTCTGCTTCCAAATCGTCCGTAGCTGTGTTTCGAATGCGGTACAAATTGCGCCATAACGCCTTCGCCACGGAGCCTGCAATGGCAAATTAATGAACGTAAATTTCCCTTGAAAATTGACCTGTGAATCCCCTAGGGTTGTTAGCGACGTCATCAAAATATTTAATGTGATTCAAGTCTTCTTTCTGCCAGTTTATATGTGGTTACTCAATACACATTGTACAGACCTCGGTGTAATGCACACCCTTGTCTCATATTTGTAAAGCAATACTTCTCGAGCTCTCATACTGCTGCTCCTCATTGCGGTACAGGTGGTTCTGTATTCGGCAGTGGGTTATACACAAGGTCCTAAACTCGGTGCAGAGTGCGGCATAAAAAAAAGGAACGCATGGTTTAAATGCGAGAGGGTCGACTTCATTGCAACATGTTTTATCCCATATGTCTTTCCATAGAGCGGCCTGCTGCAAACGTCGCACAAAGTATTAACTCCGTAGTATAACATGCATGCTGTACTTATCATTTACCATCAGCCATTCTCGACGTACATATGTTTGTCTTATTTCTACTTTTTTTTCAATCATTCACTCGTTTTCAAAGGTCAGAATCTATATATTATGTCTCGCCAAGTATATCTCTTTTACAACACTATCAACTATCTCTCAAAACAAACTTCACTCCAACGGGTCACTAATCTCGTAACTATCATTCTAAACTTCTCCACACAACAACTTTCTCAGATTTAATCACCTCTTCTTTCTCCGCAAGCATGACGTAATTACTTCTACAGTCTTTTACTCTTAATATTCTCGCGTTCAACTGGCTATTTTACACATGATACTCAATTTCTCCTCAATCTATATCTCCTCATCAGACACTCTCGGTTCACCTGTCAACAATACTATACTTTCTTCTCCAACCAACAAGCAAAACTATCTCAGACATCACGTTATAGCTCTGAGTCGAACCATTTCTAGTACGAACCTTCCTACTCTACTTTAACCGCTCTAGTTATACATCACTCAACGTGATTAACTCTCTGTATCTATCCATTCCGGACAAAGGACTATTTTAATTTCTACCTTGTTTACTCTCCCTACATCGTAACCAAACACAAGATATCCTGTATTACGTATCCACGTAGAATATCATTTGCCGTAACTCAACAACACCATCGCCTACCCTGTACCATGTGATGCTACACCAAAAAATTCATCTGCCTATTTTAGACAACCCATATATCTATATGCTCAAACCGCAATTCTTCTCATAAGCCAAAACTATTCCATATGTCCTTCGTCACCCAAGGAATTTTAACAGTTATAGAGTGTATCTAAGTTAAATATTTCATTGTCTCTCAGTACATTAGTACGTCTTTCTTTTATTATGTCATCTTCACTATCAGTTGTTAACCTGTTAAAGTACTCAGGTCTTAATTCTCTGAGTTTTCTTATGTTATCTTCTGTCGTCGAGGAGTAAATTTCCGCTATCTGTCTATTACTATTCTTCTTCTTAAATGATTTCTTTCTATTTCCTTTATTTGCGTCGGTCTGCTCACTGTTTCTTGTATACCTTACGTAACGTTTGCACTTCCCCATCTCGTCTTCAGATGACACACTGATAATAGTTCCTTCATCAGACTCATAATAACTTACCGCAGACACGTCGACCCTATTCCCATAGTCGGCTTTAGAACGTCTGACTTTCTTTCTCTTTCTTGGTATTCGTCTCTTAGCCTTCTCTACTTTCCTGTCATATAAACTGGTATCTAGTTCTAAAGAGTCACTAACTAAAACTCTGTCCGTCTGTCCACCAGCAACTACACCGTATGAGGGAACATCACGCTTCGAGTTAGGATCTGCTCGCAGTGTAATTCTCTCATTCTTCGAATCATCTGTATTCACAGTTGTCTCAGCATCACGGTATGTACTATAACATGCGGCGGCAGAAACATCTTCTCCGCAACCTGCACTCTCACACCTAATATTCCTACACCATTTTGGGATTAGTTTCATGTCTATTCCTGAGGAACTTGACATAGCAGTACCTCTATTAACTATCATACTACTATTTCTTTCTTCAATACTTTTCCTCTTTGGTTTCCTTTCGTCTTTGGTTCTCGTCTGTCTCTCTTTCTTAACTTCAACTATGTCTCCTTTTTCTAATTTCACCTGAGGTGGTTCCGCAATTTCCACCGTCTTAATAGTTTGCGTTCCCTTTTCTATTTTCTTAATTGACTGTACCTGGGTTGTCTTCTCAACAGTATCCCTATGTGTCTGCGTACTATCATTTATCGTATTACTTGTCTGCGTCTGTGTCTCTCGGTCTATTCTCTTTTTATTTTCTTGTCTACTAGTCACATTGGCAATCACCTTAGGAATAGTTGAATTTTCACTTACATTTCCTATTCTATTCTTTGACCCTGACCTCAAATACTGTCTCCGTCTTTGTTCGAACCAGTCGTCACGTTTTTTCCTAGCATTCTTGCTATAGGATGGCCATTTCCATAACTTCTTGGAAAAGTCTCTCTCAGGACCAATTTTGTATCTATAACAGCTATACCAGTCTGACCTTTCGCCATTACGTCTGTTCTCACCGTCTTTTACCCCACATACATCAGGTCTTGTTTCATAATAGCCATATTGTCTTCTGTCTTTATTAAGCAGTGTCTGTTTCCTGTTATTCTTTCCTACTCTATTATAGTCTACCTTAAATCTATAAGGGTCTTGTCTAGTCGTTCTGTTCTTCAACGTTTCTACAAAATTCTCTACTTCACTAACTGCCTCTTTTAATTCTCCCAACCATGTATTAATACGTTGTAACTCTACATGTAGGAAATTCATATTAACTTCTTTGTAATTTCTATCAAGCCCGAAACAATATTCCTACATCTTCTTCTGCATTTTCCTTGGTACCTGGAAAAAAAATTCGTATGTTTCTCTACTGGTTTGTGTTGGGCCTGCCTGTTGTTGCCGTTCCCATCCCAGTTAAAACTTGTGCCAACGAATCTTGTTCCGTCATGCTGAAATATTTATACTTATACAAGCAAACAAACAATCAATTCTTATTAACAACCAGTCTTAAATTAACCAAAAGACGTATCTTCCTCCTAAAACTCAATAATTTTCTATCTAATATAAAAATTTAATTATATTACCCCTGTTCTCTTGTTGAAATAAACGTCTATTCCCTTGTATGCCGAGACTGAGAAGTACGGTATCTGGTACACGAGTGCTTGACTTCAGTGCTCCGTAAGGATCCAAAAATTCTCGCCTGGGCTCGATAGAACAGTGAAGAACGATTGAACGTATCAGCCACCCAGGGACGGGCTCTTGAAACACGGCAAAGAACGATTGGATGTATCAGCCACCCAGGGACGGGCTCTTGAAACAAGGCAAGGAACGATTGTATGTATCAGCCACCCAGGGACGGGCTCTTGAAACAAGGCAAGGAACGATTGGACGTATCAGAGGACAGCACTGGCCAGCCCTTTGAAATCAGCAATGAATGATAGTCAGCTTCTCAAAACCACCGACAGTGTAGAGCAGCGGCTGACTGATTTGATAAAGCGGCTCTCTCACACAACAGAGTCCGGAGATGACTTGACAACTGCTCGATTGTAATGACCCGGCCAGCAAAATTTTACGAAGTGGACTGTGTAACAATGACTTGGGTAGTTACTGGGCCATAGCGATCAAAACCATCACTGGACGACGGTGATCAAAAAACAGTACTTCAGCCGAACTTGACAAGGAGCTTCGGTCTAAATCAAAGTGGCGTCAACCTTCTGGAAACGAGCAAGGATAAAATTTGGTAACGTTCACTGATCGTCCAGAATTATTGTGGCGCTCATCATACTACAAGAAGCTGATCCTCCATTCTAGTTAATCCATTTTAGTTGTTCGTTAAAAGCTCCAAGGTCAGGACTCTGCGACCCTTAGTTCATTCCTGACGAGAAGTAGACAACTGCTCTCTGATATCAACGTCTCTATTTGCTTATATTTGTTTGGAAGTTTCTTGTTCTTGGTTCTTGAGCCTGTACAATCTTAACTTGCGTGTGGAACGTCATGGCAAAAATGTGGAACAGACATCTTCCCTTCACTGTCAACTATATTTGGTTCCATCTCACAATCTTGACCTTGAAATTTGGACTTCTTAAAAAAAACATGGTCCGGCCTTAGACTTTTGGTTTGAAGGACCCAGAGAAAACTTGTTGATTGATCTATTCTTTTGCTCACCAATCTCACAGCAATCCGCCATGACAAGCCGGTTTACGTACTTCGCATTGTGTCCGCGGCAAAGATCGAGATGCTGGTCTGCGGCGCCATTTACGCTCATATATAACAGTGCAGAATGGAACGATGACCAACGAGTCTTCTAGTAATTATAAATCATCTTTATTAAACGTTATGGTCGATACAAAGTCATGGTAGAATACAGACGTGTTGACAGCCTGCCTCCTAGGGCTAGGTTCAGATGTAAAACTGATTCTTGACAACAAACTACGTCACGACTCGAGCATCTCTCCTCCCATTCCATCTCGATGCTCAATCGTGCTGTAGCCTTTTCCCACCTAATACTAATACCCAACTTCTGTTACAGTAGCTCCAGCAACGACTTCCATGACGTTATCAGTGGGAATGCTTGAAAGTTAAGCCTCACCACTTTTCATATCTGACAATTTGTTTGTCATCATCAAGTGACATGTAGATAATCGTGTTCGGACATGTTTCGCTGTCTCACACCATCACCAGAGTCGTGGATCAGCTTTGTGTTCTAGTCTCGGTTACGTCACGTGGTCTAACCATCCAGATCCAGATATATCTCTCTGTGTTCCTGTTGTTCTTTCCACCATAATGCTGCAGGTTGTTACTAAATTGTCTAACTTTGTTTTTCTATTAATAACTTGCCCAAGTAATCTTGACTATCTACGTTTAATTTCTCTAATCAGTTTATGATTTTCATATTTTCCTTGCAGGACTTTCTCATTGTTTGTTTGGTTATTTTCTTTTTTTACCCCATCCTTGATATTCTTTGCATTTCCTCAGAAATTGCATCTCCACGTCCAGATTATCATATCGACTGGCTGGCATAATTGTTGAGCGGCCACCGAATGTATACACAATTCTGTTCAAACAAATTCTGAAGAAACCACGTAAACAAAAGGAACACGCAAAATTAAATTAAAGCATGGGATATAACAACTTAACATACCAAGGGACATTACCTATTCTAAAGATATTTCTAATATTTACATTTATAGCAATTACTTTATTAATTATTCGTTAATTTCACTTGCAAATAAACCCTTACTGCTATTCTTCAACATCTTTAGTTATATAATTGTATGTTAAAGAACAATAAACAGCGTATCAACACAAGTAAATATAATACGTAGTTACTTTTTTGCACAATACATTTTTATAATCGGCTTTCCTGTTTTTTTTTTTTTGTTTTTTTTTAAAGAATCATATATGTAATCAACATCCCATCTGATGACGTCAGATCATATTTTTGGCAGGCCTTTGAAAGGCCAAAATAATTGTAGGCTTATTTTTATTCCCTCGGCATTTTGGATAATATGAAAGTGTAGGATCTGCACTTGATCTGGACAGGGTCAGAAGCTGAGGCAGTCATCCGAATGACACACAGGGACGAGGGATCTCATTGGGCGTTACCCTGAAGAACATAACGCCCTCATTACAACAACAACAAAAAAAAGAAGTTTGTAAACACTGACAAACGTTAATAAATGTTCACTGATAGAAAACACACTGCTGAGTTAGCTCACAAGAGGTCTACAGTCGTCAAAAGCAGCCACATTTCTTCCCCCCCCCCCTCCCCAACCTCAACTCCTAGACGAGTACCTCGTGTCCATTACGTTCCTCACACTTCCCGGGGGAGGGAATTCCCATTTATCCGCCGTCTCCTGTCGTGCGCTCACATCCTATCTCCAGCTTGGAGACGCTTCTCTGATGGCGGTTATCTCACCATAAGTTTGTGGACGTGTCATGAGAAAGGGAACACTGCAGTATGTCGCCACAACGGTAAAGCTGGAGCAGAAGAAAGGCAGGGGAGACGAACGAACGAACGAACGAAGAAACTTTATTTTCAAAGGGTTAAGAGTTGGGCACGCAGGCCCCTCTAAAGAGAGACGACAATAGGCGGCTGGCATGATTGCATGGAGGAATATCGACATTAGAAATGAGTGTCAACACACGAGAGACACAACACTACCACAGACATGATCACACGAGACACAAGGCTACCACAGACATGATCAGACTTTGGGATAATGAATCGGATGTCCAAACCATAATATACAGTAAACGTAACACTTGATCGTGATTAATTTGTATTGGTGATTTAAATTGTATTTGATATAAGATTCTTTTTATTCTGTTGCATGTTTGGTTGTGTTTGTTGTTGTTGTTCTTGTTGCTATATCTCTCTTGCTTTGATCTCAAAAGTACTCCATAAACACCATTTTTAGTATCAATCAATCAATCATGTGCCATGCCGTTAAGCGTGGGCGGTCATGACTCACCATTTCACTCGATCACCAGAGTCGTGGATCAGCCCAGTGTTCCTGTCTCGTCCATGCCATGTGGCCAAGCCATCCAGGTATTTTCCTCTCGGTCTTCCTCTCGGTCTGTTCCGTCGATCTTGCCAGTTGTCACTAAGTTCTCCAATCAATTTCTTCTCATAACATGTCCAAAAAATTTTGACTGTCTACGTCTAATTTCTCTATCTAATTTACGATTTTCATTTGTCATCTGTAGTACTTCTCCCCCGATGGTGTTTCCACCTTGTCGTGGTGGGGGAGCTTGAGTTTCTCAATGACCCTGAGAGCTATGCCGGCGGTAGCGTAGCTACCAGCAGGGCCTCCCAAGCCGGACAGGTCAAAGGGTAGAGAACAGACAAAGAGAAACACCCTGGTCCTCCAGGTTGGGGGTTGTAGCGTGGGGTTAACATCCCCACCTTTGTAAAAACCTTTCTTTGTTACGAAACAAATACATGAGCCTCGATATCGGACTGACTTATCTGGACAACGACCTTGGAACGTTAAAGGACTTTTGAGATTTGGAACATGGAATGTACGGACACTATATCGAGCTGGAGCGGCCGAAGAACTAACCCGGGAGCTGATTGAATATCAAATGGATATAACAGCAATTCAAGAAATAAGGTGGCCAGGAGAGGGTACTTTAGAGCAAAATGGAATGATTATAATATATGAAGGAAACACCCAAAATAAACATTAATTAGGAACAGGATTTGTCATCAAAAAAGAGTTATGGGGGAACGTTTTAAACTTTAAAGCTTTTAATAACAGGATTAGTAAATTACGAATAAAAGGTAAATGGAAAAATATAACGATGATTAATGTACATGCACCTACTGAAGAGAAAGGAGATGATATTAAAGAAGACTTTTATAATGATCTGGAAGATGTCATAGAAGAAACCCCCAAACAGGACATCCTGATTGTGCTGGGAGACTTCAATGCAAAAATAGGTAGAGAGCAAACTAATAAAAAAGTGGCCGGTATGGAAAGCCTCCATACAACTTCAAATGATAATGGATGGAGAGTCATCAACCTGGCAGAAGCCAAAGGACTGCAGATTAGCAGTACCAGACTACAAATAAAGGATATACACAAACAAACTTGGAAATCATGTGACAAGAGAACCTATAATCAAATAGATCACATTTTAATTAACAACAGAAATGCATCAAACATACAGCAAGTCAGAAGTTATAGAGGAGCTGAGTGCCACAGTGACCACTTCCTCGTTGGAGCAAAATTTAAAATAAAACTTAAGAGAGCTTTCTATACTAAATTACAAAGATTACACCCAACATATAACAGAGAAAAACTGCAAGACATTACAGTCAAAGAGAAATTTACAGATGAAATAAAATATAAACTTGAAACTCTGCAAAACCCTTTGGAGGAAAGCATTGACCAAACTTGGTTTAACATCAAGAATACAATTCAGTCTACCGCAGAAGAATGTCTCGGTGTGTTAACCACGCATAGAAAGAACAGATGGTTCAATAAAAAATGTGAAGAAGCAGTCATTAGGAAGAAGAATGCCAGACATGTATGGTTAAATGACATCAATAACATCCAAAAGGAAGAGCATTATAAAAATGAATGTAAAGAGGCTACAAAAATAGTCAGACAGCAGAAGCGAGAATATATGAGTAATATAATCAAAGATATGGAAACTAATCACCAGAAAAATGAATCCAGAAATTTTTTTAAAGAACTGAAGTCAATGAAACGAGGGCACTAACAAAACACATATGGTTTAAAAGACAAAAATGGGAATATGATAAATACCAATGAGGAAATGTGCAACACATGGAAAGAATATTTTATTGAATTACTAAATTGTGAAGCTCCAAGTAACATTTTCTCACAGGAAGAGGTTCTAACATGCGAATCACAAATTGAAGAACCTACATTTGAAGAAATCCTATATGTAATCACACGACTTAAAAACAATAAGGCAACTGGGACTGATGGAATTGCTGCTGAATTTATAAAGGCAGGTGGCCATGCATTACATCTAAAGCTATACGAACTAATAATAAAAATCTGGAGGACAGAAGAATTACCCCATGACTGGAAAGAGTCATTATTGATACCTATTTTTAAGAAAGGAGACAAGTTCCAATGTGGAAATTATAGAGGAATATCACTACTGTCCACAAGCTATAAGATACTATCCGCAGTATTACTAAATAGACTAAAACCATATTCAGAAGACATATTAGGTGACTACCAGGCGGGGTTTAGACAAAACAGATCAACAATAGATCAGATATTTATCTTACGACAAATAGCCGAGAAACATTGGGAATATAAAAGAGATCTCCATAACATTTTTGTGGATTTTAAAAAGGCTTATGATAGTGTCCATAGGAATAGTCTATGGAATGCTATGCAGGAATTTGGAATACCAAGGAAGTTAATCAACATGACCAGACTATGTATGGAAGATACTTATAATATAGTAACATATAAAGGCAGGAAATCAGACCCCTTCCAAATAACATCTGGCTTGAAACAGGGTGATGCACTATCGCCGCTACTCTTCAATCTGGCTCTAGCGAAAGTTGTAAGGAAGGTAAAGGAGGAATGTGATATTGGAGGAACATCCAAGCTGCTTGGTTATGCAGATGATATAGATATTATAGGGCAAAGTGAACAAAAGACATTGGAAATATTGACTCACTTAAAGGAAAAAGCCCAACAGATGGGGCTGGTTATCAACCAAGATAAGACAGAATATATGGTAATTTCAAGAGACGGAATGGCTAGAAACTCTGGCCACATACAAATAGATAATATGACCATTAAAAGAACGGAAACATACAAATACCTGGGTACGATCTTCAACTGCTCCAACATCATAAGGGAAGAAATACAAACTAGAATCAACTCTGGAAATAAGATATACTATGCACTACAACATCTACTAAAATCAAAGGCGCTATCTCGTAACACCAAAATCACAATATACAAAACACTGATCAGACCAATTGTGCTGTATGGCTCTGAAACCTGGAGTACAACGAAAGGAGACGAAGCCTTGTTACAAACCTTTGAGAACAAAATTTTAAGACGCATCTTTGGACCCATTAGGGATACACAAAGTGGAGAGTGGAAAAGAAGAAGTAACAAAGACATTTATGATCTGTTTAAGTCCCCGCTAATCACTGGTATCATGAAGGCTAATAGACTGGGGCATATAGAAAGAATGGAAGATAATAGGGAAACAAAACTCGCTTACACTCAGGAAATAAATGACCGTAGACCCCGAGGTAGACCAAGAAGGCGGTGGAGTGATAATACATATACAGACTTACAAGCACTTGGAATCAACGACTGGCAAGAGAAGGTCCACCAGAGAGACGAATGGAGACGGATTGTATTTGCAGCAAAGAACCTCAATGGCTCGGAACGCTGAAGAAGAAGAATCTGTAGTACTTGGTCATTGGTTTTTCTGCCTGTATGGTATTCTTTGCATTTTCCTCAGAAACCACATTTCTGCAGCTATCAGATGTTTTTCAGGTTGACTGCTCATTGTCCAAGTTTCACATCCACACAAAAGAACAGGCTCTATGTATCCCCTCTCTAGTATCACTGGACTGAATGTTAGGCATGGATTAGCTGTCCCTTATTATCAGTGTCCCTCTCCTTCATTCAAGCGAACATACCCCGGCATCAGAGGTACTTGTAATTTAAGAACGCAAGTCAAGGACGAGAGGTCAACATTTTAGTCCAAGTGATCGGTGTAAGGGTTGAACCCCTATCTCAGCAACAGCATACTGGATATTTAAGAAGGAGCGCTCTTATCAATTCGCCCATGCTGACCTTTTTTTTTTTTTTAGCATATCCATTACAGGACTTAGCTGTCAACACCAGCATCTTTCAGCTGTATGTTGATCTCTTGGCAAGATTACGCTCAGTAGTTTGACATTGCTTTCTGAGCGGCCGGCTCACATACCCCGTAAGTTACCGATGCGTTTCGAACCACTGCTGATTTGAACCGTCATCACGTTACCTGACTAGAGTATACGAGATTACGGAGAAAAGTCATAACCTCTAAGCCACGAAGCCGGCCATGCTGACCTAAAGAAACATTATCGTTGCACGTTACTTTGTCTACATTCTCTTACTTATTTCAGCCCCTCACCTGTCATCGTCTGTTGTTAATTAATAAAGGTAAGAAAAACTGTTGACCTGCACATGTGGCTTACCATTCACATTAATATTCAACAGTGGCTTGATGCTGTCAGTGTTGATATGACCATTGTTTTTGTTTACTTTATTTTGATATCAGGTCATTTTGATTGCCTAATGTTTACAATTAACTCCGCTATGGTTCGGTTAATAAAACAATGATCAGTGTATCTTTTATTGTTTATTACTGCTCCTCCAATATGGAGTTAAGAAATCTTCGTGACCGCTAGGTTAATACGCTTGCGCATAAATTTCCGATGTCCTGTCGGTGGTTCGATCCCTACACTGGTCAGTTGGACTTGAATGTTAACTTCTAGTTCAGAAAACAACGGTAAACTTTAAAAAAAAAGTTTGTTGCATATTATTTACATGACGTTCCCGTCAACCCCAGCACTTATTGTCTGTTTGTGATGTCTTGTTAATTTACTTTCAGTAGTTTGCCCATGCTTTCTGAACGACCAGCACTCATATCTTTGTATGGAAACCAACGCTAGGCGGTCTGCTTCCAAATCGCCCGCAGCTGTGTTTGGAACACAGTATGCAGGATTACGAATTGCATCGTAACGCCTTCGCCACGAGCCCGCAATGGCAAATTACTGAACGTAAAATTCCCTAGAAAATCGACCTGTGATGTTGGGGTTGTTCTCGACGACATGCAACATATTTAATGTGATTTCAGTCTTCTTTCTACCTGTTTAAATGTGCTTACTAGATAAACATTGTACAGACCTCGGGATAATGCAAACCCTTGTCTCACATTTGTAAAGCAATATTTCTCAAGCTCTCATCTGCTTTCGTCAACCTGGTACACATGACTAGACGGGTTGGCCGTTGAGTGTACGACTTCTCTCATACTGCTGCTCCTCATGGCGGTACAGATGGTTCTGTATTCGGCAGTGGGTTATACACAAGGTCCGAAACTCGGTGCAGAGTGCGGGATATAATAGGAACGCATGGTTTACAGGCTAGAGTGCCGATTTCATTGCAACAGGTTTTATCCCATATGGCTCGGTGTCTTTCCGCAGAGCGCCCTGTCGCAAGCGTCGCACAAAGCACGAACACCGTAGCTCCAGCGACGACTCCCATGACGTTATTAGTGGGAACTCTATAAAGCCAGGCCTTACTAATTTTAATTTCTGGGAGTCTCCGTGGCGAAGTAGTCAAGCCATTTGACTCGGGCTCTGAAGTTTGTGGGTTCGATTCCAGGCCGCGTCCTTCGGTTCACGAGTCAAAATTTTCGGAGACTTGTGTGACGTCGCTAGAGCTACGGAGTTCGTGCTTTGTGCGACGCTTTCCGCGCTGCGGAAAGAGACTGCGCCATATTGGATAAAACCCGGTGCAATGAAGTCGACCATGTCAACTTTTAAGCGGTTCTTTTAAAACGAATTTTCATGTCTGTTGATTTGTTAGTCATCATCATATGTCATGTAGGTAATCATGTTCGGCCATGTTTCGCCGTCTCACACCATCACCAGGGTCCCAGATCTCCATTGTGATCTGGCCTCGATTATGCCACATCCAGATATTTATCTCTCTCTCTCTTCATTTTGTTCTTTCCTGAAATGGAAGTACCCCGAAATAAACCAACAGAAGCTATGCAAGAGAACGCAGGCAAGCCGCAAGATGAAACCCAGAAAAATACCGAGCTGGAACCGCAAGCTAAGGCCCACAGCCCAACCACGACGCCAAAGAAATTCAACAAGGAAATATCCCACCAGATCTCTGAAGGCAGCACAGAATACCCACCCGGACACAGCCTGAAGGAGTGCCTAGAATCGATACAATTGGAGCAACGCAGGCACCAGGAATTCAAAAGGTGCTGGGATGAAATAGAAAAGAAGAAGCCCAAGAAACTCAGGAGACAGGTAGACTACCCAGATTGAATTACTGACTTTGAGGATGAACCTAGCTACACGTACTATATAGAAGACGGAGAGATGGTCCCATGGCTGACGGCAGAGGAAGAAATCGAAAGGTAACAGAAACTCAAAATCGAAAGTGAAAAAGGGCGCAAGGAGGAAAATGAAAACATCCAAAAGCTCCTACAGAAAATACACAAAAAAGGAGGCAAAAATACCAAATAAAAAGTCCTTTTAAGGACTGCAACGAGTCAAGCCAGACGAACTAACAGCCTTCACTAACAACAGACACCACCAGAAGAGACAAGAACAAAGGACAGCCGCCGACCGACCCCCCAGCTGGCGTCACAGACACAAACCAACAAAACCAGTCCGAGGCAGGACTCACTCGTAAGAGCGCACAAGGCAAGAATTAGGGTGAATGGACCCACAAAAACCACGGACCTCAACAATAACCACAGCTTAAGAGGCAGGTTGAACGAGGTCGAATTTGGAATTTTTGTTCTGAAAATTGGAATTGCAATTGGAATTTGTTCTTTCCGCCACAATCTTGAAGGGTGTTACTAAATTGTCTTGTATTTTTTTCCTTGATTAAAAATGTGCCCTAAATAATCGTGTCTGTCTATGTTTAATTTCTCTGATCATTGTATGGTTTTCATTGTATCCTTGCAGGACTTTCTCGTTGTTGTTTTTTGTCTCGTTATGGCATTCTTTGCATTTTCCTCAGAAATTACATCTCCACTGCCAAAAGATGTTTGCCAGCTTTTCTTAATACTGTACACGATTTACATCCATATAATTGTACACGATATATGTAGCAGTTCAACAATCTTTTCCTAGTTGCAGTTGATATCTCTTTATTGGTCAGTATGTTTCCCATCATGCAAAATGTAAAAGACTGACAATTTTTACGCCAATTATTATAATGAAACCCAAATACTGGGCACATGAAATTATAAAATGGTACTTCGCTTGTTTATTTTATTAATTATTTATTTAGAGCATGCCCAGATTATCATAACAACAGGCTAGCATAATTGTTGATTGGTGACCGAATTTATAGATAATTATGTTCAAACAACTTCTAAAGAAGTCACGTAGCCACAAAGAACAAATAAAATAGAAGTATGGGACATAACAACGTAACATATTAAGGGAGATAACCGAATTTGAAGATATTTCTAATATATAAATTTCTGGCGAATATTTTCTTAAAATGTTTGTAAATTCATTTCTAAATCAACCCCGTAATACTATTTTTTTATATTTCAAGTTAAAGAAAAATAAACAGCTTATTAAGGCAATTAATTATAGTACTTATATATTTGCATAATACATTTTCGTAATCTGCTTTCCTGGCTTTTCTAGAATAATACATGCATAACTTTAGCATCCCTTCGTACATGCGATCGCTGATAATTAAAGTTCATATTTTTGGCAGGCCTTTGAAAGGCCAAATAATCTTAGGCTTTTTTATCTTTTCTCAGCAATCTGGCTAATTTCAAAGTGTAGTTTCTGCTCTTCATCTGTTCAGCAGCTGAGGCGGTCATCCGAATGAGACACAGGGACGAGGAACACCATGAGGTGTCTAGCACTGGAGAACAGAACGCCCTTATGTAAAAAAAAAAAAAACAACAAAGTTTGTAAACATGGCAAACGTAATCAATCTTCACTGCTAGAAAATACACTGCTGAGTGATCCATCGACTAAACTAAACACTGCTGAGCGAGCTCACATCAGGTCTGCAGTCGTCAGAAGTAGCCACATTTCTCCTCCTCCCACCCCCTCGACGAGTACCTTGCGTCTATTACTCCCCACACACTTCCCGGGGGAGGGTCTTCCCGTGCGTCCGTCTCCTGTCGTGCGTTCACATCCTGATCTCCAGCTTGGAGACGCTTTTATCGCTGATGGTGGTTATCCCACAATAAGTTTGTGGACGTGTCAGAGAAAGGGAACACTGCGGTATGTCGTCACAACGGTAAAGCTGGAGCAGAAGAAAGGTAGGGCGAACGAACGAACTAAAGAACGAACGAACGAAAGAACGAACAAGCTTTATTTTCAATGGGTTAAGAAGTGGACACGCAAGGCCGTCAAAGAAGAGAGTAAGTTGTGCGGTATGGCATCATGACATGGAGAATTATCAACATCGTAAAGGAGTGGCAGCACACGAGACGCAAGGCTGTGCGCAGACATGATCACCTTCGCAAGACTTTGAGATATTGGATCGGAAGTCCAAACTATAATACAGTAAATACCAGGGATTATGGGGAACAAACCAGAACTCAATCCAATGCTGGTGCCCTAACTCTGAGAGGCAAAAGGAACACAACACTGGTCCCATACTCTGGTGATCGTGTGAGAAGGCGAACCTTGTCGCTTATGTACACATGGCACATGATGGTGATGGCACAAGGATTATGAGGAATGTACCAGGACTCAATCCAAAACTTTGTTTTTGTCCTGGTTCCGAGAGACAAACAGGAAAACAGAAGAAGAAGAAATAACAGAAACTGATTTAGTAAATCTAATAAAAAATACAAATAGCACAAGAACAAAACGTACTTTTCCCCGACTATATTGTTACTTGTTAACTCGCGTACACCCAAGAAATAAATTACCGTAGACCCCGAGGTAGACCACAAAGATGATGGAGAGATAATATACATACATACCTACAAGTACTTGGAATCAGCGACTGGCAAGAGAAAGTCTACCAGAGAGACGAATGGAGGCGGCTTGTATCTGCAGCAAAGAACCTCAATGGCTCGGAATGCTGAAGAAGAAGAAGACTGTTACTTGTTAAATAAAGAGAATTGTATATTTATTAATGCCTTTATTTCTACATAACTGAACCACGGAATAAAACTGTCTCACTAATATCGAGATGTCTAGGAAGCTGAAATATTGTGGCCATGTTAAGTGTCACGTGGTTTGGTCAGAACCGGGTTAGAAGGCATAGTTCATGAGTGAAGGGCCAGGGATTGCCCAATACGAAATTGAACACGTGACATTGGGGACACCTTGGGCATGGAAATAAATGAGAAAGGAGAACTGGCAACAGATGGCGAATCTCTGCGACGAACCGTGATGAGAGAGACGTTGAGCAGGTTACTGGATACTGTGTGTCAATATGTTAATACTGGATACCACGACAGCAATGTGCCTCTACTGCAAGGGTAGAAGATGAAGGCCACAGCCTGGCCCTCTCGCTCTCTGTATCTAGTGCAGACGTGGCCCCGTCTAACAGGAGGATCTTTGGGTTTCTAATCAACGCCCTTGTGATAGCCACTCTTTGCTTCCGTCCTCAAGATAGTTGCGCCCCTTTCTCACCCACCCCTGTTGACAATACACCTTCATATCTTACTCATTGGTTTTTCTGTCTCTCCATTGTATTCTCCCTCAGAAACGACATCTCCAATACTATCAGATGGTTGTCAGCTTTGTGTACATGATTCACATCTATATAACTTTACAGGATATAAGTAGCACTTCAACAGTTATTTTACTCTGACATAAGCCTGGGTCATTGACAATGAGGTTGAGTGACCGGGCATGAGAAAGAATGGGTGAGAGTGGGAGACAGTAAAGTGACTGACCTGGCTATGAGAAAACAGCCAGTCCTGAGAAATAAAATAGTGAGGGTAGAGGAAAAAAAAACCTAGGGGGGATGGGGCGAGAGATAGGGTATTTTGTTGTGTGAAGTCAAGGGACTTCAGTGAGTTGAGTTTGAGATACCGAAGGAGTCTGTAGTCCACGGTGAACGGTGTTGTGTGATTCTCCGAGCGGTGAAGGCAGTCCTAAAACCCAGAGTGGGTTATATAGAGAGCAGAGGCTCCGACCCAGTGGGTGGGTCGTATTGTGGGAGATCCAGCCGTGCATAGTAGTTGGACTAAATGTCTTGTGAATTGAGATTCAGCAGGCCGTGAGAAGCCAGTGATGTGTGCTGGTTAAATTGTGAGGAGGATATTTATATTATATGGATTACATTATTTCTGGATGTATAAACATGTTCCGTCTGTCCGTCTTATTTCTGGAATAAATGATTATGTGCGCCAACTCAATCTTGTTTCATGACTGGTGAAGGTGCACTTCTGGGGTGAGTTGGATTAAGAGACAGTTAGAGAGCTCCATTGACACACCATGAGTATCGTTACCTAGACAACGACCATCACACGACAATATCACGCAAAGATCATCAAGAACATCGAGCACTGATCATGAAGAACGTCGTGTGACATCTGGTGGCTCGTCGCTTAGTAAGGAGTATCTGGGGTCTCTCCTGGCAAGAACGACGGGGATATATTGCTAACTGGGAGCTTGTCGCTTAGTAAGGATTAGCTGAGAGCTCGTCTGATCAAGAAACCCATTGCATTATAGACATTGGTGTCATTCTGAGATATTTGTGGGCTCTTCGCTGAGAGAGGAATTATTATCTGGTGACTTCGTTCCATCAAACTAGCAAACCCTTGACAATTTGGATTGCGTGGCTTCAGGAGGGTAATGTGAACTCTTTGTGTGTGCGCCAGATAATTCACACAGACAGACGGGAGTAAAAACTCAAGCTAGCAGACAGTTCAAGTGAAGTTCACTACAGGTGAATTGGATACCAACCATATCGCTGAAGCGAGAGGGAGTGTCAGAGATTTAACGCAGCACAGATCAACCGGGAGAGTCGATTACAGTGACGGGTAGTCACTAATCACAAACAGCACGGAATGTCGGGTTGAGAGGCCAGGCGCATGTGTTTATAGGTCAAGAGACAGAGGTGCTAGCGGACAGCACAGGTAAATGTCGCGTGGACAAAACAGTGTTTGCGACAAGAGCGGAGCATCACAAGTGGACATTGTCGCTGTCGGTGATAAAGACAGGATTGAACCAAAGATTTAAGACAGTGAGCAATTTCGTCGCAACATCCTGTGCGTGGTGGGATATTGTGGTGTGTCTGCGAAGGCAAGCGCACTATGTTGTCGCAAGTTGACTGGTCAAGATTTGTCGACGCAGGTAATAGGACGGGTGGAGACACCAGCGTCCAGGTACGGGGGAGAGTTACGTTAACCCCTACCACAGCCGTGCTAGGGCAGCAGTGGAAAGTGTGATTTTCCACGGAGTTAATAGAGCAGCCGGGTGGGGCTTTCAAGGTTGTGTGGAAACTGTTTTTACGGAGGAATTTTTCACTGAGAGTGATAAAGAGAAATTGAAGTGACATTGTGAGTTGGGGGTGGAAGGAGGAAAGGTACTCAGGAAAATTTCCACGGCCTAGTGTGGTCAAGATGACTCATTGTGAATGAACAAAACAAGGTTGTTTTGAAAGAAAGCCAGATTTAATGTTTCGTCTTTGTTGAACTGTTCTACTATTGTCATCATTATTCTGTTATGAACAAACAGTTTTAACGTATCATCATCGCAACCATGGTTGTATTTCTTTGCCAATAAGGATGTATATATCAAAATTTAAAGCGCTGAACATTGGCTGCCATTCTCCTTTTCTTTTTGGTGGATCTTGTCGGGTAACGGAAATCCATAACATTTATGATACAGCAAAGCACCATCTCCGCAACGAAAGTAACAACATATCGAAAGAACCTTTTGGATAATTATTATTACCGTCTACGTTTCCGACAGTTGGAGCTCGTGATCACAACGCGAAATGAAGTAACCACTCAACAAAACAATAAGTCGCTTTGAAATCTAGCGTCGTAAACATTTCGGAGAATTTAACACAGACATTTCCAGCATATTGTGAAAAACTATTAACAGCAAAATAAGAACTTTTGGCGACGGATTATAAGTACAGATTTATCGGCCAACCAGTTGAACATTCTGTTCCTCTCATCGTTTTAACTGTCGTTATCGTTTGTCTACTTATATATATATGGATATTTTATTACATGTAATTGTTGCATAGGCACTTTTTGCGATCTCTATCTACATCAGGATAGGCTTGGCAAAACGTGGATATTTTCTGGTGCTTAAGATATTTTTTGTAAGGAAAACGTTAATGAGTTAACGTGTCGTGCAGTGGCATTGAAGTCCTAACTAATATCTAGAGACGTGTTGTCTGACGTCACAGCTGTGTATATTTTGAAGATATATTTTTTTTTCTCTTTCTTTTCGTTATATTTACATATGATATTTGTTGTGTTCGGATATATGTTATTATTGTGATCTTTCGTCATTTCTGCTGTCTAGTGGTCTTTGTCAGTTTATATATTACGCGCACTGTGGGTGTCCCTACACAAGCTTATGGTTGTTACTGTAGTTTATTTCTTTGTGATCACCATCTCCGTGTACTTGGCTTGTGAGTCTAACGTTTTTATAGAAAACACTTAGTGTTATCATCCATTTGTTTGTATATGTATTTATATGTATGTTTAACAATATTTCCAGAAATGTTATACAACTATGTGTTATAGATATATGCCAGGGAGCATAGGTGATATTTCCCCTCACTACCTAGTGCTTATAGAGTGACTGGGTGAGTACAGAGTGATATTTTAGCACTACGAAATTACGTACACAGGGAGTGCTGGTGTACTTAGGGAAGTGACACAAAGACTAACAGCAGAGTCTTCACATTTATAGTTGGCTGACAGACAGCAACGTGTCCACAAGTACAAGATGCCTACTTTAATGGAATATATTGAAGCAGGTGAACGAATAGGCCTGAAAGGTAAAGAGTTACAGGAGTATGCAGAAGCAAAAGAACAAAAACAGACGTAAAGAGAGGAGAGGCATAATGAACCCGCGGCAAAGCGTCTACAGGAAGAGAAAGCGACACAAGTAAAACTAGCTGAAATGGAAAACAAGCGTCTACAGGAAGAGAAAGAGACACAAGTAAAACTAGCTGAAATGGAAAACAAGCGTCTACAGGAAGAGACACAAGTAAAACTAGCTGAAATGGAAAACAGACGTCTACAGGAAGTAAAGTTAGCTGAAATGGAAATTGAGAAAGAGAAGATCAAGTGTCAGATGCAAACTGAAATCGAGTTAAGAAAACTAGAACTATCTTCGAAAGGTCAAAGTGAGGAAAGCAGAAGACCGTCGCAGTCGTCACAGAGATTAAAACTGCCATATTTGACAGACCGGGACCAACTTGAAAATTATTTGGCCAGGTTCAAGGCTTCGGCCAAAGCGTTAGGTATTCCAGAGAAAAAGTATGCGATGCGACTTGGCGAGTTTCTTACGGGTAAGGCTCTAGATACAATGTATAATTTACCTGTGGAAGAAAGAAACAACTACACTATTTTGCGTCAACGTCTCCTCACAAAGTTCCAACTCACTGAGCATGGATATAGGACAAAGTTTAGACAGTTAGTGCCAGAGACAAATCAAGATTTCACAGATTTTGTTAACACTGTAAAGAATACATTTAACAAATGGATGGAGCTCGCAGAAATAGGGAAAGATTTTAATAAATTAGTAGATTTAGTGTTAAGAGACAAAGTATTAGCTTCATGTAATACCAATTTAGTGGCGTTCTTTGAGGAACGTAAGCCAAAGGACATAGACACAATGTCTCAGTTAGGGCAAAACTACATGACTGCACATCCTAACGTATCTATTGGGAAACTAATGAGTGAGGAAATAGTCTGTGCATAGTACACTAAACAGGACCAGAATCCAGTCATCAGACCAAGGGCGAAAAGTGTGGATTCAGCACAGAAAAGTGAGCAGCAAGAACCTCAAGATAATGGTTTCCGAGGAAACAATGTTGGTAGAGTAGGACGGTACCCATATTGAAGAGGGAACTTCCAGAGACGTCCAAATTATGCCGGATGTTGGAATTGTGGGAGCTGGAGACACAAGGCAGCAGAGTGTGATGCACAACCATCAGATGGACCAACAAACAACAGTAAAAGGGAGGTCATCTGTTTCAAATGTGGAAAGAAGGGGCATGTCAGCCATCAATGAAGGATGAGAGAAACAGAGCACTCAAATGCAGCGCAAGTAATTGAGACGTTGAACAATGAAGATTGTAGTGGGTGCAAACCTCTTTTTGAAAAAGACAGTCAGCCAGTCTTAATATGTGGTCATACAGTGAAAGCAGGATCAGCAGTACATGAAGGAGGAAGTCTGAAGATGCATCATGGGTTTGTTAATGATAGGTCAGCGTTAACAATTAGGGATTCCGGATGTACGTCCATCGGGGTGAGAAAAAGTTTAGTGCATCCCTCGGATTATACAGGGAAAAAGATTAGATCCATAACATTTAATGGGACAGTAGACTTCTACCCAATAGCCGTGATAACAGTAAAAACACCATACATAACTGGAAGAGTGACAGCGTGTGTTTTGGACTCACCAGTGGCTGATTTGATCATAGGAAATGTTATTGGAGTTAAAGATTGTACAGAAGAGGAAGTAGTTTATTGGGACCGAAAATATAGTGTAAGCAGTAATGAGGTAGTTACCACAAGAGAACCTAAATTAGAGAGTATAGCTGAGGTAGAAGAGGCACTTGAAGTAGACACAGGAACTCAGGACAAGGATAGTACAGCTGAGCAGATAGGAATGGATCCCAAATATAGTGCTAGTGGCTCCCAGAGACAAGATACTACTCTGAACAAATGTTCCCAAGGGTGTAGGAGAGTAGAACATAGGCAGGCAAAGAAAGGTAGATGGTGCTTCGAGAGGAAGAACAATGTTCTCACTCGCAGTTTTTCAGATAGTGGAACTGCACGTGGGCAAGGAGCAGTACCTTTAGCACATAGAGACCGATATACTAGAACAGCTCAGGATAGTGCATGTGCAGGGCACATAGGCATAAGGCGTATGCAGCAGAAAGCAAGGTGCCAGGGATATGTGCCAAGATTGAATAAAGAGTTCAGACTAAACAGAGACTCAAGTGTAACGGTGCAATATGCAGATAGGAAAGTTGAGTCAGGTCAAAAGAGTGTTCGCGACATTACTGACCCAGGGCTAGGGATAGTAAACAGATGTTGTAATTGTAGAGGTACCATGAGTCATGGGTACATGAAAGTTAGACACAGCATCGACAGGAATCAGAGGAGGGTTCATGCAAGAACAGAACCACCTGATATAGGGTCGGTATACAAATAGTATTGTGTGGTCGTGAAGTAGTAAGAGACCTATGGGTACATATGTATAATGCTTTCCTATGATGTATTATTATTATGTGATGTATTGGTACACAAGATAGAAAGATGTTTGTATTTATGTGTGATGAATATAGGAGTGTACTTTGAGCATTTGATGTATTATTTAGGGTGGTAGCTAAAGTGAGATGGAGTCATACTTAGGGCTACCCAGGCAATATGTCTGGGTCACATGTTTAGTAAGTTTTAGTCGCCCAATATTTGAAAACGAAGTTTTCTTTTAAGAGGGGGGTGATGACATAAGCCTGGGTCATTGACATTGAGTGAGTGACCGGGCATGAGAAAGAATGGAGATGAAAGTGGGAGACAGTAAGGTGAGTGACCTGGCTACGAGGAAAACAATCAACCCTGAGAAATAATGGGGCGGATATGAGTGGAAGACCCCAGGGCGGATGGGGCGAAAGACAGTTGTGTGTTGTGTGGAGTCAGGAGACTAAAAAGTCAGTGAGAGAAGAGACCGACTGCGGGGCAGGTCGTTTCAGGGAGTTGAGTTTGAGATACCGAAGAAGTCGGTAGTCCACGGACAACGGTGTTGTGTTGTTCTCCTAGTTGTGAAGACAGGCCTAAACCCAGAGTGGGTTGCATAGTTGAGCAGTGGCTCCAACCCCATGGGTGGGTTGTATTGTGGGAGATCCAGCCGTGGATAGTAGCTGGATTACCTGTCTTGTGGATTTGATATGAAGCAGGCCGTGAGAAGGCATTGATGTGTGCTGGTTAAATTGTGAGGAGGATATTTATATTCTATGGATTATATTGTTTCTGGATGTATAAACATGTTCCGTTTGTCCGTCATATTTCTGTAATAAAGGATTATGTGCGCCAACGGAATCTTGTTTAATGACTGGTGAATATGCACTGCAGGGGTGAGTTATATTGCAAGACAGTTAAATATCTCCATTGACACCCCCTGAGTATCGTTACCTAGACAACGACCATCACACGACAATATCATGAACATATCATCGTAAGAACTTCTTGATATTATCATCAAGAACGACGTGTGACATATATATATATATATATATATATATATATATATATATATATATATATATATATATATCATCATCATCATCATCATCATCATCATCATCATCATCATTGGCACCTTGCCGTCTTGACAAACGATAGTTTGTGCTTTAAAAAGGCATAATAACTATTGCCTATGGCAGTAGCGAATGTGACTGATAAAGCCAATTCGCGCTGTAAAGCTGTAAATGTCCGTCCACAGTGGGTGCATGTGAACACGTGGTCATCTCCACCATCATGCACCATCTTAAATCTCACACGCTCGGTGTGTGACTTATCTGCAAACTTTTCTCCTTTGTCTTTATTCCATTTCTGATGTTTGCCCTCCATGCAACACGTTCAGTGGCGACTTGCTCCAACTGTGCATTATCAATGCCTGTATCAATCATGTCCCGCTTACACACATCTTTGTATCGTAGTAGAGGCCTACCCTGTGATCTCTTACCCATCTGTAATTCACAAAAAGATGTCCTTTGGTATTCTACCATCATTCATCCTCCTAAGATGTCCTATCCATTTAAGTCTACGAAGACTGAACATGGAATAAATCATCACACAACCTGATCTTTCCAATACTTCAGAATTTGTGATGTTGTCTTGCCACTTAATACCAAACATTCTTCGCAGGCACCGCTCATGAAAGCTGTTTAAACGTTTCTCTTAGTGTGAGTAAGTTGTCCAGGCCACTCTGACATAAAAAAGAGTACTAAGGACACAGGCTTGATAGACAAGGACTTTTGGTTTGGCAGTAAGCGTCCTGTTCTCCCAGAATCTTTTTTCTTAATCTGTTCATTGTTGTTGTTGCCTTACCAATCCGGATGGTGATTTCCTGATCTAGGGATACTTTGATATTTACCACTGATCCTAGATATGTATAATGGTCTACTATCTCCAGTTCGGCGTCGTCAATAAAGATTGATGGTACCCCATGTGCACCTTGTGACATAATCTGTGTCTTCTTTTTGCTAATTGGTAAACCAAATTTAGAACAAGCATTGGAGAATGCAGATAGTAGACATTGCAATTCTTGCTCAGAGTGGGTCGTAACTGCAGCATCATCTGCAAAAAGCAACTCTCTGATCAGTACCCTCCTAATTTTGGTCTTGGCCTTCAATCTCTGAGCATTGTAGAGGCCGCCATCTGAGCGTGAGTGAATGTATATACCACCATCCTGATCACGAAAGGCATATTTCAGTAGAAGTGAAAAGTATATTGAGACCAGGTATGGATTTATTGCCTCTCCATAGCACAAAGCCTGGGCTAAAATATAGAGATCATGTGTTGCCCATGCAGCATGATCCTTCTCTCGGCCTGCCTAGTTCACTCCAGAGGAAAGGTAACACCTCTACATCTGGAACAAGACAAGCTGCAGAAGCTGCCGGATCAGCAAAGCAATGCTCTAACTGTCCGCCTGTCGGAGCTTCGATCCTAGACCAGCCGCCAACCAAGGCTTAGGGAGGGGTCTGCCCTGCCATGACATTTGTCTTTAGGTTGCATTTCCTCGCACCAGGGTAAGGCTTGTACCCTCCCAATTGCGCTCTTCGGCCCGAAGCCGTTGGCACAATGTGGGGTGTCGGGTTTGGTAAGCGCCGCCCAACGTTCGGCGCTAATAGAAAGCAGGTAGTACCGCCTACTGTTTGTTATACGGTAGCTCAGTCATATATATATATATATATATATATATATATATATATATATATATATATATATATATATATATATATATATATATATATATATATATATAAACACTGTTGCATGTTACTCTGTCTACATTCTCTTACTTATTTCTGCCTCTCGCATTTCATCGTCTGTTATTAATTAATATAGGTAAGAAAAACTGTTGACCTGCACAAGTGACTTTTCCATTTACATTAATTTTCAAAAGTGGCTTGATACTGTCAGTGTTGATAACCATTGTTTTTATTTACTTTATGTTTATTTCCAGTCATTTTGATCGCCTAATGTTTACAATCAACTCCGCTATGGTTCAGTTAATAAAACTAATACAACAATCGTGGTGTGTATCTTTTACTGTCTCCTGCTACTCCTCCAATATGGAGTTAAGAGATGTTTGTGACCACTGTGTTAACGCGCTTGAGCTTATATTTCCGGTGCCCTGACTGTGGTTCAGTCCTTACACCGGTCAGTTGGTCTTAGAAGTTGACTTCTAGTTCAGAATGTAATGGAAAAAAAATAAAACCAAGTTAGTTGCATATCCTTTAATGGGCGTTGCAGTCAACCCCAGCATTTTTTGGCTGTTCGTGATGTCTTAGCAAATGTACGCTCAGTAGTTTGTCACTGCTTTCTGAGTGACCGGCACTCAAATCATTGTAGGGAAACCAACGCAAGGCGTTCTGTTTTCAAATCACCCGCAGCTGTGTTTCGAACACGGTAGGTTGGATTACGAATTGCGTCCGTAACTCCTTCGCCACGGAGCAGGCACTGGCAAATTAATTAGTTGCATGTCCCGTACAGGACGTTGCAGTCAACATTAGCATTTTTCAGCCGTTGATGATGTATAAGGCAAGTTTTTACGTTCAGTAGTTTGCCATTGCTTTCTGAACGACCGGCTCACATACCCACCGTACGTTACCAGCGCGGTGGGAACGGCTGCCGATTCTCGCAGCTGGTGTGTTTCCCACGTGAATGTACGGGATTACGAACAATGTCGCTAACACCTTGGCCATGGAGACCGGCAAATTACTGAACGTAAAATTCCCAAAACAATCGACTTATGATGTGTGGTTGTTCACCACGTCATGCAAAGCACATACAACATTTGTAATGTGATTCCAGTCTTCTTTCTACCTGTTTAAATGTTATCACTAAATAAACATTGTGGTTGGATGAAGACTGACTTGCGCGATGAATTGGATTAGAGTGAGGAAGAGTTGCGCAATTCGTCTACCACACTGTTTTGCCAGAGTCCATTTGAATCCAGTGGCAAGACAAGTCAAGACGACTGGAGACGAATACGGGAGCAGTGGGTGACCAGGACACTCTACGTGCCTTGCCATGCCCATTAAAATAAAAGTTGTACAGAATTGGGGCTGATGCAAACCGTTGTCTCGTATTTGTAAAGCAATACTTCTCGAGCTCTCAGCTGCCTTTGTCAACCCGGTACATACGACTAGACGGGTTGGCCGTTGAGTGTGTGACTTCGCTTATACTGTTCCTAATGGCGGTACAGGTGTTCTGTATTCGGCGGCCGCCTACTCACAAGGTCCGAAACTCGATGGAGAGTGCGGGATGAAATAGGAATGCATGGTTTAAAGGCGACAGGGTCTAGTTCATTGCAACTTGTTGTATCTCATATGTCTCGGTGTATTTCCACAGAGCGGCCTGCCGCAAGCGTCGCACAAAGCTTGAACTCCGTATCTCCAGCGACGATTAGATGACGTTATCAGTGGGAACACTATAAAGCTAAGCCTTACCACTTTTAATTTATATAGATTTATTTGTCATGATCATGTCATGTAGATAATCGTGTTCGGCCATGTTTAATCATCTCACACTATCACCAGAGTCGTGGATCAGCGTTGTGTTCTGGTATCAATTATGTCACGTGGTCTATCCATCTAGATATTTATTTCTCTGTCTTACTTTTGTTCTTTCCACCAGAACCTTGTAGGTTGTTACTAAATTGTATAGTTCTTTGTTTTTCCTAATTAATAACGTGTCCAAATAATCTTGACTGTCTACGTTTAATTTCTCCAATACATTTATGGTTTTAATTTTTTCCTTGCAACTTCGCTGGAAGCCACATAAACAAAAGCAAAAAAAATTAAAATAAACCAAGGGACACAACGATTTAACATATTAAGGGGCATTACCCAAGCTAAACATATTTCTAACACTTACAGTTTTAACAATTAGTTGTTTAGGGTTTCGTTAGTATTATGTATAAATCAACCATGTAGGACATTTCGCAATAGTTCAAGTTATATACGTTGAAAAAAGTAAACAGCATTTTAACATAACTGATAAATTACTTAGTTACATTGCTTTATGTGAAACACATTTTGTTATCATACTTTCATTGGTTTTCTTGAATAATACTTATAAATTTACTAAAGACGAAGTTGCATCTGATTATTATATTTTTGACTGGCCTTTGAAAGGCCAAATAAACTGTGGCTGTTTCATTTTATTTCTCGACCTTTTGACTAATGTCAGTGTATTATCTGCACTGGTTCTAGCCAGGGCCACATGCAGAGGCGGTCAACATAATGACACACAGAGACGTGCGGGTTTGATGGAGAGGTTCTGGCCCCTGTGGAACACTGAGCCTTCATTAAAAACAAAACCACAACAATCACCTTCAAATTATCGAGCTTTGAGCTAAGATCAAAGTGTGGTCATCTACACTTGATCTGGCCAGGGTCAATAGCAGGGTGGTCATCTGAACGACACACAGGGAAGTGGAACCTTATGGCGAGACTCTGGCCACTGTGAAACATTGCGCCCTTATTACAAACAAACAAAAAATAAGTTTTTTACACGGACATACATCATCCACGTTCATTGCTAGAAAACCCACTGCTGGGCGAGGTCACAGCAGGTCTGCAGTCGTCAGAAGCAGTCACACCTCCCACCCACTCCCACCCCCCTCGACCAGTATCTCGCGTCGATTATGTTCCTCACACTTCCAGGGGGAGGATTTTCCCGTTTGTTATTCTCTTGTCGTGCGCTCACACTCTGATTTCACTCTGAGAATGTTTTTCATATTGTTAAATGTTATTTGTACTCATACTCATGTCTGCCTCTCACCTGCCGTCATCTGTTGTTAATTGATATAGGCGAAAACACTATTGACCTGCACGCGTGGCTTTCCATTCACCTTAATTTTATATAGTGGCTTGGTGCAATATTACTGGAGATTTATTGCTTCTTGTCTCCTACAATCACATTCGTTCTATTCCAAATTTTATCCAAGTTTTGACATCTTCAGTTTTATCCTTGTATTGTTTATTCATTGTCCACATTTTAAAACATAAAATAGACGTTTGCCGTGGTACCAACTTCACGATAAAGGGTCATCCCATACTGCTCCGTTGTTCCTGTCTCAGTGAACATCACACAAAATGCTCCACACTGTGAAAAGTAGAACAGACAGTTGTTCCGACAAACCAAAAGCAGGCTCACGCATACATGCATAAGGCTACTGCAAAAATACCAAGACTACATGTCCGCCACTAAAATTATAGTTTGTTGTCAATGGAAACAAACATTCACTAGGGAATTAACAGTTGTAGACACATTATTCGTGAGGAAAATCCAGTTAACCGATGACATCTGATTTTGAGAAATATGAGTCAGATGTCAAAAAGCAAGTGAGCTTATATATTACTATCACCCACACTGAAACATTCAGATATACTTATGTCTGCACAACGACAGATAATAAATAACATATTCACACCAACCCTGTGCTGCCAATGTCAAACTTGGACATCCTCCAAATCACACGCACAATCAATATCTACGAGATGAGGGGCTAGAGAAGAACTGCCAACTTAACTTTACGATACCGAGAAAGAAATTGTGCTATCATACAGACAGTGGGATCAACACCTTGAGCCACATATATTGAAATGCAGAAGATCAAATGGTTCGGCCATCTCATTAGAATGCAATATCGTCAGCTACCAACACTTGCGCTACACCAAAGAATATCTGATACGAGAGTAAAAGGACATGAGAGGAAAAATATGAATTGACACAGAATGACACTGTCCTGTGCCACATATTGGACGCTGGAACGGGAACTAATTCTCCCCACGCCGCTTGACAGCAAAAGTGGATGGTGATGATGATCAAGTATCAGGTCTCTTACTGATCATCCTATTTCATCATGACTCCACCCCCCTCCCCTCCCCACCCCTCTTCGCAGTTTACCCGCGTCACATATTTTTTTTTTTATACTGAAAACGCAAACAGTAGATTGTACAGTTTATTGTCATTTTGGATTTCATTGCAGTGTCAGAAGTCACATTTCAAGAAAATCGACGAATCCTTTAAGCTGAAATATGCACCACACATATTCCCACAGTATTTTACATTGTCTACCCTTTCAGTAATGTTCAACGAAATATCAAGACTTTTTGGTTACACAACAAAAGTTTGAGCGTACGAATCGCACATGCTTCAACGGATGTTTTTATTGATTATCAAATCTTGGCAGTACTAAAACAAAAACGAAGAGAATGCAGCCACGGACAGGTAATGAGCTTTAATCATTGCTTTGATAAGGAAAGAAAATAGCACCCAGACAATTGCCCAGATAAGCAAAGAAATGGGGGTCTCAGCATCGAAGCTATGAAGCTAAGCCTTACCACTTTCTATGTTAGTTGATTTGTTAGTCATCATCATGTGCCATGCCGACAAGCATGGGTGGTCATGTTTCGCCACCTCACACCATTACCAGTCGTTAATCAGTTATGTGTTTTTATCTTGATTTATGCAATGTGATCAAGCCATCAATATATTTATCTCGCTACCTTCATTTTGTTCCTTTCTCTCAATCTTTCCAACAGCTGCTTATTTTGTTAGTTTATTTCCATTAATTACGTGCCCAAATAATCTTGTTTGCCAACTTTTAATTTCTGTAATTAGTTTACTAATCCCTATACCGGTCAGTTGGAATTGGAGGATGACTTCTCGTTCAGTACGCAATAGCAAACATTAAAAGAACGGAAACATACAAATACCTGGGTACAATCTTCAACGGCTCCAACATCATAAGGGAAGAAATACAAACTAGAATCAATTCTGGAAATAAGATATACTATGCACTGCAACATCTACTAAAATCAAACTCGTTATCTCGTAACACTAAAATCACAAATACAAAACATTGATCAGACCAGTTGTGCTGTATGGCTCTGAAACCTGGAGTACAACGAAAGGAAACGAAGCCTTATTACAAACCTTTGAGAACAAAATTTTAAGACGCATCTTTGGACCCATTAGGGATACACAAAGTGGAGAGTGGAAAAGAAGAAGTAACAAAGACATTTATGATCTGTTTAAGTCCCCGCTAATCACTAGTATCATGAAGGCTAATAGACTACAATGGCTGGGGCATATATAAAGAATGGAAGATAATAGGGAAACAAAACTCGCTTACACTCAGGAAAGAAATGACCGTAGACCCCGAGGCAGACCAAGAAGACGGTGGAGAGATAATATATATACAGACCTACAAGCACTTGGAATCAACGACTGGCAAGAGAAGGTCCACCAGAGAGACGAATGGAGACGGATTTTATCTGCAGCAAAGAACCTCGATGGCTCGGAACGCTGAAGAAGAAGAAGAAGAATTAGTTTACTGTTGTAATGTGTTCCTTGTAGGACATGCTCATTGGTTTTTCTGTCTTTCCATTATATTCTTTCATCTTCCTCAGTACTACGTCTCAACTGCCATCAGATGTTTGCCAGCTTTTCTGCTTACTGTACATGATTCATGTCCATATACTTGTATATATCTATGTAGCATTTCGACACTCTTTTTCTCTTTGCAGTTGACAACTTTTTATTGATCAGTATGTTTACCATTAGACATTTTTGCCATAGCGATGCTTGATCTAATGTCTTTAAAGCACCCCTCCCGCAGATACTATCGCAGTTCTGAAATAGTTGTACCGATTCATTCTAGGAATTGATAACACATGATTTTCTGTGCATTTGATATTTTTTTTTGATTTTTTTTTTATTGGGGGGGGGGGGGGGGAGGGGTTAGAAATGTAGCGCTTACAAGATTTTACTGCAGTTTCTTTCATGTGGTTATTTCCTTGTACAAAACCTAAACATCATTTATAAAAAACAATATGAGCAGTGTTTATTAGTTACAATATTCCGTTTTAATTATGTTTTCTAGATCCTGTTGCTACTATAACTATGGTTATCATAATCAAAACAAAATATAATGCACATGATAAGAAATCTTAAAACGGTGCTTCGCTTATTTATTTTATATATATATATATTTGTTTAAATGTAAAGCATGCCCAGATTATCGTAACAACAAGATAGCATAATTGTTTGCTTACAAATCGCATGCAGCTGTGTTTCGAACGCGGTATGCGAGATTACGAATACGTCCGTAGCACCTTCTTCTTCTTCTTCTTCTTCTTCTTCTTCTTCTTCTTCTTCTTCTTCTTCTTCTTCTTCTTCTTCTTCTTCTTCTTCTTCTTCTTCTGCTTCTGCTTCTTCTTCTTCTTCTTCTTCTTTCTTCTTCTTCTCTTCTTCTTCTTCTTCTTCTCTTCTCTTCTTCTTTCTTCTTCTTCTTCTTTCTTCTCTTCTTCTTCTTCTTCTTCTTCTTCTTCTTCTTCTTCTCTTCTTCTTCTTCTTCTTCTTCTTCTTCTTCTTCTTCTTCTTCTTCTTCTTCTTCTTCTTCTTCTTCTTCTTCTTCTTCTTCTTCTTCTTCTCTCTCTTCTTCCTTCTTCTTCTTCTTCTTCTCTTCTTCTTCTTCTTCTTCTTCTTCTTCTTCTTCTTCTTCTTTCTTCTTCTTCTTTCTTCTTCTTCTTCTTCTTCTTCTTCTTCTTCTTCTTCTTCTTCTTCTTCTTTTCTTCTTCTTCTTCTTCTTCTTCTTTCTTCTTCTTCTTCTTCTTCTTCTTCTTTTTCTTCTTCTTCTTCTGCTTCTTCTTCTTCTTCTCTTCTTCTTCTTCTTCTTCTTCTTCTTCTTCTTCTTCTTCTTCTTCTTCTTCTTCTTCTTCTTCTTCTTCTTCTTCTTTTCTTCTTCTTTCTTCTTCTTCTTCTTCTGCTTCTTCTTCTTTTCTTCTTCTTCTTCTTCTTCTTCTTCTTCTTCTTCTTCTTCTGCTTCTTCTGCTTCTTCTTCTTCTTCTTCTTCTTCTTCTTCTTCTTCTTCTTCTTCTTCTTTCTTCTTCTTCTTCTTCTTCTTCTTCTTCTTCTTCTTCTTCTTCTTCTTCTTCTTCTTCTTCTTCTTCTTCTTCTTCTTCTTCTTCTTCTTCTTTGAAACGTCAACAGCACGTATACCTAGATGTTAGATTAAAGAATTGATAAAAAGTACGGCTCTAATGACAGACAGTAGGATTTAGTCTCCAATTTCATGACGGTAAGTAGAGGTTCTCTTGTTGAAGACAATGGCTACGGTTATGGACCAGTATGGTTACTACCAAGAAGGAAAGCAATGGCAAACTGCCTTCTGCTTTCCCTTGCAATTCTACCCGTTATCTTGCCAGTTATCACCAAGCTAGTTTATTTCTTCTCATAATGTGTCTAAATATATTGACTGTCTACGTCTAATTTCTCTAATCAACATAAGGTGTAAGGTCCTTGCTCATTGGTGTTCTGTCTGCCCATGGTATTCTTAGCATTTTCCTCAAAAAACCACATACCCATTGTCAAAAGATTTTTTTTCTCCATCCAGACTGGTCATTGTTCACGTTTCGAATCCAATATTTATAAATAGTTATATTTATATATATATATATATATATATATATATATATATATATATATATATATATATATATATATTCCTCTCCGCCTGACACTGTCAGCAGATTAGATCTGTTCTGGGACCTGTGAACAGTTTAGAATTAGAGCCATCTGGTCTCTTTTTCGGCAGCGGATATTCTTTCTGTTCTTATATTGGTATCTACTTTGGCATATTTTCTATCATTGTAGCATACGTTATGCTACAACACCTTTCCTTGACGTTAATAAGGATGTCATAGTACGTCTGTGAATAATATCAAATAATGAGGGAATGAATATCATTCTAGACTTACTATATTTTCACAACATTCTTTACATAATTATGTTATTTAAGGTAACGCTATTGCGTTGTCTTGTTTGCTGTCTTTATTTTATAACCTGACATGAGAAGAATGGGATAATTATATGATACATGTATACCTAAGCCTTTTAATAATTATTCTCAGCACCCAACTCCATGGAGATGTATGTAACAGCCTTTACCTGACGGTGCTTATTCTACGTAAACCTCCCGGGAAAACAGGGATTCTCCGTGGCGAAGTAGTCAAGCCGTTTGACTCGGGCTCCGAAGGTTTTGGGTTCGATTCCGGACCGCGTCCTTCGGTTCACGAGTGAAATTTTTCGGAGACTCCTGTGGGTCGTCGCTAGAGCCTCGGAGTTCGTGCTTTATGCGACGCTTTCCGCGCTGTGGGAAGAGACAGGGCCATATGGGATAAAAGCCCGGTGCAATGAATTCGAACCTGTCGACTTTTAAGCGACTTTTTAACCGTAAGGAAATGGTAAATACATACCTAAATATATATATATATATATATATATATATATATATATATATATATATATATATATATATATATATATATAATATGCCTGTAGTATATACACAAATAATTATATTATTTAGTTTGCTCTTTGCACATTTGTATAATTTACTTTTCCTGTGTCGCCATAATAATATATATCTATAATTCTGTTGGTTTCGTTTATATTTTGTTTTGTTTTATATCCTTTACAGGACATCGCTGTTAACACCAGCATCTTTCAGCTGTATGTTGATTTCTTGGCAAGATTACGCTCAGTAGTTTCTAAGCGGTCGACTCACATACCCCGAAAGTTACCGATGCGATTCGAACCACTGCTGATTCTCACCGTCATCACGTTACCTACGAGAGTATACGAGATTACGAAGAAAAGTCGCTAACCTCTAAGCCACGAAGCCGGCTTCGCTTATAGTACTGATGGAAATTTTGTTACTTATATTTTTGGCAGACCAGAAACATACAAGAAACAGAAGACCACATTTTTTTACATGCCCAACAGTACAGACTGCACTAGACACTTTAAGACAACTAATTGAGATATTCACCACAAAGAAGACTGATATGTACAAGGCAATATTTTTAAACACAATACCAAAAACCACAGAAAATAATCACGTAAGATTGTTAACTGCACTAGCAGAGTACAGGTATGTGGTATGGACGTGTAGAAATGCAGCAACATATAGTTTCAGAACATACAACACACATATAATACAGCACATGGTCCAAAACAAAATCACACAAATATTCAAAACCACTTAGACAAAAGGGAATATATACACATTTCAAATTTGTCTATGGGATTTGGATAAGGTATACAAACATAGAGATACATCTAAATCTGTATTGGTTCGTGCATACATAGATATGTATATACATATACGTATAAGTGGGCATGTGTGTGTGTGTGTGTGTGTGTGTGTGTGGGTGGAAATATACACATAAATGTGTATGTGTATTTGGTATGTATATTGCACATCGAACCATTCAGTCCATAAGTGCTCGGATCCCCTCCTCAGCAAATCCCGCAGCGTGTAGCGGCTAATGATGCCAGTTCTGTGTTGGTTTATCAATCTTCTTTGGCTTCCTGCGTAGTGTTCTTGTTTGGCCACCCCTCTTTCAATTTGCTGCTCTCGCAGTCTGGCCATGGTTGTAGATTCACAGTCATCACTTGGTTCTCGCAAAAGTGTTATTTCTCGTAGAGCATTCAGAATGTCAGCCTAGTCCATGGCGCTTCCGCCTCCACAGTAGCCTCACCTGCGAGCTTGTCAGCCCGCTCATTTCCTTGGACTCCCGCATGCCCTGGCACGAAGATGAAACTAAATCTTTGCCAGCCGAGACCACTCCAGAGGCAGCAACCATTCTCTTCGGATCGACACCTCCTCTATCCTCTTGATCATGTTCATTGAGTCGCTAAGCAAACAAGCCCTAGTGAATGTCTGTGTCTCGAGCCATGTTATTGCTTTACTTACTGCCATGACTTCCTTGGTCAGGCTACTTGTGGTTTCAGTGAAAGCACCAGAGTCCTCCTTCACAATTCTCCCTCCGGCCCTAGCTGTAAAGACCCATGAGCTTCTCACATGTCAGACGACCGACCCATCTGTGTAGATGACCGCGTCACCGTCTAGCGAATTCTCGAAAATCAACGCTTGTACTTCAGCCTCCACAGCAGCCGGATTTTCTTGTCTACATTTCCTATCTAGTTGGATGCAAACTGAAAGGGATGTGCAGAAGTCTGTTGGCACTTGCACCCATTCCTCTACAGGTTCTAAGTCCTCAAGTGAACACACCTGTTGAAGAATGTTTTCGGCTAGACCCATCCACGACCGTCCTCTTTTTAACCTGCTGCCTTTCACTTTCCTAATTTCCCTATGCGGTGGATGTTGTTTGTTTGCGTTAACTCTGAGGTAGGCGCGTGCCCTGCAAACTTGTATTCTCTCTTCAATGGTTGGAAAATCAAGAAGGTAGCGCATCGCCCTGCATGTTGTATCTCTTGTACATCCAAGAATAATGCGCATAGCTTCATTCTGTATCCTTTCCATCCTTTCTATCTGCTTATGGCTGAGAGTCAGGATTGCCATTGCATACTCCAAAACAGACATGACCAGCCCCTCGTACAGAAGACATAGATGGCGCTGCTCACAGTTTGCTCCGCCATCACCCGCATCGCAGCCAAACCCCGCTTGGCCTTTGTTATCACCTGGTCTATGTGCATATTATAAGCAAGGCTTCGATCAAACCGTATCCCTAGGTAATTCATTGCCTGCGTTCTTTCCACCGTCTCTGAACACAGCATTACAGTTGGTGTTGGAGTGTTGACAATATGATTATTCAACGAGAACCAAGTCACTGTTCCCTTTGTTGGGTTGACCATTGCCCCAGCTTCAACACACCAAGTACTTATGCGATTGAGTTCGGTGTGTAGTTCCACAGCAACCTGCTCTCTATCCTTACCTTGACGAAACAGTTAAACATCATTGGCATATGACAATGTCCTGCCAGGTTCAGTGATCTGCTCACTGGTGATTCTCACTGTGTAAGCGTTGAACAGTACCGGAGATAATGGTGATCCCTGTGGTAGGCCAGGATATATTGTTGTTGATTCCGAAGTCCAACTGTCATATCTAAAAACTACTTTCCGTTGGAAGAGGGCTGCAGCGATCCAACTAAGGAGGAATGGACTTACGTTTAGTTCAAGAAGCTGAAACATTAAAAAATCCAATGGTACTCTGTTGTATGCGTCCTCAAGATCAATCGCTGCAGCAAAGGTTTCAATGCCTGAGTGGAAACCTTCATAGACATCATGGGCAAAGACTGCTGCATTGGTCCAGGTTTTTCTTTTTGGACGGTACCCACCCAGGGTAGGTGGGAAAACACCTTGCCTCTCTAGCTGGCTTGATATCTTCCTGGCAATTACCTTCTCCAGCAGTTTGCCTATTGTATTCTGCATGGTTATAATTTGATATCCCTGATTTTTGTTGTTGTCTTTGTCAGGCTTCGGCAATGGAATCAGATAGCTGTGTAACCATTCCTATTTGATGCTAGCACTCCCTATACTGTTGTTGTACATGTCTGCTAGTTTCTCTAGCTCATTGTCGGTACACCTATTTATGTCGTCCTATCTTATGCCATCAGGACCTGGAGCGCTGTTTTTTTATCGTCGAAGTACAGCCTTGATTTCTTTCACTGTCACTGTGTCTGCATCCGAAGTGTTCTGGGCCTTGCATCTGTCTGAGGTGACCTCCTTGGCCAGAATTCGGCCTCCCATGTCTGTCTGGTTGCTCTGCTCAAGATAGCGTTCAAAGAGGGCTTTGCCCTTGTCCTCGTCAGTCCTCTGCCAGATGAGGTCAGCACCTTGGAAGTCAGAAATGCTCTTATTCTTGACTACACAACTCATTCTTTTATGTAGTCGCCAGAACAATTTCAGTGATTTGTCTGTGCTTAATCTTTGACACACCTCTGCACATGTTTCGCTTTTAACCATCTTGACCAGTTTCTTGAAATAGCTTACTTTTATGTGCATCTCTCTTTCTAAGTGCATGCAGTGACTAGGATGACCAGCTCTGTTCTTCTTGGCATTTTGCCATCTCCTTACAGCACTACGCTTATCCACCCAAGCCTTATCCACCTCGAAATTCCACCACGGTGGCTGCTCCCAGCTTTTTTTCCTGCCCAGAAACTTTCTGCGCTTGTCATGACTTATTTTACTCACCACATCTTGCCCTGTACTGTCATACTGGAAAGTCTTTACCTTTATGATGCAAGGGTGGTGGTCGCTGCCGTGGTGTCCTAGGACACCCCATCTGCAATGTAACATCTCGTATAGAAAGGACATGAATAGTCAATAGAAACAGGCAATGACATAATGAAGAGGAGAATAGAGTTAATCTCTACGAGAGCCCGATACAAGGGAGACAAGGCGAATAAGTGAAAACGATTTGGCAGTATAAAAACAGAGTGAACTCTAAAATTTAAGAGTTCACCGGATCACGTGACACACAGCCGGTGACACGGAGCGGCGGAAGGAACTCCTCCTGTTAAGCCAAGGTTGTTGTGTGAAAAGGACGCAAAAAATGATTGCTGCTATTTGAAATCAACAAAGAAGCCAAGCTAACAGTGCTATCAGTTGAGCACAGATGTTGGGCGTCGAATTATAATATTACAGCCTGGGCGAAGATGATGGCAGTTTAAAGTGATCCAAGTTTCGCCTGCCGATCTGCCTGTTGTGGTGACTCCAGCAAAATGGCGAGCGGACTGGCGTAAGTTGGCCAATATTTAACATTTAACATTTATATTGTAGGAGTGGTTTGAGACAGTGCTTCTTCCAGACGATTGGGCTGACACAAGTTATATATTTAGTTAATTAGTAAGACCAGCAAATTAGCAGCTAAATCTATGGCGCCCCTACCCTCTTCTGTTATTTGAGCACGAGGGCGGCGAATGGCTGGCTGATAACATTCTATGAATAAACTCGTTGTTTGCACAAGGACGCTAAGTTGTGACTCTCTTCCACGACCTGCATGTGATGGTTTTCCGTGTTGGTGTCCAGCATCAGTAACGAGCCCGTACAAAGTTGATGTATGGCACTCTTGGGCGGCTCTTAGACACGAAAAACAGGACGAACAACAACAACAGTAGTGAAGGTCACCTTCGACGCCATGACTGATTGTAAATTGAAATAACAGGCTTTCATTTTCAAAAGATACAAAGTAACAATAGCAACAACTGCTCACACACAACGATTATTATCAAGATGAACAGCCTTGGCTGTGACCACGTTTGTGTCGTCAGTACTGTGATATGATATGCAACAAATGACTACCACTCAAGATCAGTCTTCTGCTGAATTGAATTAATCGGGACCGTCAACAGAAGCTTAACGCTCATAGTGTCCAAGAATACAAAAATTATCTGGCCGTAGGAAATTACCGCCAAAAATAAGAAAATAATAACAGCGGAGACGCCCCATCATCTGATGGGAAGAAAAGTAATCGACATCAGTTAACAGTCCTCACATTGACAATCGTTATCAACACATCGATGATGAAATTCCTCGTAAAATTAAATGGAGTCAGGATACCAAAGGAGTAGTATGCAAAGCGGTAACACATCATTTGAGGATCAGGAGTCAAACTTTCAAAACTTCATGGAATCAATTCGCAAGCAGTCCTAAAGCCAGGAGAGAGGTACCGAACCACCACAGACAGTCAGCGTCAACGCCGGACTCATAAACAGGCCAGTCAAATTGTCTATTTGTGATTGTTTTCATTTTGTCCAGTTGTTCAGACTAGTTATGTTCGGGCACTTTCCTCCATGGAATGTATGTCTACGTCTTAAGTGTTAGCGGGTGGTTGGTTGGGTTACCTTTGTGCATGAATACTATTTAAACACAAGGGTACGTTCTTTTCTAAGCGGTAGCCGAATTATCTGTGATAATTATTCTATAAATGTGACTGCTGCATAGAAAGCTGTATTGTTTGGTTATCGTTGCGTATATACGTCGTGTCTATACGTTTTCAGTGTCTCTTTCCATAGTGCAAATCAACATTGTCTGCGTTATATTTAGTAAATATTTCTGATAGGAGTTATCGTTGTCCTGTGTTGTTGAATAGTATCGACGGTGTAACACCACAACAGCGTTACACACCCACTGCATCACTGGTTGCAGGAGAATTCACAACAACTGAAGACATAGAACACCTCCTGTCTACCGAGAAACCTCCCAAGAACAACAAGTAATATCTTGCTAAATATCTCAGTGGAGTTAGACACAATTACACCACCTTCTGCACACTTTCACAACCAATTGGTGCATACACACTTACATACATTTGTATTTAATTAAGTAAACAACACACAATCTAGCCATGTCACTTCAATATTTCCTAGCCATGGGCAAGGAATGTGGGTTGGTAAATCCTGACCTCTTGACATGGGCTGAGAAAAAGGTGAGTGAGTTACAGTCACAGCAGCGAGATGAAAGAGCGGCAGTCGGGGAAGCAGAGAGAGAAGCCAGAGAAGCTCTAGGGAGACAAAGAGACAAAGAACTTACTCTAGAGAGAGAAACTAAAGAGAGAGAGAGAGAGTTTGCTCTAGAAAAGGAGAAATTACAACAAGAAAAAGACAAGTTAGCCTTTGAAAAGGATAAGCTGGCAGCCGAGTTAGTAATGAAAGAAAAAGAAATAGAGGGAAATTTAAAGGTTAAAACACTCGAGAAAGATAGAGAGGCTGAAATAACCCAAGCTAAATTAGCAGCGAAAACTTTGGACCCCATTAAAAGATACCGGGGCATCATCAGAAACTTTTCCCAAGGCGATTCTATATCAGCCTGGGTAACAAACTTTGACGCTCTTATGAATCATTATAAGGTACCGGCCGAAGAGTGGGCAATACTCTTCCATCGACATTTAGCCCGCGAACCTTTGAAGGTCGTAGAGGTCGTACCTGAGAACCTCAGAACAAATTATCAATACATCAAAGAACTGGTATTAGCGCATTTTGCTGTCGACCAAGCAGGTTTGCGTACAGCATATAAGGCTCCGGCACCGATGGCAAATCAGACCTTCTTAGACTATGCTTCTGATACATAATCAATTTTTGACAAATGGCTAAAGTCAGCGGATGTAGGCTCTGACTTCAATAAATTAAGAGACCTCGTGTTGAGGGACAAGTTAATATCATCTGTGCCAGAAGCCATGTCCACGTTCCTGATCGAGAATAAATGTACAACATTGCGTGAAATGGAGTCCTAAGGCGAAGCCTATTACAATGCCCACAGAGATATTTTTGCAGAGGGGGCACAACCTGATTTAGCTATAGGGGCGGCTGCCAGATTCTCCGGTCAAAGATTCAACAGTGCAGCAAACAGAGGCCAACCATATCCTCAACAGTGGAGAGGTAGAGGGTCGTACTATACAAGAAACAATCCGCAAAGAGATCCATATAAGTCCAAAAAGGGGTCTGTAATGCAATGCCAACATTGTAAGAGACAACACGGGTCGCTTGAAATGTGCGACAGGAACCCGAACTATGAATCTTACATAAAAAATTTAACGGCGCAGAGAATAAACAAATATGCCCAATACAAAGACAACTTCAAATGTTTTGTATGTAATAGTTTCGGGCATATAGCCAGGCAGTGTAAAATACGACAGAGATGGAAAGAAGCCAGCACTGCTTATGTAATCACCAGTAGCGACGCTGACGAGTTTGAAGACACGAATGCACTAACAGTAGAGACAGTCCCTGACAACACACAGTGCGACACTTGTAGAGACTTTCACGAACACGGCAACCTAGTGTGTGGCCATAGCGTGCAGATACATGAAGCTAATGCCGTTAGTATCCTAAATGGCACCCTCAAGGTTCAACAAGCATGGGTTAATGGATCGCCAACAACGTGTGTCAGAGATACTGACGCATCCATAGTAGGGGTAGACCAGAGACTAGTAGATAGGAAAGACTACACAGGCTGTAGTGTTACCTGCAGAACGTTTGGAGGAACAGTAGAGATATATGATATTGCATTGGTCTCCATAAAATGTCCCTATTATGAAGGAAGACTCTGCGCAGCGGTACTGCTTAACCCATGTGCAGGTTTGATGATTGGTAACATCCCACATGTAACAGATTGTACAGAAAAAGAAGCAATACATTGGGAAATGAGGTGTATGCCAACTAACGCATGTACGAGAAGGCAACTAAAAGATATAGAAGAGAAAGATGAACAGGTCACACCACAGGTTACCACGACTGACACAAATACAGACAACAGACAACAACCACTAACATTAACAAAAGACTGTGCTGCACAACATAAACACGACATAACATTACGACCAGATTTCCACCAAGTTAACTCATCCAGACAGGATAAGCAAGGTATTGGCACAAGCTATAAGTCTCGCATAAAAGAGCTAATACCTTATCCGGGTCAACATACAGGGTTCACTCTAATGTTTACCAAAACTACAACGCCTCGAGTTTTACAAAGATCAACTGTGTTTGACCAACATAATCAAACAAATACAGAGGATCTTTCATCTCTAAATGAAATCATCCAAACGAACCAACATATAACACAGAAATATAAATTAAAACTCACAACATTAGCCAAGACTAAATTAAATTTTATTGATAAACAACAAATAAATTCAGTAACACGCCTTAAATGGAAGATCAATGCCATATTCATAATTCACATTACGATGCTAATAAATTTAAACATCACCCATGGTGAATGGGCAGTTAACTGGTTCAAATGCGTGGTTAAACACATATATTCACACACCAGAGAATACATTACAACATGGTTGTATACATTAAAGTGTGAACACAGAAAGCAATTTAAACTCGTTATCACCTCCTTAGGAATAGTAATTATTGTCATGCTATTTCAACTATTTTCTGCAATATACATCTGTCTTAAAACTCTGATATTTTTCGAGTCCACAAACGCAACACATAAGATTAGAAACATAAATTCAGAAAAGACATATTACAAGTTCAAGAAAGATGATTGGTCAACAAAATTTAAAATTTATTTTACTTCCCATTGTTCTGGTTTATTAATAACAAATAATGTGGAAAATACGCCCAAATTCGGTTATCAAAATTATAAATTATTAAAGCTACCAACACCAAGAAAACAAAAAAATCCAGGAGTGTGTTGGGACAGATAAACGACTATCATCCCAGACTTCATTGACATGACAGCTACTTTTTCAGAACTACTTAAGAAAGGACAACCTGCAAAAATCAGATGGACGGACAAACATAACGAACTTCTAGAACAAATCAAAGAACTGTTCAGTAACCAACCAATCTCAAAATTACCAGACATAACAAAAGATTTCATATTACAGACTGATGCAAGTTCTTATGCAATATCAGCTATCCTACTTCAACATCATGAAGGACGACTACATCCTGTCCTGTAATTTAGCAAAAAACTGTCTGACACACAAAAGAAATATGCTGTGACTGATCTTGAAGCTCTCGCTCTGATAGAAAGCATCAACACATTTTCTAAATAATTACTCGGAAAGAAATTCTTAGTGCTTTCGGACAATAAACCTCTGAAAATCTTTAAAGAAGGACATCGGAAGAATTGACGAATACATAGATGGTCACTTCTACTACAAGACCACGACTTTGACATCTGTCACATTCCAGGGAAAGACAAATACTTAGCAGACTTGCTAAATAGACTTGTTTAATAGACTTGGTTAAAGTGGTTACGCCTCTTGCCTCGCGCCCGAAGCTTGTCTTTATCGAAACCGGACTTCATCTTTCGGTTCACTAGTGCAATTTTCTCCAAGACTCCTGAGGGTTGTCGCTGGAGCTACAGATTTCGTGCCAATGAAGTCGAACTTCTCTCTTTAAGGCACCGAAAACTACATCCTGCCTGAATGCATCCTCACAATAGTTTTCTTTTTTTTTTACTTTTCAAACATATTATCAATGGGAACTCTATTAAGATAACTCTTACTACTTTTAATTTCTATTGGTGCGTAAATCATCATCATGCGTCATATAAATAATAATGTTCAGCCTTGTTTCGCCATTTCACACCATCACCAGAGTCGTGGATCTCCTTTGTGTACTGAACTGGATTATTTCCCGTGGCCTAACCATCCAGATATTTATCTGCCTTCCATATGTTCTTTCCCCCATAATCTTGAAGGTTGTTACTTAGTTTTCTTGTTTATTTCTTCTCATGACGTGTTTCAAAAATGTTGATTGTCTTCGCCTTAATCCTCTAAACATTTTACAGTTTTCATTTGCTTCTTGTAGGACTTGCTCTTTGGTTTTTTTTGTTCTGTCTGATAATGGTATTCTTTCATTTTCTTCAGAAACCACAACCCTAATGCTATCATATATTTGTCACCTTTTCTGCTTAATGCCCACTTTTCACATTCATATAACAGTGCAGGATCTATGTAGCACTTCATCACTCTCTGTCTCTTGTTATTGAGAATTTGTTATTGGTTGGAATATTTTCCCATTTTGAAAACGACTACCTTTGCCATGCGATTCTACTCCTAATCTCTTCGACACACCTCGCATCAGATAGTATTACAGTTCCGAGATAGTTATACCGACTCACTCTGCGAAGTGACCAGAGAGAGAGAGAAAGAGAGAGAGAGAGAGAGAGAGAGAGAGAGAGAGAGAGAGAGAGAGAGAGAAAGAGAGAAAGAGTGAGAGTTAGTTGTTGCGATTCACTCTATGAATTGACTAAATATAATTTTTTAGGCATTTATTTGTAAAAGAAAACAAAATAGCATGATTGATTTCACTACCATTACCTTCATTTGATTATATATTTGTATGAAGACTAAACTTGATTTTTAAAAATATGTTTTAGTAGTGCTTATCGGGACATTATTCCTTATATTTTAAAGATCTGACTGCTACTATTAACGCTAATTATCGTCATCAGAATAAATTATTATTGTTCATATGATAAGAAATCATAATATGGTACTTTGCTTGTTTATTTTCTTATTTTTTTGTTTAAAGCATACCCGGATTATCATAAGAACAGACTAGTATAATTGTTAAATGTTCACCAAATTTATAAACATTTATGTTAAAAATACTTCACGAAAGACAACGTAAACACACACACACACACACATAAATTAAATTGCGGCATGGGACATACGATGTTAGAATCTTAAGGGCCATTACTAATTATAAACAATATTATAAACTTTACAGTTCTGGCAATTGGTTTCTTAACTTTAGGTTAAGTTCATCTACAAATCTACCTTTGCTGTGATGTACAAATCTACCTTTGCTGTGATGTACAAATCTACCTTTGCCGTGATGTACAAAATCTGTACCTTATATAAGTAAAAGAAAACGAGCACAGCCTGTGAACACAAGTAATTTAGATTCTCTCTGCATAATACATTTTTATAATCTATTTGTCTTGCATATCCATAACGATATGATTTATTACTCTATTATTATTTTACAGCTGCGTTTTTGTGCGCTATGATAATTATATGTTTGTCAGGCGTTTATGGGCCATAAAGTGTTAACAACCGAGTGAGATGGAGGTTCAAGTATCACTACAACATTGGTAACAATGTTGCCAAACATTGGTTGCGGTACCTGGAAGAAATGCCTGCACGTCTGTCCCGATGGCTTCAAGAACTGCCTCTTTCACAATGTCCAGGAACTGGAAGTGCTACTGATGTAGACCCGCACATTCTCAGCCGAGATTGCACTCAATGTCTCCAGCAGGAAGAGGACAGACATTGTTGTAGTTGGCCATCCAGCTGAAGACCCCCCCCCCCCCCCCCCCTCAATTGCTCGCCTCCTACCAAAAGAGGATGAGCAAATTAATCATTTACTTACATAATAAATGTAATAAATTATTTTTTAACAGTTTTCACTTTATGAATTGACGAGAGATACTTGTGCTGATTCACTCTATGAATTGACGAAACATAATCTTTCTAGGCATTTATTTGTAAGAAATTTAGCTTTATAGATTTTACTGCCGTTACCTTCATTGGCTTATATTTGTACAAAAACTAAACAGTACTTTTATAAAATATTTCTCTAGCAGTGTTTATTCGGGACAACATTTTTTCTTCATATGTTCTACTCATTTGCCTGAGACTATTAACGCTAATTAACTAGTAACAACAAACTATTATTTAAATGATAAAAAAAAAATATTGTAATGGTATATCCATTGTTAATTTCCTTATCTTTAGAGCACATCCAGATTATCATAACAACAGGCTAGCATAATTCTTAAATGGTCACCGAATGTATAACAATTTCGGGGGAAACTACGTCAACAAACGGAACGGATAATAACTAAAATTATAAATGGGACATAACAATTTATACTATCAAGAGAAATTATTCACACTAAAATTATTTATAATATGTACAGTTTTTTAATTACTTTCTAAATTTTTGTTAATTTCAGTTGACATCATCGTCTTTTGATATTAAGAAATACTTTAAGATATATTTAACATGTAAATATGCATATTGATTGTACACAAATAATTATATTATTTAATATTGCTCTTTGCACATTTTTATAATTTACTTTTTTTGAATCGCCATAATAATATATGCCTGTATTTCTGTTTGTTTCGTTTATGCTATGATGAAATTAATTCGATTTATATTTTTGGCAGGCCGTTGAAAGGCCAATAAGATTTATGTAATGATATTCCATATTGACTTAGACAATCAACGGCGGAGAAAGCAGCACAGGAAATCTCCGCTCCTCAGAAGCAGCAACCCTGCCCCTTTTCTGCGGCGAGATCTTCGCTTCCGTTACGTTCCTCACTACATGGTGGCGGAACTTCACGAGTGTCACACTACATGGTGGCGGAACTTCCCGAGTGTCACACTACATGGTGGCGGAACTTCCCGAGTTTCACACTACAAGGTGGCGGAACTTCCCGAGTGTCCTTCTGTCGGCGTACGCTGACATCCTGATGTCCAGCTTCTAGACGGCTTACTCGCCAGTGGCGTTTTATTTCACAATAAGATTGTGGGCGTAACATGAGTAAGGGAACGCTACAGTATGCCGTCACAGCGGGGAAGCTGGAGTAGAGGAGAGGTAGGGGGAGACCAAGAGGGAAGATGCCTGGCAGTTTGACATCATCACATAGAGAAACATCACATTAGAAATGAGTGGCAGCACACAAAACCAAAGTTTATGCACAGACATGATTACCTTCGTCGCACGGCATGAGCTATAAGCAGAAGTGAGATAAACGATTAAAACGCCTCAGAATGCATACTCCCTCAAATGTTGCCCCTATACTGTACAGGTATCACTGTTGCACTCCTGGACACCATCCCCTCCCCCTCATGTCTTTTTTCTATGCCTAAATGTGGCGTTTTGTGATTGACCCTCCCCACCCCTACACCTTCCAATACTGCCTTTGAATACCTTACTCCTGTTAGCCCGCGTGTCCGCATGTTCTCTTCTACCACCATTCGAGGCGCGTGCTACACGGGTGTCGTGCCCATAACAAGGCAGCTCTTCACGACAGATAAGTAACATGTATGTATATGTTCGTGTAGATTGGTTTTATATAGGGCATAATTGATGTTTGCGTGCTGACGAAGGTTATAGCTGCCGCCTGTGTGTGATGTTTGCGTGCTGACGAAGGTTATAGCTGCCGCCTGTGTGTGATGTGTGCGTGATGACGAAGGTTATAGCTGCCGCCTGTGTGTGATGTGTGCGTGAGACGAAGGTTATAGCTGCCGCCTGTGTGTGATGTGTGCGTTCTGACGATGGTTATAACTGCCGCCTGTGTGTGATGTGTGCGTGATGACTAAGGTTATAGCTGCCACCTGTGTGTGATGTGTGCGTGATGACGAAGGTTATAACTGCCGCCTGTGTGTGATGTGTGCGTGATGACGAGGGTTATAGCTGCCGCCTGTGTGTGATGTGTGCGTGATGACGAGGGTTATAGCTGCCGTCTGTGTGTGATGTGTGCGTGATGACGAAGGTTATAACTGCTGCCTGTGATTGCATTCTACTAACATTGTCTCATTCTGCTCGTTTTCGTGTATTCATTCATAACTTAGGGGAAGAAAGCCTCACCAATGAATTGTGTATTTGGTTTGAGAATCTTAGCCAAGACTTAACACTGTTTCTGTATCGACTAAAAGATGCGATTATTCTCCTCTACTTATAGCCCATTCCGTCTGGCGTTGGTGACCATGCCTGTCCATAACCTTCTGTCTGGTGTGCTGCCAACTATTTCTGACACTGATGATCCTGCATACAAAAATGTTAAACCGCCTAGCAATTTCTGCTTTCTTCGCCACAGACTTCTCCACACCTCCAACTTTCAGGTGGTAACGACATACTCCAGTCTTCCCCTTCACATGAAATTCTCAAAGAATATGAGAGAATCGTAATTCAAATATTAGAACATTAAAGGTACATGTATACACGGGTTTGGTGTGCGGAAATTAATTGCTTATGGGGATGAAACCGCTTTCTTACCTACAAATAACGCTTCCGTAACGAGCATACTTCACACCTTCAGACAGTTTGGTGACGGTTTGTTCAAGGCACTACAGAAGATTGGCTGCCCACCAACTCTTTCGTCCATTGTGGAATCGTTCCACACAGGCATGAAGGGTATAATCAAGTTTGATGGTGCAACTTCTGAAGAATTTGAAATCAAGAGTGGAGTTAAGCAAGGTTGTGTACTAGCTCCCACCCTCTTTGGAATATACTTTTCACTTCTACTGAAATATGCATTTCGTGATCAGGATGGTGGTATATACATTCACTCACGCTCAGATGGCGGCCTCTACAATGCTCAGAGATTGAAGGCTAAGACCACAATTAGGAGGGTACTGATCAGAGAGTTGCTTTTTGCAGATGATGCTGCAGTTACGACGCACTTTGAGGAAGAATTGCAATGTCTACTATCTGCATTCTCCAATGCTTGTTCTGAATTTGGTTTAACAATTAGCAAAAAGAAGACACAGATTATATCACAAGGTGCACATGGTGTACCATCAATCTTTATTGACGACGCCGAAATAGAGATAGTAGACCGTTTTACATATCTAGGATCAGTGGTAAATAGCAAATTATCCCTAGATCAGGAAATCAACATCCAGATTGGTAAGGCAGCAACAACAATGAACAGGTTAAGAAAAAGAGTCTGGGAGAACAGGAAGCTTACTGCAAAAACAAAAGTCGTTGTCTATCAAGCCTGTGTCCTTAGTACTCTTCTTTATGGCAGTGAAACCTGGACAACTTACTCACACCAAGAGAAACATTTAAACAGCTTTCATATGCGGTGTCTGCGAAGAATTCTTGGTATTAAGTGGCAAGACAAAAGCACAAATACTGAAGTATTGGAAAGATCAGGTTGTGTGACGGTTTATTCCATGCTCAGTCTTTGTAGACTTAGATGGCTAGGACATCTTAGGAGGATGGATGATGGTAGAATACCAAAGGACATCTTTTTTGGTGAATTACAGATGGGTAAGAGATCTCAGAGTCGGCCTCTACTACGATACAAAGATGTGTGTAAGCGGGACATGACTGATACAGGCATTGATAATGCACATTGGGAGCAAATCGCCGCTGAACGTGTTGCATGGAGGGCAAACATCAGAAATGGAATAAAGACAAAGGAGAAAATTATTGCAGATAAGTCACACACCGAGCGTTTCAGACGTAAGATGGTGCATGATGGTGGAAATGACCACGTGTTCACATACACCCACTGTGAACGGACATTTACAGCGCAAATTGGCCTTATCAGCCACATTCGCTACCGCCATAGGTAAAAGTTATTATGCCTTTTTAAAGCACAAACTATTGGCTGTCAAGACGGCAAGGTGCCAATGGTGATCTAATCTAAAAATGTTTCTAACATTTACATTTATGCCAATTACTTTGTTAATGTTTCGTTAATTTCATGTGTAAATCAACTCTTACTGCTATTCGCAAATACTTTAGGTTATAAATGTAAAGAAATTTAAACAGCTTATTAACACAAAAAATTAGTGTACTTAATTTTTGCACAATACATTTTTATAATCTGCTTTCTTGGCTATTGTAGAATAATATATGTTTAACTTTAGCAGCCGATCGTGACCACAGGGTCAAAGTTTCATTTTTATATATTTGACAAGGCCTTGAAAGGCTAAACAATCTTCGGCTATTTTTATTTCTCGGAGTAGAGGCAAGGATTAATGTGTAGTATCTGCACTTCATCTGGCCAGGGTCAGCAGAAGAGGCGGTCATCGGGATGACACAAAGGGACGAAGAACCTCATAGGTTGTCAATCCCTGGAGAACAGAACGCCCTTATTAAAAAACAAAAAAAGGTTTTATACACTGACAAACAATAATCAATGTTCATTGCTAGAAAACACTGCTGAGCGAGCTCACAACAGGTCTGCAGTCGTCAGAAGCAGCCACCCCCTCCCCCAGCCACATCCTCGACGAGTACCTAGTGTCCATTATGCACCTCACAATTCCAGGGGGAGGGTGTTCCCTTGTGTCCTTCTCCTGTCGTGTGCTCACATCCTGATTTCCAGCTTGAAGACGCTTTAATCGCTGGTGGCGGTTATCCCACAATAAGTTTGTGGACGCGTCAGTATGTCCCCGCAACGGGGAAGTTGAAGCAGAGGAAAGGCAGTGCGAAACGAAAGAACGAACGGACAAACTTTATTTTCAAAGGGTTAAGAATTGGGCACGCAGGCCCGTCTAAAGAGAGACTTAGCTGTGCTGTTTGGCATCATGGTGTGGAGGAATATCAACATCAGAAAAGGAGTGACAGCACACGAGACACAAGGCTGTGTACAGACATGATCACCTCCGACAGACTTTGGGATATTGGATCAAAAGTCCAAACCATAATATATAGTAAATACCAGGGATTTTGAGGAACAAACCAGAACTCGATCCAACGATTGTGCCCTGACTCTGAGAGGCAAAAGGAACACAATCCTGATCCCAGACTCTGGTGATCGTCTGAGAAGTCGAAGCTTGTCGCTTGTTTATATATGTCACATGATGTTGATGGCACAGGGATGATGAGTAATGTACCAGAAATTAATCCAGAACTCTCCCTGTCCTGGTTCTGAGTTACAAACAGGAAAACAGAAGAAGAAGAATAACATAAAATGATTTAGTAAATCTAATTTAAAGACAAATAACGCAAGAACAAAACAGACTTTTCCCGACTCTATTGTTACTTGTTAAATAAAGTGAATTGTATATTTATTAATTCCTTTATTTCTACATAACTTAACCATGGAATAAAACTGGCTCATTTATCGCATGATGTCTGGGAAGATGAGATATTGTGCCCATGTTAAGTGTCTCGTGGTTTGGTCAGAACCGGGTTAGAAGACATAGTTCCTGAGAGACGAGCCAGGGGTTGACCAACACGACATTAAACACGTGACATTGGGGACGCCTTGGGCATGGGCATAAATGAGGAAGGAGATCTGTCAACAGATGGTGAATCTCTGCGACGGGCCGTGATGAGAGCGACGTTCTGTAGGATACACGCTACATGATGACGATAATTGTCGTGACTTAGTTGCCAGGTAAGGATGTGTTCGGGTATTTTTTTTAAATTGTATATGCTATTTAAAGAAAATAACAAATGCATCCATACTTCAAGTTCTGAATATTGAAGAAGGTTGACCATTATGACAACAATTGAAATGTTTTGGTCACTTGAAACGTCACGAAAGTTTGGAGAGAACAATAATGGAGGAGTATATGCCTGGGAAGAGAAGAAGTGGAAGGCCAAAGAGAAGATGAGTGCAGGATGTGGCAGATGATCTCCAGATGGATGTATCGGACGCAAGTCATCTTGCTTATGATAGAGACGTTTAAATGAAGGTTGTTATGGGAGCGAGGTTCTGCAAAAGACATGCTACTGAATGCATGAATGAATGAATGAATGAATGAATGCATGAATGAATGAATGAATGAATGCTTGCTTGCTTGTGTTCGTTGGCTTTAGCTCCAACGCGAAGTTCTGTATGTCGGATGAAGGCATCCTGTTGTCCAACATCAGTGTGATGTCATACAGGACCTGAGTTTTGCGTGAGTATCCGTTGTCCCATGTCTGGCTTATTGGTGTGCAGACTGGTGGTTCCTCGCCGTACAGGCAGACACTCTCCGACTTCGGAGGAATCGGCGATCCTATTGACTTCAGCCAGGACCCCGAAGGGACCTGTTGCCCAGGACGCTCGACGTGGACGCGTCAATAGGTCTTGGCCAGTATATAACCCGGCCCTGGAGCCTTGTAAACACCTCTGCGTCCCAAATGAATGAATGAATGAATGAATGAATGAATGAATATCCTATTGACAGGACATCACTATCAACACCAGCATTTTACTGTTGTATTTTACAGGTATGGTCCTAAACAATAGCCCTAGTCTTTCATTGAGAACGTTGTGACAACATTGAAGACTAAAGATATTAAAGACAGAGCTGGACAGAGGAAGACAATGCTGGATGAGCTGATAAACCGGCTAAGAAGAATATCGTCTATTGAGTTTATCAAACATAGAGTCGATAGATGGTTGTGTGAATAATCAACAGGGCAGCACACGAGACACACGGCTCTGCACAGACATGATCACCTTCGCCAGACTTTGGGATATTGAATCGGAAGTCTAAACCATAATATATAGTAAACACAACACTTGATCGATATTAATTGTAATTGGTAATTTAAATGTATTTAATATAAGAATCTGTTTGATATAGTTGCATTTTTTTGTGTTTGTTGTTGTTGTTGTTGTTGTTGTTGTTGTTGTTGTTGTTGTTGTTGTTGTTGCGGTCGCTCGCTTTGAACTCAAACGTATTCCATAAACGCTACTTTTAATATTAATTAACTGAATTTTGTGTGTGGATTAGCTTCTCCTTATTACCAGTGTCCCTGACAATCCGGCTTCAGACGTACTTGTAATTTATGTCCTTGAGTCAATGACAATAAGTCAACACTTTAGTCCTACTCTCATAGTGTAGTGGTTGAACCTTTTACCTAAGCATCAGCACACCGGATGTTTGGGAACGAGCGCTCTTATCCATTCGCCCATGCGGACATATATATATATATATATATATATATATATATATATATATATATATATATATATATATATATATATATATTTACATTATTGCATGTTACTCTGTCTACATTCTCTTTCTTATTTCTACCTCTCATCTGCCATCGTCTGTTGTAAATTGATATAGGTAAGAAAAACTATTGACCTGCACAAGTGACTTTTCATTCACATTAATATTCAAAAGTGGCTTGATGCTGTCAGTGTTGATAACCATTGTTTTCATTTACTTTATGTTTATTTCCAGTCATTTTGATGGCCTAATGTTTACAATCAACTCCGCTATGGTTGAGTTAATAAAACTAATACAACAATCGTCGTGTGTATCTTTTACTGTCTCCTGCTACTCCTCCAATATGGAGTTAAGAGGTCTTCGTGACCACTGGGTTAACTCGCTTGCGCTTACATTTCCAGTGCCCTGACAGCGGTTCAATCCCTACACCAGTCAGTTTGACTTAGATGTTGAGTTCTAGTTAAGAAAGTAATGGCAAAACATAAAAAGAAGTTAGTTGCATGTCGTTTACTGGACGTTGCAGTCAACCCCATCATTATTTAGCTGTTCGTGATACCTTAGCAAACTTTCGTTTAGTAGTTTGCACTTGCCTGTCTCCCTGGCCTATGGGTTAGCGACTTTTTCCATAATCCCGAATACTGTCGTGAGTAATGTGACGTGCGCGAGAATTGGTAGCGTTTCTTTCCTCGTCGGTAACTTAGAGATATGTGAGCCGGTCGCTCAGAAAGAAATGGTAAACTACTGAGGGTATCTTGCCAAGAAATCAACAATCAGCTGAAAGATGCTGATGTTGACAACGATGTCCTGTAAAGGATATGCAAACCAAAAAAAAAAAAAAAGTTTGTCTTTGCTTTCAGAGCGACCGGCACTCAAACATTTGTATGGAAAACCAACGCAAGGCGGCCTGCTTGCAAATCGCCCGCAGCTGTGATTCGAACCTGGTATGTGTGATTACGAATTGCGTCCTAAACCCTTGGCCACGGAGTGGCACTGGCAAACTACTGAACGTAAAATTATTTAAACAATCGACTTATGATTTGTTGTTGTTCACTGCGTCATGCAAAACACAGCAACAATTTTAATGTGGTTTCAGTCTTCTTTCTACCTGTTTAAATGTGATCACTAAATGAACATTGTGGTTGCATGAACAATGACTTGCGCGATAAATTGTATTAGAGTGAGGAAGAGTTGCGCAGTTCTTCCACTGCAGTGTTTCGACTGGGTCCATCTGAGTCCAGCGGCAAGACAAGTCAGGTCGACTGGAGACGAATACGGGAGCTGTGGACGACCAGGGCATTCTACGTGCCTCGCCATCTCATTAAAATGAACATTGTACAAACCTGGGGCTGATGCAAACCCTTGTCTTAAATTTGTAAAGCAATAGTTCTCGAGCTCTCAGCTGCCTTTGTCAACCCGGTACACACGACTGGACGGGTTAACCGTTGAGTGTACAACTTCGTTCATGCTGTTCCTCATGGCGGTACAGGTGGGTCTGTTTTCGGCGGTCGGTTACACACAAGGTCCGAAGCTCAGTGGAGAGTGTGGGATTAACAAAGAAATTTATTGTTGTAGTATACATCTTGCAAGCTGCCACATCGCTTTTTGAATTTTCCAGCACTACCCCCCACTTAGCAACAGCGCCAACAACCACCACCATTAGGATTGAATTCAAATTTGAAAACGAAGGAATTAGCGCCTATAGTTTAAGAAGAAAGATGAAATTTACATCACCTTAATTTTAAAAAGAGCGCTGATTAGAAATGTGGACGACAATATTCTAAATATAAACCAAAAGGAACTGAGCCACTGGTCATGACTCGGAATGACGTCAGAACCCAGTCGGGGAAGGGAAGGAGTAAACAACAGCTGAGAATCTTTAAAAATGGAGTGAAGACCAGCCGAAGTTCAGTGTGTGAGAAACAAAAAATCCCTCAGCAATCGCTCAACATGAGAAGGTCCACTGGAACTGACGGCCTGGTGTCCTCTACTCAACAATCCATCTGAAGTTTAGTCAACCGTAGGCCTAATAGAGGAAAAGAGAGAAGTGCCGGCCTACTAAGCAGCCGGCGAGCTAGGAAAGCCAAACACCTAGTATGGAGCCTGAAACCTGAGATGCCATGCTTGAAGAAGACATTCAACTATTTTGAAGGTAAGCACAATGTAATATTAAGTTAGTTATGCTCTTTTCCCAGAAAAATGGTACGTTGGTGTCCTGTAAAAATGTGGTTAGTCCTTACGAACTTAATTAAGGAGAGACTAGCCCTATATTCAGATGTCGTAGTTCATAGATGATCTGTGCACTAGGTTAACCCAATGTGAGGTTTTTTTGTGTTCTAGTTATGCAGCTTCTATGTAAGCATAAGCATTATGAATAGGTTGTGCATTTTACTCCTTAAGCAGTTATGCTATGTCAGTAGTGATTTAGGAGTTAGTGATTAACTTAAGATTTAGGAGGTTAGAACCTATAGTTCAGTAGTAAGGAACTATCTTAAATATGCAATCACTTGTCTTTAGGAATTAATGTAATTCGTCCTAGAAACAGTACATAGGCACATTAAATGTTAAATAGTTCCCTAGGTATTATCATAATAACCTGTGCGTTCTATGGAAGCAGTCATGTGGGATTCAATTGTGACTTCATCGGTGTTAGATATAAGAATTTATCTTTTAACCTATTGATTGTGAGTCTCATAATTATGCCTATTCATCATCCATGTAAGTATGTTTATGATTTATGATGAATGATTGTGGATTGGGTAAGGAGAATTGACATACCGAGGATGAGTATGATAAATCAGTCTGCCATGTCTATCAGAGGAGAAGATGATAGTGGTAACCCATACACAAATTGATAAGTTAGTGTGCCTCTACGCATGACGCCCCTCTGTATTCCATATAACTCATGTCACAATTATATGGTTTTGTTTCCTGAATTGTGTTTGATGTATGATGATGATTAATCTTATAGATGAGTAAGGTAAAGGCATAAACCTACATGTTTAAGAGGAGGTTAGATGCTCCTCCTCCAAACATTTGATCGGGAAGAACCCACGTGAATGTTATAAGTAGATGATGCCACAATGTCCTTATATTGTTCATAAGTAAATACTCATTGCATTTAGGAATGAATTAAGACTCTTAATGTGTGAGGCCTTTTCTTTTAAATGGAAGGATAGCTAGGGAAAATAATTATGTACAAAGGGAAAAGGTAAAAAGTGTTATCAAATTCTGAATCGATCAACGTATTTCTCAACCTTGAGACCATGGGAGACAGGCATGGGCGAAGACGACACTGCTTACCTGGGAGTCTAAACCCTGAGCGCCCTGTAGTGGAGAATTGGATGGAGAGGAGCCAGCTAGGAGATTTTTAACTGTTTGGGAACACTAAGACCCTCTTCACCCTTGTTTATGTTTTCCCTGGGGTCATAATTCCCTTTATTTATTTTCCTTCTTTTTCTTTGGGGTTTTTACCTTCTTCCATTTCTAATGATCATATAGATGCATTTATGAGATCAGTAGATATATGTCTGATGCTGGAATTTCAGGTAATGGTTAGATCCATCCAGATCCAGGCATGCCTATTGATGAGAGCTCCTGACTGGTGTGATGATGACGCCTTTATTTTTTGAAAGAACTTACAGGCGAGAGTGTAATCCAACCACAAAACCAGGTAAAGTTTATCACCATGTGGAAACCAGGGGAATTTTAGTTGTACATGGAATTGAGAGACAACTCAACTATCAGCATACCTGATCCAGAATAACACTCACACAGTGGACCAACTGTATTTAATTTTACAGAACTCTTTTTTACAAGTGGGTTCCAAAAACCCTAGAGTGGAGGAGCTCGAGTTCATGATCAAGACTCATTATTATTATAACTCCACTGATAGATTTATAGTATTTGTTCATCTGGGGAATTGGGGTTTATGTTTGTGTTTATATCAAAACCACGTGAATGACTGTCAGATTAATGAGTATACATAATACCTGTGGACTGGATGATAATTTTTGGATTACAATGGCCACACCCCAACCCCAGCTTGTTGATTATTAAAATGTTACAGATATGTCATTTCCACTCTTGAGTGTTACAAGAATTGCTCGAGTGTTTACGTCATTGTTGTTATTATTTAGTATACCCTAGATATTAATTATACAGCTGAGAGTAGAGGGGCAAGGAAACTCCACCAGAAAATTATTATTATTATTATTCAAGGAAATCTTTTTCCATGTTCACCTTGAGGACTTCATTGGCTTTCCTGGACTCTATTTATGGACTCAAGAAATTGAGCCATTGAAGGCTATTAAAATTATAACGGGCAGGATCACATTGAGAGAGAAGAACTGTAACTGTCCTCTATAGATTTCCCAATCAAAATATCCGACAATGGTTTAAAGGCTAGAGGGTCGATTTAATTGCAACAGGTTTTATCCAATATGTCTCTGTGTCTTTTCATAGAGCGGCCTGCCGCAAGCTTCGCACAAAGCTTGAACTCCGTATCTCCAGCAACGACTCCCATGACGTTATCAGTGGGAACACTATAAAGCTAAGCTTTACCACTTTTCATTTCTTTGTCATAATCATTTCATGTAGATAATCATGTTGGGCCATGTTTCGCCGTCTCACACCATCACCAGAGTCGTGGATCAGCGTTTTGTTCTGGTCTCGATTGTGGCACGTGGTCTAACCATCTAGATATTAATCTCTCTACCTTCCTTTTGTTCTTTCTACTACAATGCTGCAGGTTGTTACTAAATTGTCTAGTTCTTTTTCCCCCTATTAATAACGTGAACAAATAATCATGACTGCCTACGTTTAATTTCTCCAATAAGATTATGGTTTTAATTTTTTCATTGCAGGACTTTCTCATAGTTTTTTTTTTAAATGTCTGTCCTTGGTATTCTTTGCATTTTCCTCAGAAAGTACATCTCCACTGCAATCGGATGTTTACCAGCTTGTCTGCTTACTGTATACGATTCACATCCATATAAGTGTACATGATATATGTAGCAGTTCAACAATCTTTTTCTCGTTGCAATTGACATCTTTTTATTGGTCAGTATCTTTGCCAACATGCAATGGTAAAAGACTGCTACTACTAACGCTAATTAGCATAATCAAAACCAAATAATATGCACATGATAAGAAATTATAAAATGGTACTTCGCATGCTTATTTTCTTATTTTTTGTTTTTATTTAGGGAATGTCCAGATTATCATAACAACAAGTTAGCATAATTGTTGAGTGGTGACCAAAAGTACAAATAATTCTGTTCAAACAACTTTGGGGGAGGCCACATAAACAATAGCTACAAACACACTTAAATTAAACCATGGGACATAACTACTTTAAATATTAAGGGGCATTACCCAATCTAACAATATTTCTAACACTTACAGTTTTAGCAATTATTTTGTAAATGCTTTGTTAGTTTCATTTGTACATCAACCTTTACTGTCATTCCATAATATTTTAAATTATATATGTTAAAGAAAAATAAACAGCTTTTTAACAAAACTGCTATATTTCTTAGTTACAGTGTTTTATGCAAACACATTTTCATTATAAGCTTCCATTGCTTTTCTCGAATAATACATATGTATTTACTAACTACTTTACAGGGCATATTGCTATATATTTGACTGGCCTTAGAGAGGCCAAAAAAAAAAAAAAATACTGAGGCTATTTTATTTCTCGGTTGTTTGGCTAATATCATAGTAGTATCAGCACTGATTCTCGCAAGAGCCACATGCAGAGGCAGTCATCCGAATGATACAAAGGGGCGTGAGGACCTGATGGGGAGGCTTTGGCCTCTGCAGGAACCCCCGAGCCTTCATTAAATACAAAACAACATAAACAATCGCCTTCAAATTATCGAGCTTTGGCTAAGATCAAAGTGTAGTATCTTCACTTGATCTGACCAGGGTCAGTAGTAGGGGTGGTCATCTGAACGACACACGGGGAAGTGGAACCTCATGGAGACACTCAGGTTACTGGAATGTTGCGCCCTTATTTTTAATTGAAAAAAAAAGTGTTTTTACACGGACATACGTCATCAACGTTCACTGCAAGAAAACCCACTGCTGGCCGAGTTCGCAGAAGCCCAGAAGCAGCGACATCCCCCACCCCACTCCCCGTGTTTGTTTGGTAATGTAAATGTATTTGAAAGGAGAATGTCTTTCATATTGTTGAATATTAGTTTTTTCCCTACACTCTCATACTCATGTCTGCCTCTCACCTGCCGTCATCTGTTGTTAATTGATATAGGTAAAAACACTATTGACCTGCACGCGTGGCTTTCCATTCACATTAATTTTATAAAGTGGCTTGGTGCAATATCACTAGAGTTTTAGAGCTTCATTTAACCTGCTACCACATTCCTTCTATTCGACAATATTTCCAAAGTTTGAAATCTTCAGTTTTATCCTTGGATTGTTTATTCGTTGTCCACATTTCTTAACATAAAATAGACGTTAGTCGTGGTACCAACTTCACCACAAAGGGTCACCCCATACTGCTCCATTTCTGTGTCTGTAAACATCACACAATATACTCCTCACTGTAAGAAGTGGAACAGACATCAGTTCCCACAAACCAAAAGCACGCACACGCATACATGCACACGGCTAATGCGAGAATGCCAACACAACAGTCCTCCACTATAATTAAAGTTTGTTGTCGATGGAAACAAACAGTCACTAGAGAACTAACAGTTGTACACACATTATTCTCAAGGCAAAATCTGCTAAATTTTAACATCTGATTTTGAGAAAACTAAGTCAGACATAAAATAGCAAGGTAGCTTATATATCACTATCGCACATACTGAAACATCAAGTGATACCAATGTCCGCACAACGACAGATAATAAATATAAATATTCATACCAACCCTGTGTTGACAATGTCAAACTTGGACATCAACTAAATAACAAAAAGAATCAATATCTACGAGATGAGGGGTGGGGGGTGGGGGGGGGGGGCTAGAGAAGAGCTGCCAACTTAACGTTGCAATAGCGTGAGACAAATTGTGGAATCAGACAGACAGTGGGATCAACACCTCGAGCCACAAATATTATGTTATCAGACAGACAGTGGGATCAACACCTCGAGCCACAAATATTATGTTATCAGACAGACAGTGGGATCAACACCTCGAGCCACAAATATTATGTTATCAGACAGACAGTGGGATCAACACCTCGAGCCACAAAAATTATGTTATCAGACAGACAGCGGGATCAACACCTCGAGCCACATATATTATGTTATCAGACAGACAGCGGGATCAACACCTCGAGCCACATATATTATGTTATCAGACAGACAGCGGGATCAACACCTCGAGCCACAAATATTATGTTATGAAACAGACAGTGGGATCAACACCTCGTTAAACATATATTATGTTATCAGACAGACAGTGGGATCAACACCTCGAGCCACATATATTATTTTATCAGACAGACAGTGGGATCAACACCTCGAGCCACATATATTATGTTATCAGACAGTCAGTGGGATCAACACCTCCAGCCACATATATTATGTTATCAGACAGACAGTGGGATCAACACCTCGAGCCACAAATATTATGTTATCAGACAGACAGTGGGATCAACATCTTGAGCAACATATATTATGCTATCAGACAGACAGTGGGATCAACACCTCCAGCCACATATATTATGTTATCAGACAGACAGTGGGATCAACACGTCGAGCCACATATATTATGTTATTAGACAGACAGTGGGATCAACACCTCGAGCCACATATATTATGTTATCAGTCAGACAGTGGGATCAACACCCCGAGCCACATATATTATGTTATCAGACAGTCAGTGGGATCAACACCTCCAGCCACATATATTATGTTATTAGACAGACAGTGGAATCAACACCTCGAGCCACATATATTATGTTATCAGACAGACAGTGGGATCAACATCTTGAGCAACATATATTATGCTATCAGACAGACAGTGAAATCAACACCTCCAGCCACATATATTATGTTATCAGACAGACAGTGGGATCAACACCTCGAGCCACAAATATTATGTTATCAGACTGACAGTGGGATCAACACCTCGAGCCACATATATTATGTTATCAGACAGACAGTGGGATCAACACCTCGAGCCACAAAAATTATGTTATCAGACAGACAGCGGGATCAACACCTCGAGCCACATATATTATGTTATCAGACAGACAGCGGGATCAACACCTCGAGCCACACATATTATGTTATCAGACAGACAGCGGGATCAACACCTCGAGCCACAAATATTATGTTATCAGACAGACATCGGGATCAACACCTCGAGCCACAAATATTATGTTATGAAACAGACAGTGGGATCAACACCTCGTTAAACATATATTATGTTATCAGACAGACAGTGGGATCAACACCTCGAGCCACATATATTATTTTATCAGACAGACAGTGGGATCAACACCTCGAGCCACATATATTATGTTATCAGACAGACAGCGGGATCAACACCTCGAGACACATATATTATGTTATCAGACAGACAGCGGGATCAACACCTCGAGCCACAAATATTATGTTATCAGACAGACATCGGGATCAACACCTCGAACCACAAATATTATGTTATGAAACAGACAGTGGGATCAACACCTCGTTAAACATATATTATGTTATCAGACAGACAGTGGGATCAACACCTCGAGCCACATATATTATTTTATCAGACAGACAGTGGGATCAACACCTCGAGCCACATATATTATGTTATCAGACAGTCAGTGGGATCAATACCTCCAGCCACATATATTATGTTATCAGACAGACAGTGGGATCAACACCTCGAGCCACAAATATTATGTTATCAGACAGACAGTGGGATCAACATCTTGAGCAACATATATTATGCTATCAGACAGACAGTGGGATCAACACCTCCAGCCACATATATTATGTTATCAGACAGACAGTGGGATCAACACGTCGAGCCACATATATTATGTTATTAGACAGACAGTGGGATCAACACCTCGAGCCACATATATTATGTTATCAGTCAGACAGTGGGATCAACACCTCGAGCCACATATATTATGTTATCAGACAGTCAGTGGGATCAACACCTCCAGCCACATATATTATGTTATTAGACAGACAGTGGAATCAACACCTCGAGCCACATATATTATGTTATCAGACAGACAGTGGGATCAACATCTTGAGCAACATATATTATGCTATCAGACAGACAGTGAAATCAACACCTCCAGCCACATATATTATGTTATCAGACAGACAGTGGGATCAACACCTCGAGCCACAAATATTATGTTATCAGACTGACAGTGGGATCAACACCTCGAGCCACATATATTATGTTATTAGACAGACAGTGGGATCAACACCTCGAGCCACAAATATTATGTTATCAGACAGACAGTGGGATCAACATCTTGAGCAACATATATTATGCTATCAGACAGACAGTGGGATCAACACCTCCAGCCACATATATTATGTTATCAGACAGACAGTGGGATCAACACCTCGAGCCACAAATATTATGTTATCAGACAGACAGTGGGATCAACACCTCGAGCCAGATATATTATGTTATCAGACAGACAGTGGGATCAACACCTCAAGCCACAAATATTATGTTATCAGACAGACAGTGGGATCAACATCTTGAGCAACATATATTATGATATCAGACAGACAGTGGGATCAACACCTCCAGCCACATATATTATGTTATCAGACAGAGAGTGTGATCAACACCTCGAGACACAATATATTATGTTATCAGACAGACAGTGGGATCAACACCTCGAGCCACAAATATTATGTTATCAAACAGACAGTGGGATCAACACCTCGAGCCACAAATATTATGTTATCAGACAGACAGTGGGATCAACACCTCCAGCCACATATATTATGTTATCAGACAGACAGTGGGATCAACACCTCAAGCCACAAATATTATGTTATCAGACTGACAGTGGGATCAACACCTCGAGCCATATATATTATGTTATCAGACAGACAGTGGGATCAACACCTCGAGCCACATATATTATGTTATCATAGAGACAGTGGGATCAACACCTCGAGCCACATATATTATGTTATCATAGAGACAGTGGGATCAACACCTCAAGCCACAAATATTATGTTATCAGACAGACAGTGGGATCAACATCTTGAGCAACATATATTATGTTATCAGAAAGACAGTGGGATCAACACCTCGAGCCACATATATTATTTTATCAGACAGACAGTGGGATCAACACCTCGAGCCACATATATTATGTTATCAGACAGTCAGTGGGATCAACACCTCCAGCCACATATATTATGTTATCAGACAGACAGTGGGATCAACACCTCGAGCCACAAATATTATGTTATCAGACAGACAGTGGGATCAACATCTTGAGCAACATATATTATGCTATCAGACAGACAGTGGGATCAACACCTCCAGCCACATATATTATGTTATCAGACAGACAGTGGGATCAACACGTCGAGCCACATATATTATGTTATTAGAGAGACAGTGGGATCAACACCTCGAGCCACATATATTATGTTATCAGTCAGACAGTGGGATCAACACCCCGAGCCACATATATTATGTTATCAGACAGTCAGTGGGATCAACACCTCCAGCCACATATATTATGTTATTAGACAGACAGTGGAATCAACACCTCGAGCCACATATATTATGTTATCAGACAGACAGTGGGATCAACATCTTGAGCAACATATATTATGCTATCAGACAGACATTGAAATCAACACCTCCAGCCACATATATTATGTTATCAGACAGACAGTGGGATCAACACCTCGAGCCACAAATATTATGTTATCAGACTGACAGTGGGATCAACACCTCGAGCCACATATATTATGTTATCAGACAGACAGTGGGATCAACACCTCGAGCCACAAATATTATGTTATCAGACAGACAGTGGGATCAACACCTCGAGCCACAAATATTATGTTATCAGACAGACAGTGGGATCAACACCTCGAGCCACAAATATTATGTTATCAGACAGACAGTGGGATCAACACCTCGAGCCACAAAAATTATGTTATCAGACAGACAGCGGGATCAACACCTCGAGCCACATATATTATGTTATCAGACAGACAGCGGGATCAACACCTCGAGCCACACATATTATGTTATCAGACAGACAGCGGGATCAACACCTCGAGCCACAAATATTATGTTATCAGACAGACATCGGGATCAACGCCTCGAGCCACAAATATTATGTTATGAAACAGACAGTGGGATCAACACCTCGTTAAACATATATTATGTTATCAGACAGACAGTGGGATCAACACCTCGAGCCACATATATTATTTTATCAGACAGACAGTGGGATCAACACCTCGAGCCACATATATTATGTTATCAGACAGACAGCGGGATCAACACCTCGAGACACATATATTATGTTATCAGACAGACAGCGGGATCAACACCTCGAGCCACAAATATTATGTTATCAGACAGACATCGGGATCAACACCTCGAGCCACAAATATTATGTTATGAAACAGACAGTGGGATCAACACCTCGTTAAACATATATTATGTTATCAGACAGACAGTGGGATCAACACCTCGAGCCACATATATTATTTTATCAGACAGACAGTGGGATCAACACCTCGAGCCACATATATTATGTTATCAGACAGTCAGTGGGATCAACACCTCCAGCCACATATATTATGTTATCAGACAGACAGTGGGATCAACACCTCGAGCCACAAATATTATGTTATCAGACAGACAGTGGGATCAACATCTTGAGCAACATATATTATGCTATCAGACAGACAGTGGGATCAACACCTCCAGCCACATATATTATGTTATCAGACAGACAGTGGGATCAACACGTCGAGCCACATATATTATGTTATTAGACAGACAGTGGGATCAACACCTCGAGCCACATATATTATGTTATCAGTCAGACAGTGGGATCAACACCCCGAGCCACATATATTATGTTATCAGACAGTCAGTTTGATCAACACCTCCAGCCACATATATTATGTTATTAGACAGACAGTGGAATCAACACCTCGAGCCACATATATTATGTTATCAGACAGACAGTGGGATCAACATCTTGAGCAACATATATTATGCTATCAGACAGACAGTGAAATCAACACCTCCAGCCACATATATTATGTTATCAGACAGACAGTGGGATCAACACCTCGAGCCACAAATATTATGTTATCAGACTGACAGTGGGATCAACACCTCGAGCCACATATATTATGTTATCAGACAGACAGTGGGATCAACACCTCGAGCCACAAAAATTATGTTATCAGACAGACAGCGGGATCAACACCTCGAGCCACATATATTATGTTATCAGACAGACAGCGGGATCAACACCTCGAGCCACACATATTATGTTATCAGACAGACAGCGGGATCAACACCTCGAGCCACAAATATTATGTTATCAGACAGACATCGGGATCAACACCTCGAGCCACAAATATTATGTTATGAAACAGACAGTGGGATCAACACCTCGTTAAACATATATTATGTTATCAGACAGACAGTGGGATCAACACCTCGAGCCACATATATTATTTTATCAGACAGACAGTGGGATCAACACCTCGAGCCACATATATTATGTTATCAGACAGACAGCGGGATCAACACCTCGAGACACATATATTATGTTATCAGACAGACAGCGGGATCAACACCTCGAGCCACAAATATTATGTTATCAGACAGACATCGGGATCAACACCTCGAGCCACAAATATTATGTTATGAAACAGACAGTGGGATCAACACCTCGTTAAACATATATTATGTTATCAGACAGACAGTGGGATCAACACCTCGAGCCACATATATTATTTTATCAGACAGACAGTGGGATCAACACCTCGAGCCACATATATTATGTTATCAGACAGTCAGTGGGATCAACACCTCCAGCCACATATATTATGTTATCAGACAGACAGTGGGATCAACACCTCGAGCCACAAATATTATGTTATCAGACAGACAGTGGGATCAACATCTTGAGCAACATATATTATGCTATCAGACAGACAGTGGGATCAACACCTCCAGCCACATATATTATGTTATCAGACAGACAGTGGGATCAACACGTCGAGCCACATATATTATGTTATTAGACAGACAGTGGGATCAACACCTCGAGCCACATATATTATGTTATCAGTCAGACAGTGGGATCAACACCTCGAGCCACATATATTATGTTATCAGACAGTCAGTGGGATCAACACCTCCAGCCACATATATTATGTTATTAGACAGACAGTGGAATCAACACCTTGAGCCACATATATTATGTTATCAGACAGACAGTGGGATCAACATCTTGAGCAACATATATTATGCTATCAGACAGACAGTGAAATCAACACCTCCAGCCACATATATTATGTTATCAGACAGACAGTGGGATCAACACCTCGAGCCACAAATATTATGTTATCAGACTGACAGTGGGATCAACACCTCGAGCCACATATATTATGTTATTAGACAGACAGTGGGATCAACACCTCGAGCCACAAATATTATGTTATCAGACAGACAGTGGGATCAACATCTTGAGCAACATATATTATGCTATCAGACAGACAGTGGGATTAACACCTCCAGCCACATATATTATGTTATCAGACAGACAGTGGGATCAACACCTCGAGCCACAAATATTATGTTATCAGACAGACAGTGGGATCAACACCTCGAGCCAGATATATTATGTTATCAGACAGACAGTGGGATCAACACCTCGAGCCACAAATATTATGTTATCAGACAGACAGTGGGATCAACATCTTGAGCAACATATATTATGATATCAGACAGACAGTGGGATCAACACCTCCAGCCACATATATTATGTTATCAGACAGAGAGTGTGATCAACACCTCGAGACACAATATATTATGTTATCAGACAGACAGTGGGATCAACACCTCGAGCCACAAATATTATGTTATCAGACAGTGGGATCAACACCTCGAGCCACAAATATTATGTTATCAGACAGACAGTGGGATCAACACCTCCAGCCACATATATTATGTTATCAGACAGACAGTGGGATCAACACCTCGAGCCACAAATATTATGTTATCAGACTGACAGTGGGATCAACACCTCGAGCCATATATATTATGTTATCAGACAGACAGTGGGATCAACACCTCGAGCCACATATATTATGTTATCATAGAGACAGTGGGATCAACACCTCGAGCCACATATATTATGTTATCATAGAGACAGTGGGATCAACACCTCAAGCCACAAATATTATGTTATCAGACAGACAGTGGGATCAACATCTTGAGCAACATATATTATGTTATCAGACAGACAGTGGGATCAACACCTCGAGCCACATATATTATTTTATCAGACAGACAGTGGGATCAACACCTCGAGCCACATATATTATGTTATCAGACAGTCAGTGGGATCAACACCTCCAGCCACATATATTATGTTATCAGACAGACAGTGGGATCAACACCTCGAGCCACAAATATTATGTTATCAGACAGACAGTGGGATCAACATCTTGAGCAACATATATTATGCTATCAGACAGACAGTGGGATCAACACCTCCAGCCACATATATTATGTTATCAGACAGACAGTGGGATCAACACGTCGAGCCACATATATTATGTTATTAGACAGACAGTGGGATCAACACCTCGAGCCACATATATTATGTTATCAGTCAGACAGTGGGATCAACACCCCGAGCCACATATATTATGTTATCAGACAGTCAGTGGGATCAACACCTCCAGCCACATATATTATGTTATTAGACAGACAGTGGAATCAACACCTCGAGCCACATATATTATGTTATCAGACAGACAGTGGGATCAACATCTTGAGCAACATATATTATGCTATCAGACAGACATTGAAATCAACACCTCCAGCCACATATATTATGTTATCAGACAGACAGTGGGATCAACACCTCGAGCCACAAATATTATGTTATCAGACTGACAGTGGGATCAACACCTCGAGCCACATATATTATGTTATCAGACAGACAGTGGGATCAACACCTCGAGCCACAAATATTATGTTATCAGACAGACAGTGGGATCAACACCTCGAGCCACAAATATTATGTTATCAGACAGACAGTGGGATCAACACCTCGAGCCACAAATATTATGTTATCAGACAGACAGTTTGATCAACACCTCGAGCCACAAAAATTATGTTATCAGACAGACAGCGGGATCAACACCTCGAGCCACATATATTATGTTATCAGACAGACAGCGGGATCAACACCTCGAGCCACACATATTATGTTATCAGACAGACAGCGGGATCAACACCTCGAGCCACAAATATTATGTTATCAGACAGACATCGGGATCAACGCCTCGAGCCACAAATATTATGTTATGAAACAGACAGTGGGATCAACACCTCGTTAAACATATATTATGTTATCAGACAGACAGTGGGATCAACACCTCGAGCCACATATATTATTTTATCAGACAGACAGTGGGATCAACACCTCGAGCCACATATATTATGTTATCAGACAGACAGCGGGATCAACACCTCGAGACACATATATTATGTTATCAGACAGACAGCGGGATCAACACCTCGAGCCACAAATATTATGTTATCAGACAGACATCGGGATCAACACCTCGAGCCACAAATATTATGTTATGAAACAGACAGTGGGATCAACACCTCGTTAAACATATATTATGTTTTCAGACAGACAGTGGGATCAACACCTCGAGCCACATATATTATTTTATCAGACAGACAGTGGGATCAACACCTCGAGCCACATATATTATGTTATCAGACAGTCAGTGGGATCAACACCTCCAGCCACATATATTATGTTATCAGACAGACAGTGGGATCAACACCTCGAGCCACAAATATTATGTTATCAGACAGACAGTGGGATCAACATCTTGAGCAACATATATTATGCTATCAGACAGACAGTGGGATCAACACCTCCAGCCACATATATTATGTTATCAGACAGACAGTGGGATCAACACGTCGAGCCACATATATTATGTTATCAGACAGTCAGTGGGATCAACACCTCCAGCCACATATATTATGTTATTAGACAGACAGTGGAATCAACACCTCGAGCCACATATATTATGTTATCAGACAGACAGTGGGATCAACATCTTGAGCAACATATATTATGCTATCAGACAGACAGTGAAATCAACACCTCCAGCCACATATATTATGTTATCAGACAGACAGTGGGATCAACACCTCGAGCCACAAATATTATGTTATCAGACTGACAGTGGGATCAACACCTCGAGCCACATATATTATGTTATTAGACAGACAGTGGGATCAACACCTCGAGCCACAAATATTATGTTATCAGACAGACAGTGGGATCAACATCTTGAGCAACATATATTATGCTATCAGACAGACAGTGGGATCAACACCTCCAGCAAAATATATTATGTTATCAGACAGACAGTGGGATCAACACCTCGAGCCACAAATATTATGTTATCAGACAGACAGTGGGATCAACACCTCGAGCCAGATATATTATGTTATCAGACAGACAGTGGGATCAACACCTCGAGCCACAAATATTATGTTATCAGACAGACAGTGGGATCAACATCTTGAGCAACATATATTATGATATCAGACAGACAGTGGGATCAACACCTCCAGCCACATATATTATGTTATCAGACAGAGAGTGTGATCAACACCTCGAGCCACAATATATTATGTTATCAGACAGACAGTGGGATCAACACCTCGAGCCACAAATATTATGTTATCAAACAGACAGTGGGATCAACACCTCGAGCCACAAATATTATGTTATCAGACAGACAGTGGGATCAACACCTCCAGCCACATATATTATGTTATCAGACAGACAGTGGGATCAACACCTCGAGCCACAAATATTATGTTATCAGACTGACAGTGGGATCAACACCTCGAGCCATATATATTATGTTATCAGACAGACAGTGGGATCAACACCTCGAGCCACATATATTATGTTATCATAGAGACAGTGGGATCAACACCTCGAGCCACATATATTATGTTATCATAGAGACAGTGGGATCAACACCTCAAGCCACAAATATTATGTTATCAGACAGACAGTGGGATCAACATCTTGAGCAACATATATTATGTTATCAGACAGACAGTGGGATCAACACCTCGAGCCACATATATTATTTTATCAGACAGACAGTGGGATCAACACCTCGAGACACATATATTATGTTATCACACAGTCAGTGGGATCAACACCTCCAGCCACATATATTATGTTATCAGACAGACAGTGGGATCAACACCTCGAGCCACAAATATTATGTTATCAGACAGACAGTGGGATAAACATCTTGAGCAACATATATTATGCTATCAGACAGACAGTGGGATCAACACCTCCAGCCACATATATTATGTTATCAGACAGACAGTGGGATCAACACCTCGAGCCACCAATATTATGTTATCAGACTGACAGTGGGATCAACATCTCGAGCCACAATTATTATGTTATCAGACAGACAGTGGGATCAACACCTCGAGCTACAAATATTATGTTATCAGACAGACAGTGGGATCAACACCTCGAGCCACAACTATTATGTTATCAGACAGACAGCGGGATCAACACCTCGAGCCACATATATTATGTTATCAGACAGACAGCGGGATCAACACCTCGAGCCACATATATTATGTTATCAGACAGACAGCGGGATCAACACCTCGAGCCACAAATATTATGTTATCACACAGACAGTGGGATCAACACCTCGAGCCACATATATTATGTTATTAGACAGACAGTGGGATCAACACCTCGAGCCACATATATTATGTTATCAGACAGACAGCGGGATCAACACCTCGAGCCACAAATATTATGTTATGAAACAGACAGTGGGATCAACACCTCGAGCCACATATATTATGTTATCAGACAGACAGTGGGATCAACACCTCGAGCCACATATATTATTTTATCAGACAGACAGTGGGATCAACACCTCGAGCCACATATATTATGTTATCAGACAGACAGTGGGATCAACACCTCGAGCCACATATATTATGTTATCAGACAGTCAGTTTGATCAACACCTCCAGCCACATATATTATGTTATTAGACAGACAGTGGGATCAACACCTCGAGCCACATATATTATGTTATCAGACAGACAGTGGGATCAACATCTTGAGCAACATATATTATGCTATCAGACAGACAGTGCGATCAACACCTCCAGCCACATATATTATGTTATCAGACAGACAGTGGGATCAACACCTCGAGCCACAAATATTATGTTATCAGACTGACATTGGGATCAACATCTCGACAGCCTGTTGATGTATTTGTTCTTTTATAGTAAGTTGCTGAATTCTTTTGTGCACTAATTTGGTATTTTGACTGTTGTGTTGTTTTTCAATTTCTAAGCACTTTTCCTCAAGCCATGCTTCTTTTGCCGCCTTACATAATATTCTGACTTGTCTGTGAATTTCTTCATATTTGGAAGAATTATTTTTGTTGAGTCTTCTTGTTTCCATGAGGTTTAAAATTTCTTCAGTCATTAACATCTTACGACACACCTTCTTTAATTTTGGGATAGTTGTTTCTGTAGTCAAACTGATTGAATTCTTCAACATTTCCCATTGATCATCCACATCCTAGAATAGGATCTCTAGATCAGACAATATATCAAATCTGTTCTGTACTCCTATGTTGAATTTGTTTTGTATTCGCTTGTCATTACTCAATGTACACAAATCATATTTAGTGTTTCCTGTTATATACTTGACTTTCTTCAACTTTATCCTCAATGCTCCTGTAAGTAACCTGTGATCCCTATAACAATCAGCATTGGGAACTGTTATTGTTATAGTTAACGCGTTTCTGAATCTTCTTCTTATCAGAATGTAGTCAGTCTGGTTTCTAATTCTGTTATCACTATTCCTCCATGTCCATAACCTTCTAGGGTGTTGCTTAAACCAGGTGTTTCCTACAATCATTTCCTGTTCTTTTGCCCACTCTACGAGTTTGTATCCTCTTTCATTTCTCTCTTCTAAACCATAGTTTCCTACTGTGTATCTATCACTTTTATTTCCTACTTTTTCATTGAAGTCCCCTAATATGATGTTTATATCGGAAGTTTTACATTTCTTTAAAATTCATCTACACTATCTTCACTGGATTCTCCTGTTGGAGCATATACTTGACTAACATGTATGCTAAAAGGTCTGCAACTTAATTTAACTAGTAGAAGTCCGCCCGACACGGCCCAATATCCTTGAACAGATTTTGATGTTTTCCGGTCCAAAATAATTGCCACTCCCCTTTGTCGATCTTTCACCTTCAGAATAAGTAGTCTTAAAATCTATCTTGATGCCTGCTCCTGTCCATCTCGTTTCGCGCATCCCTAAAATATTAATTGTTTCTTTTGCCAGTTCTTGTTTTATAGTCTCTAATTTGTCGTCGTCATTTAGCGTCCTAACATTCCATGTTGCTAAATTTAACATCTCTGTTCTTGTCTTGCGATGATCAGTCTCTCGGCGAATCATAATGTACTCGGCACTTTTAAAGAGGTAGTTTGCCGTTGCTTTCCTCTATGGCAGTGACCGTACTGGCCGCGTGACTGCAGTCATTGTCTCTTGAAAGAGATCTTCTGCCAGCCGTTGCTTAAGTTGAGACCATGACCAACGAATATCTGTCGGCTGCCCTCAAAGTTTCATCCACCACCTGCCTTCCGTGGCTTCTTTTGAGTATTTCCATTAAACGAATACGAAATGATACCACATAATCCGCAGGAAAACATTAAATAGCGTAAAACACTAAACAGCGTATAACACTAAACAGCGTCTCCCGAAGAATAAACTCGTCACATCGTCGCAATTTTACCAGAATACTATATATATATATATATATATATATATATATATATATATATATATATATATATATATATATATATATATATATATATATATATATATATAAATAAATAAATATATATATATATTGGCCGCCTTGGAGATTCTTGCATTCACTTCGTGATATATAAAGTTGGATGAAGAATGACTTGCGCGATGAACTGGATTAAAGTGAGGAAGAGTTGCACAATTCTTAGACCTCACTCTCTCGCCTGAGTTCTTCTGAATCCAATGGCAAGACATATCAAGACGACTGGATACGATTATAGGTGCAGTGAAGGGTCAGGGCCCTCTACGTTCCTTGCCGTGCTCATTACGTTCCACAACACGTTGCAGGTAAGGGCCGTCTTGCCCGTTGAATCATCCGTGATTTCTTCCGCACAGTCAGCCCAATCCTGTCTTCATATCCTGGGTAGGCACACTCTAATTCACCGATTGGTTTGACACCAAATCGGTTAGCCAGCCTGTCACAGCTGTTACACGGAAAAAAGGGGGGGGGGGTGGCCGCTGTCGTATGCTGACAGCTGCTAGGAGCCACAGGTGTGAGCTGGATGTCAGGCTTGGACAAGTGGGAGATGGACCCTGGTAACTTCTTTGGCCTTTCATCGGCCTGCCAAATATATACAGTTGAACAGCACTCCTATTCACAATATAACAAAAACAATAATTTTTTAAATATATTATTATAATAACGCAGGAAAAGTAGATTATAAAAATATATTGTGCAAAGAGAAATCTAACCAATATAATTAGTCTTGTACACACAATATGTATATTTCAAGTTAGAATGTGTCTTAAAATATTTACATATAAAAGCAAAGAATTTTGTCAATGGGTTCATTAAAAAAGTAGTTCACGGATTTGTAAATATTATAAATAATTTTGGTTTGAATAATGTCCCTTAATATTATAAATTGTTATGTCCCATGTCTTAATTTAGTGTCTGTTCCGTTTGTTGATGTGGTCTCCTCCGAAGCTGTTATAAATTCGGTGACCACTTAACAATTAATTATACTAGTCTGTTGTTATGAAGGTCTATAATGTTCACACCTTTATCAATTAACAACAGACGACGGCATGTGAGAGGCAGACATAAGTGTGAGTATGAAGACAAACTAATATTCAACAATATGAAACAGATTATCCTATCAAATACATTTAAATTACCAATAACAACTAATAGTGATCAAGTGTTATGTATGCTATGTATTATCGTTCGGACTTTCGATCCAGTATCCCAAAGTCTGGCGAACGAGGTCATGTCTGCGCAGAGCCTTGTGTCTCGTGTGCTGCCACTCTTTTCTGATGTTGATATTCCTCCATGCCGTGATGCCAAAACGTCCAGCATATCTATCTATCTCTCTCTCTCTGTCTCTGTCTCTGTCTGTCTGTCTGTCTGTCTGTCTGTCTGTCTGTCTGTCTGTCTGTCTCTCTCTCTCTCTCTCTCTCTCTCTCTCTCTCTCTCTCTCTCTCTCTCTCTCTCTCTCTCTCTCTCTAGAATGTTACACGAGCCCGTGTGCCTAACTCTTAACCCTTTGAAAATAAAGTTCGTTAATTCGTCTACCCCTGCCTCTCCTCCGCTCAAACGTTTCCGTTTTGGCGACATACTGCAGTGTTCCCTATATCATATAACACGCCCAAAACCTTATTGTGGGATGCCGCCACAAGCGATAAAAGCTTCCCTAAGCAAGAGATCAGGATGTAAGAGCTTGGCAGGAGAAGGACAAGCGGGAAGATCCTCACCCGGGAAATGTGAGGAACGCAATGGACGAAAGGTACTCGTCGAAGGGGACGGGATGGCGGAGGTGGGGGGAGTGATTGCTTCTGACGACTGCAAACCTGCTGTGAGCTCGCTACCCTATAGCTTTTCTAGCAGTGGGCATGGATTACATATATCCGTGCATCAAAACTGATGTTTTGATATTTCATATTAGGGCGCGCGGTTCCACAGGGGGCAGAGCTGTCCCATAAGGTTCCACGTCCCTGTGTGTCATTCGCATGACCACCTCTGCTGGTGACCCTGACCAGATCATGTGCAGATGACTACTCTTTGACCTTAGTCAAAAGGTGGACAATTTGATAGTGATTCTTTTTTTAAAATAAGGTCTCGCGCCAGAAACATCCCAATAGGTCCTTATGTCACTGTGTTATCATTTGATCATCTTAGCTCTGCGCTTGACACATCCTTCAGAGGCTAGCAAAGAGAGAGTGAGGAGGAGAAGACAAGGAAATGGTGCGAGAAGAAGGCATAGAAATAGGAGGGTAGGCGCCAGGAAAACAAACAAGACGAGCTGAGTTGAGTTGAGTTAAGAATCGATATCACTGCACTCAGGACATTCCCATACATGCTCAGTCCCCTCGTTCAACAGCCAGCGAAGAGTCACACTACTAATCGTTCCCACCGATATCTGATTAAAAGTTTTCCTGGTCTTCCCTCTCAGTTTTGAGATTCTTTCAGAATCTCTGCCGATCCCCCGCAATCTCATTCTTTCCACATATGGGTTCTCAATATGTTCTTCCGCCTTCTCCACCTGGTCCCACAAGCGCACGACCACCTCCCCTTTGTCCATAGGCAAGATACCACCAAGAGGTGCATTCCCTGCTAGCCTATCAGCCTGTTCATTCCCCCGTACACCCGCATGTCCAGGGCAAAATATTCATACAATTCTCACAATCTGTGACCTCTGAAACGACGAGAGCCATTCCACACGAAACATTCCTTTCTATACCTTGCTTAGCCTATTCTTTGAATCCGTAATGGACAACGTGTTTTGCAGTAGTCTTATCTAGCCACTGGAATGCCGCTGTTACTGCCTCCACCTCCATTCTCATGCTGGAGGTCGTAGTCAAATCAAATCAAATCAAATCAAATTAACTTTATTAGGGTCACAAATTGGGCGCACAGGCCCGTCTTACATTCGGCCCTTCCAATCACTCGTCTTTCGTTCATCAAGAGCATTATATATTTACATAGGAAGAAAAATTAACATTGTGAAATGAATATTGTAAACATAAACAAGGCTAATTACCATGTTATGAGGCCCATCTTCCACCTATCCATACATCACGCCACCTACACACACACACCCACCTACCCACACACACGCACACCAAGGGACACATACATATCCCACGAACCGACCCATCCTCCTCCCACACACACTGCCCTCACCTGATCCCCCAACCAAAACACACACGATACCCACAGACATTCCCCCACCAACCCACAGATCCCACGCCCATCCACATCCTAACCCACACATCCTCTCCCCACCCACACCTCAAACCACCCATCCCCCAGCCACATCTCCATCGACCACATATTCCCCACCCACGCACACATCCCCCACCAACCCACACATCGCATATCCACACACACATCCCCAAACCATACACACACATCCCCACCAACTGACATGGCCTACCCCCCCCCCCCCCACACACACACACACACATCTCCCTAACCACCCATACATCCCCAATCCACTCACACACACCCCACCACCCACACAAACAACTTCCACCCACCCACACATGCCTTAACCCAATCCCCCACCCGCACATCACATACACCCCCTACCACGCAGTATTCCCAACCCACGCACCACACACACACACATATCCCTCACCAACACATCCCCACTTACACACCACACACATATCTCCCACCCAGATACCACACAATATTCCCACCGACACCCACACAGATACCCTTACCCATCCACCCCACATACCCCCACTCACACACCACAAAATTCCCCCACCCACACACACATACCTCACCCACACAATATCCCCAACCAACACACCACACACCTCTCCCCACCCACACACGTAGTCCCTACCCGTCCACCAACACACACTCACACATACATCCTCCACGACGCACCCACACACCCCACCCACCCACCCCCAACCAAACATCTCTCGATCACAATACCCCTACCCAAACACATCCTCCACCCACTCACACATCCCACCCCAAACATACAACTCCTTCACCCACCTACACATCCCTACGCCACTCACACACCCCAACCCACTCATTCCCCATCTACGCACACATCTCCCACCCACACACCCCACATACTTCCCCCAACCACCACACATCCCCTACTCCCCCACAAATATACCCCACTCATACACACATTCCCCGCACCCATCACACACATCCCCCACACCACACACTATCCTCCACTCACACACATATCCTCACCCATATCACCACAAACATACCCTCCACCCACACATCATGCACACATTTCCCCACCAACACACCGCACACATCTCAAACAAACACACCATACACTTCTCCCAACCCGCCCTTGCACCCCCAATCCACCCAACACAATCGCCTACCAACACAACCCCGCCACCCACACATACTTCCTCAAACCATCCACACATCTCCACCCATATAAACACACATCCCTCATATCAGTCCCATACACATATCCTCCACCCATACACACATCCCCCACACCCATCCCCACACCCCTACTTTCACCCCCACACATCCATCCACACATCCCACCAACACCCACAAATATCACTACCCACCAAAACCCACACACCCCAACCCATCCAAACGCATACCCCCACCCACACATTCCCCACCCTCACTTATCCCCACCCCACACTCACACACATCCTCCACACACACTCACACCTCCTCACATCTAGACACATACAAAATGCCTCACGTGAGCATTGAAACTAAATGAACAAACTCTCACACTTTACTCACACACATACACTGACACTTGTCATGAGCAGTCTCATAAAAATGTTAAACATGGAGAAAAATGTGTACATAAAAAGTATGTGACGAAAAAAATAGTGATGATCCCACACACAGAGGAGGCACGCGCGCGCGAACACACTCTCACACACACACACACACACACACACACACACACACACACACACACACACACACACACATTCACTCTCACTCATTCTGTCTCTCATTCACACTCACTGACTCTCTCACTCAAACTACAGTAATGAACATGAGTTTATATTACGCATGATAAAATCAAATGGTGTTTAACTGATAATATGACAGATGAGAATACACAAACATATGGATTCGCGTGTTACATAACATGCGTGTTACATGACATGCATCTGCTCAGCTCTCTCTCTCTCTCTCTCTCTCTCTCTCTCTCTCTCTCTCTCTGTGTATTCTTTCATATACACACACTCACACGCATGCGCGCGCTCACACACACACACACATTAACACATCAACTCTCCCACTGTCTCAGTGTCTCACACTCAATCCTTCACACACACACTCACTCTCTCAATCACACTCTCTCACACATACACATACGCATGAACGCATGCACGCACGCACACACACCCTCACTCACTCTCACACATACACGTACGAATGCATGCACTGACACATTCCCCCACCATTTCTCGCTCAATCACTCTCTCCACACACACGCATGCACGTGCGCACGCACACATTCACTCTCTCCCTCTCTCTGACACACACTTTCTCTCTCTCTCTCTCTCTCTCTCTCTCTCTCTCTCTCTCTCTCGCTCCCACACGCACACACATATATAGTGAACGATTATAGTTAAACAATTATAATGAACAATTATACCAGTAAACGAATTATGGTGGCATATAGTCGATATGGATTAAGTATTGAAAGAGTTTTCGGTTAAATGTGTAGGGACTCATTGGAGTTTACAGATCTGGAGACAGATAATTCCATAAGTGAGCACCAGAATAGGCGAAACATGTTTTGTATAGATCCAATCTAGGCTTTGAGACATGTAACAAATTTAGGCGCTGGCTGTTCATTGCATTAGATTGAATCAGCGGCAGACGATACTCTGAGGTATTTTGAGATATAATTTTATTCACTAATTTGGCTTTGTTGAAAAGGAAGCGCTTTTGAAGTGGTAGAAGTCTTAGATGACTGTACAAATTTTTTACTTTCAACGTGCTTTATGCCAGAAACCAGACGAATAGCGCGGTTTTGTAGAGAACATAGTCGTTTTAAATTAGATTTAGGGCAACCATCCCAAACTGTGGAACAGTAATCGACATGTGATTGGATATAGCATGTATAGAATGTTTTTCGTGTGCTTTCGTCCAGGAAGTGCTGAATTTTAGCAAGTTGGGAAACTTTTTGTGCTATTTTCTTGGTAAGAGCATGAACACGAGAGCCCCAGTTCAAATGCCTGTCAATTAAAAGACCTAGTGTTTTATGTTCAGTCACATTAACTATAGGTAACGTGCCCATGCGGAGTTTGAGCGGTGATCCAGTTATGGCTAGTGTCTGTAGTTTTTGTCTGGTCGTTATTAGCATGGATTTGGTTTTGTCGATGTTAATTTGCATGCGGTTTTCATTGCTCCATCTAGTAAGATTATCAAGTTCCTTTTGTAAAAAATTATCTAATTCACTACGGTTTTCTTGACTAGTATATATAGTACAGTCGTCAGCAAATAGATCACAAGTTGTATTGATAAATAAAGGAAGATCATTAATATAAACTGCAAAAAGCAGCGGACCTAGTATTGAGCCCTGAGGCACACCAATATTAAGCTGTGTGGGTCTTGATAGACAGTTGTTGAAGGACACGACTTGTTGTCTGTCGGATAGAAATGACGTAATTATGTTCACCATGTTGGTGCTTGTCTTCATTTGTTTTAGTTTTCTAATTAAAATATCGTGATCTAGCATATCAAAAGCTTTTTTAAAGTCTACAAACACCGCTCCACAAATTCTACCGTTGTTGATGTTTAAGTGCCAGTTATCGGTAATTTTTGTTATAGCACTATGGCAAGAATATTTAGGTCGAAACCCAGATTGACTGTTAATTATTAAATCGTTGTTAATTAAATGGTTTAACGTTATTTTATGAATGTGTTTTTCTAGTGGTTTTGATAGCGACGATAGTAAGGAAATAGGTCTATAATTACACAAAACGCTATTATTGAGTGAGCCATTTTTAATTAGCGGAAACACTTTAGCAATTTTAAATGCAGATAGAAAGTAGTTTTTGGCCAGGCACTGGTTATATATGAACGTTAAGGACTCGCTAATGACTGGTGCAGCACAACGAAGAATTCTATTACTGATACCATCTAGGCCGTGTGAGTTTGTTGATTTGAGGTTTAAGAGATATTTATAAACGTCTGCAACAGACATTAAAGGAATCTCGGCGGGAATATTTCTGGTGCACTTCTCCTCAGAAAATGATGCCAGTGAACTTAAATTACACAATGAGTCTGGTATTGAAGACTTTAGATTCTCTATTTCTGATTGAAAGAACCAACTGAATTCATCGCATGTTATAGAATTTGGTATTGCTGATTATGTAGGGCGTTTCTTATTGGTTAGCAAGTTAATAGGCTTCCATATATTTGTACTGTTTGAATTATCTACAATCAAATTTTTAAAATGATCTTTTTTTATCCTTCGAATTTCATATTTAACTTTATTCCTCAGTCTGCGGTAATTGATGAAGTCTTTATTTTTGTGTGCTGTATCTCGCTCTCTCATGATTTCCAGAACTTCTCTAGTGACCCATGGGGATTTATGTTGATTTTTGACTCGAACATCTTTGATTGGCACGTGTTTATCGAACACATTGTAGACTGTCTTCGTCTAGAAAGCTAATGCATCGTCCGGGTCAGGAAGTTGGTAAACGTGATCAAGGGCAGCTTTTCTTAAATCTTGCAAAAATAAATCTTGGTTGAATGCTTTAAAATTTCTAAATTTGATACTTACATGTTTATGTTTAAGAGATTTGAACCCAATTCTTGACCATGTACAACATACCGGGTAGTGGTCACTAACTGTACTAACAGGAACAGAACATTCAATAATATTATCTGGACAAGTAACATATATATGATCAATTATAGTTGAGGATGTGTCAGTAACCCGTGTGGGACGGTTTATTAGTTGTTTGAAATTGTAAGAAAGAATGATATCGTCCCATGTCTGGTTGGATTTACTAATATCTATGTTGAAGTCACCTAGTATCATAACTTCTCTACCTGCTGTAAACACTCTATCCATCATTGTAGTGAAGCAGTCATACCAACTGTACCCGGCACAAGGATTCCTATATAGGTATCCGATGAGAAACGGTTGTTGGCTGGCTGGCTTCACCTCTAACCAAACACATTCTATCTCTACGGGACCAGTTGAGGGAATTTGAAATGTATACAGCAATACCTGTCTCTAATTTTTGATTTGCATCTTTCCGAATTACTTTAAACCCCTTAAGTGAGATTTCGGAGTTGGTTATTTTGTCGTTAAGACGACTTTCTATGATTCCAAACACATGGAACTGTTTGGACAGTATTACCGAGAGCTCAGGTAATTTGTTGAGCAGATTAAAGATGTTGACATGGCCTATATATAGACCATTTTTGTTGAGCCACTGATCGTGATTGGCGAACATTACAAACTAAAAGGAAGATGTCGCTTGTGGTATACAATTTGCAGGGATTTTGAAACTTTATTTAGAAATAGTTAAGGCTGTTAGAGTGGGCAGGAAAATGTCTTTGCTGGAGGGATATCATGAATGCTTGGTGCAGGGCTGCAGGATTGTATCGCATTAGCTGCTGAAGTTGACGGTTCCACTCATAGGGTTGTAGATTGCCGTCCAGCGAGGGACTGCTGTGAGTGTCACTGGAAGTGCCTACATTGGAAGCAGGCAACGGCGGCACAGCACCATTTTTTAACGTTGTCCCCTTTGACATCATAGAAAGAGACTGTTTTACGGGCAAGGTAGGAAACAAAGTATCGTAGTTAGCAACATTTGGATTGGAGCTTGGGTTGCTATTCACGACATTGTGTTCCTGGGGTACAGTCAAGGGTGGTGTGGGAAGAGAAGAAGTGTTTTCTGAACACAGTGAGATGGCTGTTGCTGGAGGTAAAGTTCGGTTTACTCCTGTAACTGGTGCTGGTTGTTGTGCACGTTCGGGATATTTTATGTTCTTCGCTAGGAAGCTACTTCCTAGCTTGGAACAATGTATTTGATCCCTGTATAGTTTTTTCTTAGGAGCTCCGGACGGTGACGTATAGTAAGGGGTGCTATTTATGAAATTCATGTTATTATTGTTACAAAATTTGTATAGCGTTAGATTAGCAGCATCGGCAGTACGACGCTGGAACCCGTAACATGGTGGAATGATAGATAAAATAAACAAAGATGATTTTGGAAATCTATTGCGCAACAGCACCTCCAATGTAGCTAGTTGTGAGGTGCTGATGATTTTATTATCCATTATGTCATTAACACCAATATGAACTGTTGCTCTCCTAATTCGGTCGTTCATTTGGAATCTTCGCAGTGTAGCGGTCAGCCTGTCAATGTCAGCGCCTGGTACAGGGTAGATTGAAGTTGATTCGCTGTCAGTAGATGACATGCGATCACTATAGATTCCCTTCAGCAGGGAGTCTCCAATGACGACATGTGTTGCACTGTGATCTATGGTTATTTCACGCTGCAGGCGTGCCAGCTTGGACTGTTGTTGCCACCGGTCACTGTCGTCTTTCTTGTGTTCTTGTTTATTATAGCTTGCTTGCGTTGGTTGTTGATATCCAGTTGTGGTAACGACTGAGCTCTATGATTCCAAGTCTGCTGCTGGAGAGTCTACACATAAGGCCTGGAACCTGTTGCTGATATGCACATCGATGGGGTAGATAGATGGTGTGCGTTCTACAGGTTTAGTGGTGGTTTTGTTGCTTGTAGAAACTGTCTGTATGTCATTATGTGACGAACATTCACTGGTAACACACCCATCTACAACACCATGGATACTTTCTGTTTGTGCACTTTTATGGAATGACTGTGCACGCTTTAGTTTCAAGGAATGTATGGATGTTTTAAAAGTCGCCTTCTCTTCTTTAAGGATTCGGATTTCCTCTCGAAGAAGAATGTTTTTTTTAAAACTCCGCAATAATGTTAGTGGTGTTGCTGGTAATAAAATCTTTTAACCTCGTCTCCAAAGCCTGAATTAGTTCACAACAATCATTGTGGCTCTGTGTTTCGGCCGAAGAAAGTGTCTTTGAAGGTGATGTGCTAGATTGATAAGATTGAGCTGGTGAATTGTGTTTGTCCAGCTGGAAATCAGTGTCTGATTGTTCACTAGACAACGTGATGGATGTTGGCGATGAAGATGATCGATTCAGTCGCTGAGCTGGCGTGCTAACTAACTTTTGTCCCGTCTTGTTTTTGTTTACATTTTCACATCGCTTTGACACAGTTTATGATCGTAAGTTGGAGGACATGTTGGCAATATAGGCAGCTCGACAAGGCAAGGAGTAAATACAACTGCAGGCCTTTCCGTGGATCGTGCGTGGCGCTTATCTCTTGCTAGTAGTTAAGTCTCACGTTGTCGTGAATCGATAATTGGTAAAAGTTCAAAAATGGATGCTCTTACCCTCACGTGTCACAATGAAATCTTCATTTCACTACATAAACAGTCACATAAACTTGACAGTTGAGAGTGTGTAAATTCAGTTTTAAAACGAGCACAATAATAGAGTAAATAAAAGCACCGGCTCTTCTGTAGGGCGTGCGTGGTGATTATCACTTGTTAGCCCCGCATGGCTAATTCTCACGTTGACGTGAATCGATAATTGGTAACATTCAAAATTGGGTGCTCTTACCATCACATATCACAGAGAATCCATCATTTCACTAAATAAACGGTCACATAAACTTGAAGTGTTGAGTAGTATGTAAATCCACTTTTAGAACGAACACATTGATATACACAGCATCGCGATTGAATTAAGTAAAACTTGTTGAAATATTCAAAAATCGAGAGAGCATGTCATATACAGAGAAACAGAGAGCGAGAAGGTCAACCTGTGGCCTTCATCTTCTACCCATGCAGTAGAGGCACATTGCTGTCGTGTTATCCAGTATTAGCATATTGACACACTGTATCCAATAACCTGCACAACGTCTCTCTCATCACGGCCCGTCGAAGAGATTCACCATCTGTTGTCAGTTCCCCTTCCTCATTTATGTCCATGCCCAAGGCGTCTCCAATGTCACGTTTTCAATGTCGTGTTGGTCAACCCCTGGCCCTTCTCTCAGGAACTACACCTTCATACCCGGTTCTGACCAAACCACGTAACACTTAACATGGCCACAATATTTCAGCTTCCGGGACATCACGCTGTAATAAGCCAGTTTTATTCCGTGGTTAAGTTATGTAGAAATAAAGGATATGGTTCGCCTTCTCACACGATCACCAGAATCTGAAATCAACGTTGTATTCCTTTTGCCTCTCAGAGTCAGGGCACCAATATTGGATTGAGTTAGGGTTTGTTCCGCATAATACTAATATTTACTATATATTATGGTTTGGACTTGCGATCCAATATCCCAAAGTCTGGCGAAGATGATCATGTCTGCGCACAGCTTTATGTCTCGTGTGCTGCCACTCCTTTCTGATGTTGTTATTCCTCCATGCCATGATGCCAAACCGCACAGATTATTCTCTCTTCAGACGGGTCTGCGTGCCCACTTCTTAACGCTTTAAAAATAAAGCTTGTTTATTCGTTCGTTCGTTCATCCGTCCTGCCATTCATCTGCTCCAAATTTACCGTTGTGACGACATACTGCAGTGTTCCCTTTCTCTGACACGTCCATAAACTTATTGTGGGATAACCGCCACCAGCGATTACAGCGTCTCCAAGCTGGAGATCAGGATGTGAGCGCACGGCAGGAGAAGGACAAACTCGAGGACCCTCCCCCGGGAAGTGTGAGGGACCTAATGGACTCGAGGTACTCGTCGAGGGGGTGGAGGATTATGGCTGCTTCTGACGACTGCAGACCTGCTTTGACCTCACCCAGTCGTGTGTTTTCTAGCAGTGGACATTGATTAACGTTTGACAGTATATAATTTTTTTTTTAATTTTAAATTTTAACATAAGGCGTTCTGTACACCAGGGGTGGACTCCCCACGAGTTTCTTCGCCCCTGTGTGTCATTCTGATGACCACGTCTGCTGCTGACCCTGGACAGATGAATTGCAGATACTACACTTTGATCTTAGACAAAATGCAGAGGGGGGAAAAAACGAAGATTATTTGGTCTTTCAAAGGCCTGCCAAAAATATAACTTTAAGCCTGTCGATGTTCCTTCACGATGGATCCGATCCGATCCAATTTGTAAAAAATACAAAACTTTCCACCTTGTTTCAACAAGCCCGTGCGGCATTGGTTATAATAGCGGTGGTTCATGGTGCGTAGATTATTACTATATTTATGTGCCAGTACAATCTGACTTATGTTGTGCAGACAATTATTACTATATTTATGTGCCAGTAAAATCTGACTTATGTTGTGTGCAGACAATGTCTGTGACGTTGGGTGGGGGACCTGGTTGTCCGTTTTTTTTTTTTTTTTTTTTTTTAATTATTTGTTGTTTTTTTTTATTATAAATTTTATTAGGCCTAAGTCCCGTCCCTGGTTCGTTTGTCCAGGCCGTCGTCAACCCATTCCTGTTGATTGTCTCATATGCAAACTCAACGTATCGGTGCTGATCTTTATCCTAGTCTCTCTCGTTCCCGCCCGTGATAGTGCTATTGCCACCAAGAGGGATCGCTCATCTCGTCTCCCTCCTTCCGGGTCCTCCAGGGAGGAGCCAAACCACACATATCCCGTCCAGAACACGCCGCAGTCCACTGTCCCTTTCAGGGCACCCCGGACATCCACTACAATGGAAAAAAGTGGCTGTCCGAAAAAAAAGGAATTTAGGTACATAAAACATGGACAATAAAGGTACAAACTGACATTCATCGGGTGCAGACATTCATGGTGGTCTGCTGATTTCCTGCCTAGTTGTGACATTCATCGGGTGCAGACATTCATGGTGGTCTGCTGATTTCCTGCCTAGTTGTAACATTCATCGGGTGCAGACATTCATGGTGGTCTGCTGATTTCCTGCCTAGTTGTAACATTCATCGGGTGCAGACATTCATGGTGGTCTGCTGATTTCCTGCCTAGTTGTAACATTCATCGAGTGCAGACATTCATGGTGGTCTGCTGATTTCCTGCCTAGTTGTAACATTCATCGGGTGCAGACATTCATGGTGGTCTGCTGATTTCCTGCCTAGATTTTCGCTGCTTTCCTGATTCTCATCGTTTTTGTTTTTGTTTATGAGCATCTATTGTCTGTGGTTTTCTATTTTATCCGCGACTTTATTCCTTTATTTATCTGCCTGGGTTGAATATTTATTTGATTATATATTTAACTCGTTTGTGGTAATTATTTATCAGATCTATTAGGTGGTATATTTATTTATTTATTTTATTTGTTTGTTTTATTTGGGTAGATGTTATGTGTCTAGCTGTCTAGTTGGTAAAAGTTTAATTTGTTAGTATATATATTTGTATGTTCTTCCTTTATAGAGTGTTTGGTATCTTTTTCTATTCCCACTCATAGTGGTCTGTTGATGTCCTACCTAGATATTCGCTGCCTTCCTGATTCTCATCGTATTTGTTTTTGTTTATGAGCATCTATTATCTGTGGTTTATTTTATCCGCAGTTTTATTCCTTTATTTATCTGCCTGGGTTGATTATTTATTTGTTTATATATATATATATATATATATAACTCGTTTGTGGTAATTATTTATCAGATCTCTTATGTGGCATATTTATTTATTTATTTTATTTGGGTAGAAGTTGTTCTTCCTATATGGAGTGTTTGCTATCTTTTTATATTCCCATCCTGGTGTATGACCCGTTGCATCTCTTCTCCGTTGCCTAAGGGTCTTTCCTTGGTTATTCGTCATCACTGTCCTCCTCGCTTGTCTCGTTCATCGTTTCTGCCAGTATTTCGGGGAGTTCCTCCATTGATATCCGGCCCTCTGTCGCTCTTTTGCATATATTCCGGAGTATGTTAGTCATCTGGTCTTTGCTCGGTCGTAAGTCTATGGATTCTCTGATCAAATCTATGTCTCCCTTCATCTCTCTCCTCCACTCCTTGATTTCAGGTATTGCTTCTTTTTATTATCTCGGTGTGTTTTATTATTATCTCTTTCATGTTATCTATGTCTGTTGTGTTGTCAGTTAGTTCTCGTTTAGTTGTGTCCATCTTCTGGGCCAGTTCTTTTAACTTGTTTTTGATTGTGTTGTTTTCTTCTTTCTGTTTTTTCAATTCTGTTTTGGTGGTCCTTAGCCATTCCTCTTGTGTGAAATCGCTCCGCTTCCAGTTCCTTTCTTATGGTTGCCAGATTTTTATGCATGTCCTCAATTGCTTGTTTTAATTCCTTGTTTTCACTCCTTTCCTTGTCTTCTTGTGGTCCGCCCTTCTCCACTTGCTTCTCAGCCATTTTATTCCTTATGTTGGATACTTCTGATCTGAGTATTCTCACTTCCGAATTTGTATCAATTCCTTTGTCTGCGTTCTCTTTACGCAATCTGGCAACTCTCATTGGTGTTTGAGTAAGTATAGCCTCTCTCCATGCTGTTTCTGACGTTTTAAATTGTGGGCATCCCTTATATCGTGCACTGTGGTTTCCCTTACAATTGGCACAGTGTCTCGCCGGGTTTATTTCTTTGTAGTTACTGTCTCTCTTGGCGTCTTGACATTCCCTGTACCAATGATTTTTACTGCAGTATCTGCAGCTGGGCTTTTTTTCCCTGCAAAATGATGCTGTATGCCCTATCCTTTGGCACATTGTTTGATCGGTGGTATATGTTTCTCAAAGTATCTGTCTTTCCCTAGATATTTTATTCGTTCTGGCATCATTGTGCCAGTGATCACCATCTTTACAACCGATGTAGCTTCGCCTCTTTTTGTAGTTATCCTCTCATAGTGAGCCGCTTCCACATTCTTGTTTTCATTCCTGATGTCTTCCTTCATATTTTTGATATCTATCGTTGGACTGATCCCTTTGACCACAATGGTGGTGCACGGCTGTGCAATTTCGATTCTGACCTTGACGTCGTTTGGGAGTGATCTAATCACTGGTTGTTTGGCCCTTGTGATTTCCTCCGCTAGTTGTCTCGTTTTGTCTGTGTCGTATGAGTGAATGCTTATTGTGCCGTCCAATCGTTTGGCTATGTTATGTATGGCTCTGCTGCCAAGTACATTTTCCATCATTTGCATGGCTTTGTATCTAGTGAGGTTTGTCAATGATACTTGCTCTCCCTCAATCTGGGTTACTTTGAAATATCAGCCTGTACCACTGGCCTCCAAAACGGGTTGTTTATTCGCCACTTGACTTCCCTGTTCTTCCTGTGTTTGCTTGTCAGTCTCCGTAATCCTGTTTGTCGGGGCAGTTTGTTTTCCTTTATTTTTTTCAGTTTGTTTTCCTTTATTTTTTTTCTGCCTCAGCAGATTTGGCTCGGGTTTGTATCATTGTGTTTGTCTGGTTTTGCCTTTACAGTATCTCAGTTAGTTATGTATTTATTAATTATATTAATTTATTTTATTTACTTCTCTAAACTGAATATTTTGTTTAATTTGCTTGTTTTACCTTATTTGTTTATTAATCTAGTTTCTTGATTTATAATCTAGTTAGATATTATACTCACGTATGCTGATCCTTTCAAAGTGGCGGAGCAACAAAACACCCAAGTCGAAAAACGCGGAATGCGAAAGAAACGAAAACCCGTCTCAAAAACGTTAAATCAAAACGGAAACTTGTCTTAAATGTGACAAAAACGACAACTTGTCTCAAAAACGTGGAATCAAAACGGACACTTGTCTCAAAAACGCGGAAAAAAACACCAAAGGCGGTGTATCGGAGCAACATGAGACGAAAACTTGTCTCAATGCTACGCAAAACGATTCTAATCGACGACATGTGCCATGACCCAATTGCTTAGTATTCAAAAGGAGAAAAGGCCCGCGAAAAGGCGCCGAGACTCCCGCTAGCTTAGTATTCAAAAGGAGGAAAAAGGAATGTAAAAGTTACGAATATATTATACTAGGAAAGACAAGAAAGCAGATTATAAAAATGTATTGTGCAAAAAAGAAAATACTATAAATACTTGTGTTAAAATGTTGTTTATTTGTCTTTCATATATTTGCATAAAATCTTGGGGCGTAGCAGTAAAGATTAATTTACAAATGAAATTACAGAAAAATTTATAAAGTAATTGCCAGAAATGTAAATGTTAGAAATATCTTTAGATTAGATAATGTCCCATAATATCTTAAGTTATTATGTCCCATACTTTAATTTAATTTTGTTTGTTCCGTTTATTAAGGTGGTTTCTTCAGAACATAATTATTTATACATTCGGTCACCACTCAACAATTATGCTAACCTGTTGTTATGATAATCTGGACATGATCTAAATAAATAATAAAACAATAAACAAGCGAAGTACCATTTTATGATTTCTTATCATGTTTATGGTATTTGGTTTTCGTTATGATAATTAGAGTAAATAGTAGCAGACTTTTCCCTTTTGCATGATGGGACACATACTGACCAATAAACAGATGTCAACTGCAACTAGAAGAAGACTGTTGAACTGCTACATATATCGTGTACAATAATCAGTAAAGCTGGCAAACATATGTTGGCAGTGGACATGTAATTTGTTAGGAAAATGCAATGAATACCATGAAGAGACAAAACACAACAATGAGAAAGTCCTGCAAGGAGAAAATTAAAACAATAAACTGATGAGAGAAATTAAACATAGACAGACACGATTATTTAGGGCACACTCTTAATCAAGAAAGAAAAACAAAACAGGACAATTTAGTAACAACCTATAAGATTATGGTGGAAAGACCAAAAGGACGACAGAGAGATACATATTTGGATGGTTAGACCACGTGACATAATTGAGACCAGGACACAAAGTTGTTTCAAGACTCTGGTGATGGTGTGGGATGGCGAAACATGGCCGAACGTGATTATCTACATGACACATGATGATGACTAATAATTCAACAGAAATGAAAAGTAGTAAGGCTTAGCTTTATTGAGTTCCCACTGATAACGTCACGGAGTCGTCGCTGGGAATACGGAGTTCTTGCTTGTGCGACGCTTGTGGCAGGTCGCTCTATGGAAAGACAGCGAGACATATGGGATAAAACCTGTTGCAATGAAGTTGACACTTTCATCTTTAAACCATGCATTCCTGTTTTATCGGATATCTGAGTTTCGGATATCGTATGTAGCAGACCGCCGAATACAGAACCCCCTGTACCGCCACGAGGAGCAGTAGGAGCGAAGTCGTACACTCAACGGCTAACCCGTCTAGTCGTGTGTACCAGGTCGACAAACACATTTGAGAGCTCGAGATGTATTACTTTACAGTTGTGAGACAAGGGTGTGCATTACTACTAGGTCTATACAATGTTTATTTAGTAATCACATTCAAACAGGTAGAACGAAGACTGGAATCACATTTAAAATGTTGCATGGGTTTTGTATGACGTCGCGAACAACCCCAAATAATGATGTCGATTATCTTGGGAATTTTACGTTCAGTAGTTTGCCATTTCTCGTTCCGTTGCGAAAGAGCTTACGGACTCAATTCATAATCCCGCATATCGCGTTCTAAACACAGCTGCGGGCGATTTGGAAGCAGACCGCTTTGCGTTGGTTTCCCATACAAATGTACGAGTGCTGGTCGTCAAGAAAGCAATGGCAAACTTTTTTTTTAGCATATCCTTTTACAGGACTTAGCTGTCAACACCAGCATCTTTCAGCTGTATGTCGATCTCTTGGCAAGATTACAACCCAAACTTCTGATAACAATGTATCATAATAAAATACATATTCTGATACCAGTGTATAATAATAAAATATATATTCTGATACCAGTGTAAATAATAAAATAAACATTCCGATAACAGTGTATAATAATAAAAATAGAGGAAACAAAAGGGGAGAAGAAAGAAAGGTGACAATAGTTGCCTAGCTCTTGTCGCCTACTGTAGAGTTTTGTCTCACTCCAAATGTGAGTAAGGTATCTACTCAGTAGGTACATCTCTTCTCCTACATTTGAGATTATATATCATACAAAATGAAAATCACAAATAGCATTTATTACAGCATTAAGCAGTAACAATCATGAGCATAAAAAGGTAAAATACTCATAAAAGAGAAATCATGGGAATCTTTTCCCATACACTTGAGATTGTGTATATCATACCACATGAAAATCCCATAACATCATGTATGAAAAAGACTACAAGACAATCACACCTTTGTATATTTACAACAAGGTAAACAAAAGATTAACTCTTAAGTGCATGAAAAAGTCAAGCGAGAATATCTCTCTCTCTATCTAACAAACTATTAAAGTTGTACAGATAGTAATATTTCTCTATCATAAGGGCAGAAATACAAAATATGCACTCAGGAAAAAAAACACTTTATAACACAGAGACCAGTTGTGAAAAATAAGCATATAGGAATAAAGTAAGTTCACAAAATCATCTCAGAAGGGTGACTCATAGCAAGATTATATTGTAAGCTTTATGAAGGCTGACTGGACAAAATGGCGATGTCCAGGCTGCGTGACGTAAACCAACCTTTCAATGAAAGCGATTCTCATAATTTTCACACACACAACTTCAATCATGATATTAGTTGCATCAAAGCATTTATCCTAATACATAACATGATATGTTTTATATAATATAATGCTCACCTAAAACGCAGAGAATAAGTGGCTATTAATTAACAAATTAACAATGGGTCACCAGCTGACTTGAAGAAAACATGGCGATTGACGAGACCGCTTTGTCTACCAAGCCTTTGTCTCTCTTAAGCCTTTGTTTCCGGGGCGCGGCCAATCACTGGCCTTAATTCAAACGAAAGTTCGTTTTGTTAATTCTCCCGTCGAAATTTTAATAGCGCGTAAAGCCGTCTGCTGGAAAAGACTGAGGGATGATGACATATATGTCACACCCCGTAAGTTACCGATGCGATTCGAACCACTGCTGATTTGAACCGTCATCACGTTACCTGACGAGAGTATACGAGTTTACGGAGAAAAGTCATAACCTCTAAGCCACGAAGCCGGCAATGGCAAACTAAAAATGTTTTGCGTATCCTTTTACAGGACTTAGCTGTCAACAGCAGCATCTTTCAGCTGTCTGTTGATCTCTTGGCAAGATTACGCTCAGTAGTTTGCCATTGCTTTCTGAGCGGCCGGCTCAGTATCCGCAAGTCACGAGCGGGGGTCGAACCACCTCAGTTCTCGCTCCGCTGCGAGACTCTGCGTGATAAACGGGATTACAGAGAGAAAGTGTTGTAACCCCACAGCCAGAGAGACCGGCAATGGCAAACTACAGAACGTAAATTAGTTAAGGCATCTCGGGGTTGACTACAACGTCATTTAAAGGATATGCAACTAACTTTTTTGAGTTTGCCATTGCTTTCTGAATGAAAAGTCAACCTCCAAGTCCAACTGACTGGTGTAGGGACTGAAACACCGCCAGGGCACTGGAAATTTAACCGCAAGCACATTAACCTAGCGGCCACGAAGACCTCTTAACTCCATATTGGAGGAGTAGAAATAAACAGTAACAGATACACAGACGATTGTTTTATTAACCGAACCATCAATCAATAGGGTGCCGTCTCCACAATGAAGGTTGGCTGCATTGGATCTCCAACACTGCCTGTCTCTCGCCCTAACTGTACACTCTATCAGATTAACGTTCGTCAATCTCTTGATGTTATCTTCCCTCTTGTATCGATGCCTACCTCTTGCTCGCTTACCCCCAGCCTTGCCCTCCAGTATAAGAGTATTATCGCTTTTAACGTGGCCGAAATATTTCACTTGCCTGTTTTTGTTTCTGTCATCAACACTGTTTTCATTCCCAGATTTTCTAGGACCTCTGTATTTGATTGTTTTTGTTTCCATGAAATACTCCATATTCGTCTGTATATCCACATCTGCAGGGCCTCTATTCGACTTCCTAGTTGCCTGTTCAATGTCCTGGCTTCCGCGCCATACAGTAGCGTTGAATATACGTAATATTTGATCATTCACATGTTTAATGCATTGGTAATCTCTCTAGATATTAATGCTGATGTCATGCTTTTGAAAACATTTTTGGCCATTCCTGTTTTCTTTTTTATTTCTATTTCATTTCTGCCATCGTCTGTTATTATATGTCCAAGACAGGAGAAAAGCGTTACTTGTTCTAGTATCTCCAGGTTTACTGTGATGTTCATTGATGACCTTTCTTTTACACAGCTAATTATCATAATTCTCGTTGTTTTATGTTAATCTCTAAGCCACATTCTTCACTTTGTCTGTTTACTTGTTCCACTAGGTTTCGTAACTCTTGCTCGCATTCTGCTAGTCACCCAACCATAGCGGAGTTAATTGTAAACATTGGGAGATTAAAATGACTGGATAAAACAATAAAATAAACAAAAACAATGGTTATCATCATTGACAGCATCAAGTCACTTTTGAAAATTAATATGAAGGGAAAGCCACTTGTGATTATCAACACTGACAGCATCAAGCCACTTGTGCAGGTCAACAGTATTTCTTACCTATATCAATAACGATTTAAACTACAACCAAGAAGACTACATGTGCAAGTCCCCGGACAGTACTACCGAAACCCAGATAGATTATATTTTAATATAAAGAAGATGGAAATCAAGCATAATATCGGCAAAAACCTTACGAAGTGCAGGCCGCGATACAGATTGTCAAGGTCCTATAGGGGATACAGCAGAGGACAGACGATAGAGATATGGACATGGGGTGAGTACGGGGGAAGGAAAATAGTCTGGATGCTGAAGACAGGAAAGACAGGACTGTACCCGTGAAAGACAGTGTCACTTTGAACAGAAGTACGCAACACGCCTAGCCTCAACCAGGCGTAGGCGAGACACCTGACTTCCCAAGGGCTGCACGAGGGGCAAAAACCTCGTGACCACCGGGCAGTCGAGGAGAAGTCAGACGAGCTTTGGACACGACAGAGAGAGGATGCATGATTGAGAGTGAGACAGGATAGACTATACCTAGGATTTCAGGGCCATTGAATAGCTGAGCCGTTTGACTTGTGCTTGTGTGTGTGGCTGTGCTACGAGAGCGTAGTGGCTTGTATCGTAGCGTATTTATTGTATGCTACATTATTACTTAGTGTGAGAACGATATGACAGATGAGAACTGTAATGACAGATGAGACATTATGTATGATTATATCATTTAATAATAAATAATCTCATTAACTCATGTGTTTATGTCTCATCTATGCTCGTACTATCTACCTGTCTTGAACCCTTTCCTTCCCAATACCTCTAGACGTTGACACATATCATCAGTTATTAATAGCAGATGTGAAAGTAAAACTTAAAAAGCTTACCCGAGGACCAAAGCCACTTCGTTTTTGATCTCACAAAAGTACCGGATGCATAGAACGTAGAAGTTAAGAATCGTTTTGGGGTCTTGATGTCTGTACAAGAGGAAATGACACCTGGTGATTTGGCAGTAAAAGCTAGAGATATCTTGAGCCAAAGATTTAATACCGACCAGGACAAAGCAACATAAGCCATGGATTAAATCAGACACATTAGAATTAGTAAAACAACGAAGGGAATTGAAATAGAAAGGATGTGAATACGATAACAGTAGATGATGTATAAATCTGTAACTCGAGAAATAAGAAAGAACACAAGATAGAACAACAACCAATATATACAAGATTGCTGTACCAGAATAAAGCAATACCGTAAGACTGAAAGAGATTACGAAATGTTCAAAGAAATGAAGTTATTGACAAGAAATGTTCAACCTCAATTGATTGTTATCTGTTATAAGTTGGGAAATACCTTAACAGAATCTACACAAATTCTAGAGAGGTGGCAGGAATACTGCAGTGGAATGTATGATATGAGTTGAGTTGAGTTGAGTTGAGTTAAGAACCGACATCACTGCACTCAGGACATTCCCATACGTGCTCAGTCCCCTCGTTCAACAGCCAGCGAAGAGTCATACTACTAATCGTTCCCATCGCTATCTGGTTAAATGTTCTCCTGGTCTTCCCTCTCAGTTTTGAGATTCTTCCAGAACCCCTGCCGATTCCCCGCAATGCATGATATGAATGACAGTGAAGTGGCTTAGAACTACAAAAATTAGATTTTTAAGAGCATGCATCTTTCCCTGGACACTTAGTAAACAGTCTGAACAGCACATAAATGCCTTTGAATATAAATTTCATAGACAAGTTCTAGGAATATCTTGGATAAAGAAAAGAACATATGCATCCATACTTCAAGAGCTGAATTTGAAGAAAGTTGGCTAATAAAGACGATAAAACAAAGAAATTTGAAATATTTTGGTCACTTGAAACTTCACGAAAGTTTGGAGAGAACAATAATGGAGGGGTATATGACTGGGAAGAGAGGAATTAAGATTATTTCAAGATCGCGTTAATATAAGAACCGATTACTTGATATTGGTTTTCACTCCATACTTGAAAGTTCTGTACTTCTCGCCCTTCTGAAATTCTTTTTATGACGTAAGTAGACTCCAAATCACGTTTTATGTAGATGATTAGACTTGTTCTTGAATGTGTTATTAAATTTAGCTTCAATTTTTTTACGTACACCGTGTGTGGAGAGGGGGGGATTATAGGGAGGAAATATGAAAGGAGGGAATGACGTTCTGAACATATGGTGAAGGGGTCCAGGGGCCAAAAAATATTGAGAACCACTGTTTTAAAGTGTCAACCATATTGGCAATTTTCAGCGGAATATCAAGACATTTTGTTTACACAACAATAGTTTGAGCATACGAATCGTATCTGCTTCAGCATATGTTTTTATTTATTATCAAATCTTAGCAGCGCTAAAAAAAAAAAAAACAAAGAGAATGCAACCAATAATAGGTATTGATTCCTGATCACTGCTTTGATAAACAGTACCCAGACCAGATAAGCAATGAAATGGGAGTCTCCGTAACGAAGCTATGAAGCTAAGCCTTACCACTTTCCATGTTTGTTGATTTGTTAGTCGTCATCATGTGCCATGCCGGTAAGCATGGGTGGTCATGGTTCATCACCTCACACTATTACCAGTCGTGAATCAGGTATTTGTTCTTGTCCCAATTATGGTATTTGATCAATCCATCGGTATATTTATCTCTCTGCCTTCCCATTGTTCCTTTCTCTCAATCTTTCCACTGGTTGCTTATGTTATTAGTTTATTTCATTTAATTACGTGCCCAGATAATCTTGACTGCCAACTTTTAATTTCTTTAATCAGTTTACTGTTTTTATTTGTTCCTTGTAGGACTTGCTCATTGGTTTTTATGTCTGTCCATGACATGCTGTGCATCTTCTTCGGAAACTGTGTCTCCACTGCCACTGCGTCTCCACTGCCATCAGATGTTTGCCATCTTCTCTGCTTACTGTACACGATTCGTATCCATATAATGGTGTACGATATATGTAGCATTTCAATACGCTTTTTCTCGTTGCCATTGACACATTTTTATAGGTCAGTATGTTTTCCATCTTTGCCATAGCGATGCTGGATTTAATGTCGTTAATGCACCTCCCAGCAGATATTATGGCAGTTCTGAGATATTTGTGTCGATTCATTGTATGAGTTGACAAGAGATAGTTGTACTGATACACTCATGAACTGACGAGAGATAGTTGTACGGATTCACTCTATGGAGTGATGAAACATGATTTTCTGTGCATTTGATGTTCTTTCTTTTTTTTAAAGACATTTAGCACTGCAGATTTTACTGCCATTTCTTTCATTAAATTACATCATTGTACACAAGCCAAACATGATTTTTAAAAATATGTCTCTAACAGTGTGTATTATTTATATATATATATATATATATATATATATATATATATATATATATATATATATATATATATATATATATATATATATATAATTTATACCGATCTGAGTGCTCCTATTAACGCTAAATGTCATAATCAGAACAAAATATTATGCACATGACAAGAAATCATTAAACGGTGCTTCGCTTACTTATTTTCTTAATTTAAAAAAAAAAAAAAATGTATAGCATGCGTATAGCATGCGTATGGACAGTGTCCATAGGAATAGTCTATGGAATGCTATGCAGGAATTTGGAATACCAAGGAAGTTAATCAACATGACCAGACTATGCATGGAAGATACTTATAATATAGTAACATATAAAGGCAGGAAATCAGACCCCTTCCAAATAACATCTGGCTTGAAACAGGGTGATGCACTATCGCCGCTACTCTTCAATCTGGCTCTAGAGAAAGTTGTAAGGAAGGTAAAGGAGGAATGTGATATTGGAGGAACATCCAAGCTGCTTGGTTATGCAGATGATATAGATATTATAGGGCAGAGTGAACAAAAGACATTGGAAATATTGACTCACTTAAAGGGAAAAGCCCAACAGATGGGGCTGGTTATCAACCAAGATAAGACAGAATATATGGTAATTTCAAGAGACGGAATGGCTAGAAACTCTGGCCACATACAAATAGATAATATGACCATTAAAAGAACGGAAACATACAAATACCTGGGTACAATCTTCAACTGCTCCAACATCATAAGGGAAGAAATACAAACTAGAATCAACTCTGGAAATAAGATATACTATGCACTACAACATCTACTAAAATCAAAGGCGCTATCTCGTAACACCAAAATCACAATATACAAAACACTGATCAGACCAGTTGTGCTGTATGGCTCTGAAACCTGGAGTACAACGAAAGGAGACGAAGCCTTGTTACAAACCTTTGAGAACAAAATTTTAAGACACATCTTTGGACCCATTAGGGATACACAAAGTGGAGAGTGGAAAAGAAGAAGTAACAAAGACATTTATGATCTGTTTAAGTCCCCGCTAATCACTGGTATCATGAAGGCTAATAGACTACAATGGCTGGGGCATATAGAAAGAATGGAAGATAATAGGGAAACAAAACTCGCTTACACTCAGGAAATAAATGACCGTAGACCCCAAGGTAGACCAAGAAGGCGGTGGAGAGATAATACATGTACAGACCTACAAGCACTTGGAATCAACGACTGGCAAGAGAAGGTCCACCAGAGAGACGAATGGAGACGGATTGTATTTGCAGCAAAGAACCTCAATGGCTCGGAACGCTGAAGAAGGAGAAGAAGAAGATAGCATGCGTAGTTTATCATAACAACAATGCAGCATAATTGTTGAGTGGTCAACAAATTTATTAACAATTCTCTTCAAATAACTTCGGGAAATGCCACATAATCAAAAAGAGCATTCTAAATTAAATGAAGACAGGGAACATAACGAGTTCACATATTAAGGGGCATTACTTAATCTAAAAATCTTTTTAACATTTACAGTTCTGGCAATTGTATGTTTTTATATGGTTAATTCCATCTGAACATTAACATTTGCTGCAATGACTTATTACTTTAAGTTATATATGATGAAGAAAAATAAACCGAGTATTAACACAAATAATTAATTTATTTAGGTATTGTGTCTCACAAAACATTTTTTTTTAAATAATCTGTTTTTCTGAATTTTTTTTTTTTTTTTTTTTTTTTTTTTTAGCATATCCTTTACAGGACTTAGCTGTCAACACCAGCATCTTTCAGCTGTATGTTGATCTCTTGGCAAGATTACGCTCAGTAGTTTGCCATTGCTTTCTGAGCGGCCGGCTCAGTATCCCGCAAGTCACGAGCGGGGGTCGAACCGCCTCAGCTCTCGCTCCGCTACGAGACTCTGCGTGATAAACGGGATTACAGAGAGAAAGTGTTGTAACCCCACAGCCAGAGAGACCGGCTTTTCTGGATTATCTAGGAAAATATATACAACTTTAGTATTCAACTTTGATATAAGTGAAATTTGTGTGGGCACGCATCGTAGACTACTAGTCATCGACTGCCTGCTTATTCAGCAAAGAAAGTATTTAAGACGGTTTATTGTGTATCTCAACTCAACGACACGAAGGGAATAGAGAACATTCATTACAGCAAGAATTACGTGATATAGCCGCAGCGACACCTTGTGTTCAGTGGTACTGCGACACAATGACCCTGGCTTCCTAATAACTTAAACGGCACTCCATTTTCAACTCTCACAAAAGATCAACATCCACAATGCCTTTCAAGCTTTTCTCCTCCTCCAAAAAGTCTAAAAAGGACAATTCGGTCAGCAAAAGCGTCGCTGACCTCTCGGAAGAGCACAAGCCCGAAGAACCCCCAGACTGCGAGGACAAGACCAAAGCAAAAAGCAAGTTCCATTGTTTCTCCAGCAGCAGCACGAAAAGTAGCAATCATGTTCACTTTAAAGACACGAACAAAGACAAGAAGGTCAAGAACGGTTTGAACTTATGACAAACAAAGAAAACCAGATCCCTAAGTCACATACCTTCTAATACGAAGGAAGATGCTGCTCATTCCGCTGATCAGAGCGGTAAAAACCGTTTGCACTCGGACCATCGATAGACCAAACCTCAAGGCCGAACCACAAGGTCCGCTTCCTATGGTACTGTCATGGATAGTTTAACCCGTGAACGGAGGTTACTGGAGATAGTGCAACTAGATAATGACATGTTTAACCCGTGAACGGAGGTTACTGGAGATAGTGCAACTAGATAATGACACACAGCACTTGCGTCACACCGAAGATGAAGGAAATTTAACCAACCGCCTGTGTTGTGCTCAGGTGCTTAAAATGGGCTTGATCCGAATTGAGATGGCTCACCGTCACTCGCAGGAAAGGCTCATCAGAGCTGCATCATTGAAAGGCATCAGTCATCGCCCTCAGAACCCCATCAACCGCACTATAAGCAACACGACAGTTGCAAGCGATCTAGACAGCAATCATTCAGACAGACAAGAGGATGACAGTGGATCCGACAGTAATGACAATGAGAGTGATAGTCGAGAAAGTGAACATGATTCAAGATCTGAGCCTGAACAAGGAGCTAGTTGCCGCATTCAAGAGACCTTCTCCAATGTGACCTTTAGGGCCCAACACAAGAGAACTCCAGTTTGGCCACGTGATATTGAAATATTTTAAAAGTGATTGTAGATATTTAGTAAACGTGTGTGTGTGTGTGTGTGTGTGTGTGTGTGTGTGTGTGTGTGTGTGTGAATGAGAGAGACTGGTAGAGAGGGCATCTGAGTGGTAGAGTATATGCATATGTGTGTGCTTAAAAGTACATAGCATTTTAAAAATACCCATGTAAATGGACGTACTGGACTTGACTATGTATTTCTCTATCAGACACAATGACAAACCAGTTATACAATTCCTAGGAGTGGGTCTAGGGTGAGGGAAAGACAATCCCATGTCAGATACTTCCACAGGGATACAAAGTGTTCATATGTTCTAGGTCATGGGATGAGATGGGGTGTTCAGCTCCCTTTCACCACCTTTTCTTTCCAGAAAGCCACCAAGAAAATCTGCTATACCATTTAATGAGGTTTGGATCAGCCTACAGCTGTATTAGCCTGATAAGATCATCCTACCACTCCTAGGTTGACTCTACGGAACGGGATATGAACGCAGTTCGTAATCCCGCATATTGTGTTCGAGACACAGCTGCGGGTGATTTTGAAGCAGACCACCTTGTGCTGATGTTTATACAATGGCATGAGTGCTGGTCGTTCAGAAAGCAATGGTACTACTGAACGTAAACTTGCTAAGGAATCACAAACAGCCTAAATATGCTGGGGTGAACTGCGACATCCTGTAAAGGCTATGCAAATAACCACTGCTGGGGATTGACCCTAAACCACTGGTTTTGTAGGCATAAAAATCTAGACCCTTTTAGGATAGTGACCAACTATCAATGCACACAAAACTGACAGGAACATACATCTGTAGAACACATCAATGCACACAAAACTGACAGGAACATACATCTGTAGAACACATCAATGCACACAAAACTGACAGGAACATACATCTGTAGAACACATCAATGCACACAAAACTGACAGGAACATATATCTGTAGAACACATCAATGCACACATAACTGACAGGAGCATACATCTGTAGAACACATCAATGCACACAAAACTGACAGGAACATACATCTGTAGAACACATCAATGCACACAAAACTGACAGGCACATACATCTGTAGAACACATCAATGCACACAAAACTGACAGGAACATACATCTGTAGAACACATCAATGCACACAAAACTGACAGGAACATACATCTGTAGAACACATCAATGCACACAAAACTGACAGGAACATACATCTGTAGAACACATCAATGCACACAAAACTGACAGGAACATACATCTGTAGAACACATCAATGCACACATAACTGACAGGCACATACATCTGTAGAACACATCAATGCACACAAAACTGACAGGAACATACATCTGTAGAACACATCAATGCACACACAACTGACAGGAACATACATCTGTAGAACACATCAATGCACACACAACTGACAGGAACATACATCTGTAGAACACATCAATGCACACAAAACTGACAGGAACATACATCTGTAGAACACATCAATGCACACAAAACTGACAGGAACATACATCTGTAGAACACATCAATGCACACAAAACTGACAGGAACATACATCTGTAGAACACATCAATGCACACAAAACTGACAGGAACATACATCTGTAGAACACATCAATGCACACAAAACTGACAGGCACATACATCTGTAGAACACATCAATGCACACAAAACTGACAGGAACATACATCTGTAGAACACATCAATGCACACAAAACTGACAGGCACATACATCTGTAGAACACATCAATGCACACAAAACTGACAGGCACATACATCTGTAGAACACATCAATGCACACAAAACTTACAGGAACATACATCTGTAGAGCACATCAATGCACACAAAACTGACAGGAACATACATCTGTAGAACACATATCAATGCACACAAAACTGACAGGAACATACATCTGTAGAACACATCAATGCACACAAAACTGACAGGAACATACATCTGTAGAACACATCAATGCACACAAAACTGACAGGAACATACATCTGTAGAACACATCAATGCACACAAAACTGACAGGAACATACATCTGTAGAACACATATCAATGCACACAAAACTGACAGGAACATACATCTGTAGAACACATCAATGCACACAAAACTGACAGGAACATACATCTGTAGAACACATATCAATGCACACAAAACTGACAGGAACATACATCTGTAGAACACATATCAATCCTCAAGTACAGCCCACATTTAGTCCCACAGCAGTTGCTGCTGGGGTGTTAAGTTTTAGGCCACGGCTTATGATGTTGAGTGGCCAGTTTCCTTCCTCATTGCCTTGACTATTCTGATCATTTCCAGGAATGCCCAAAGCATACTGATTGGACAAAATAATTCTGCCACTCCTGGGGATTTATTCTAGACTACTGTATTGGCAGGCAAACGCACAGACTACTACAGCTCCAAAATTCACAAGTAGATACGTTAAATCACACATATTACAGATACGTTAAATCACACATATTACAGATACGTTAAATCACACATATTACAGATACGTTAAATCACACATATTACAGATACGTTAAATCACACATATTACAGATACGTTAAATCACACATATTACAGATACGTTAATCACACATATTACATATACGTTAAATCACACATATTACAGATACGTTAAATCACACATATTACAGATACGTTAAATCACACATATTACAGATACGTTAAATCACACATATTACAGATACGTTATATCACACACATTACAGATACGTCAAATCACACATATTACAGATACGTTAAATCACACATATTACAGATACGTTAAATCACACATATTACAGATACGTTAAATCACACATATTACAGATACGTTAAATCACACATATTACAGATACGTTAAATCACACATATTACAGATACGTTATATCACACACATTACAGATACGTCAAATCACACATATTACAGATACGTTAAATCACACATATTACAGATACGTTAAATCACACATATTACAGATACGTTAAATCACACATATTACAGATACGTTAATCACACATATTACATATACGTTAAATCACACATATTACAGATACGTTAAATCACACATATTACAGATACGTTAAATCACACATATTACAGATACGTTAAAACACACATATTACAGATACGTTAAATCACACATATTACAGATACGTTAATCACACATATTACATATACGTTAAATCACACATATTACAGATACGTTAAATCACACATATTACAGATACGTTAAATCACACATATTACAGATACGTTAAATCACACATATTACAGATATACAAACATATATGAGTTACTCAGGGGGCCGGTGAGGAGGTGGGAGAGGAAATATTAGCTTGAAAACAAGTGGTTTTCATTTACACTTAATATGCAAACTGTGCCTCTCCCTGTCTCTGATATTGTATTTGGCATGTTTGTTTTGAAATCCATTCTGTTTCAAGCGTGTTGTATGTTAATAATGTCAATGTGTACAAAATACTCATTTCTCCACATCAACACCAGAAGTTGGTGCACCAAAAATGGCTTTCATGACTTCACACTAAATTTGTTACTTTTGTATATTTCATATCCTCAATTGAAATAAACTATAAATTGTACAATTTTATGTCAATATGAAGTGAGACAACTTTATTTCCTCTGTAAGATGTGACTTGAGAGTTGTCTAGTTTATCAACCTGTATTACATTATTTCATATTTAATAACTGATACAAAATAGCCTACACTGTCTTACTGGTACAGGATATTGTGACACCTACTTGTGTGCATGAGGTGTGTTTTGTTAATATCTGGCATTTGTTAATGTCTGGCATTCAATAATCACTTCAGATGACAATAAATTATTTGAATTGTTGAAACTTGTTTCTGAATTCCATTTCTAATTTTTGCTATAACTGCTGTTATTCAGGTTTGCTTTTAATCCAGCACTGAATCATTTTTTATACTTTATATGTAATAATTTGTTTCCATGATGTTACTTCTTATTTAAGATCTGAATTTTTCATTTAACATTATCGTATACCCTCTTAGATTTAAAAGGTAGGTCAAAAAGATTTAAATAAATTCAAGTGAAAAATAATAAGATTTCCAAAAAAAACAAACAAGGCTGTTGAAAGGCCAATGATCACTCATTCAGTCTACGTCACTTCCAGACCATTTTGCCTAAGATTAAAGTGTGGATTTATCCGTACTTGATCTAATCAGTGTGCAGAGATGGTCATCCAAACTCAAACCCGAAACACCATTCACTAACCTCTAACACTGGACCACACTAGACATAAATAAAATGGCAAAGTCAAAGAATCATATCAATCATAAAAAAGCTGCAAACACCATCGTAATGGCACCCACAGATACAAGTCCACACTCCATCCATCCATCCATCATGTGCCATGCCGGTAAGCGTGAACGTCATGTTCTGCCATCTCACTCGATCACCAGAATCGTGGATCAGCTCAGTGTTCCTGTCTCGACCATGCCATGCGGCCAAGCCATCCAGGTCCACACTAGATAGAAATAAAAAGGTATAGTCAAAGATTCATATCAATCATAACCAAAGCGGCAAACAAACACCATCGTAATGGCAGCCACAGATACAAAGCCAACATATATCCATCCATGGAAAGGGCTAATCCCAAGTTCTGGAGGAATATGAAATTCTCCAGGAAACACAATAAGAAAGTGAAGGCTGCAGGACAAATAAACATTCTGGAATAAAATAAAGTTGATTCTGGCTGATAGCGCAAACCTTGAATGGATATGGTTATTACAGTTGTTTCCATCTAGAAAAATCACCTTCATATTATCGGTCTTTTGGCTAAGATCAAAAGTAAAATCAGCTGTACTTGATCTGGCCACAGTAACCAGCTGAAATGGTTATGTGAATGACGCACTGGGACGTGGTACTTCATGGGGTGGCTCTGGGCCCTGGGGAACCGCGCACACATGTGTAAAAAAAAAAAAAAAAAAAAAGCAAAAATGACAAGTTTTGATACACGGGCATACGTAATCAATGTTCACTGCTAGACTATCCACCCCTTAGTAAGCTCAAAGCATGTCTGCATTCGTCAGAAGCAGCCACGCTTCTCTCTCGACGAGTACCTCGCGTCCATTACGTTCCACACACTCCATGGGGAAGGGTTTTTCCGTGTGTCTTTCTCCTGCTGTGCTCTCACATCCTGATTTCTAGCGTGGACACGCTTTAATCGCTGGTGGCGGTCATCCCTCAGTACGTTTGTTGGCTTGGCATGAGAAAGAGATCACTGCAGCATGTCGTCACAACAGGAAAGTTAGAGAGGAGGAGATGCGGGGTGGGGGGGGGTGGAACCAAGAGAAACGATGCCGGGCAGTTTTACATCATCACATGGAGAAACATCTACATCAGAAATGATTGGCAGCACACGGCATGGAATAGAAGAAGAATAAGTGAGAGTTTAAAATGTTTCAGAATGACTAGTCCCTCAATCGTTGCCCATTTAATTTCACTGTTGCTCACCTGGACGTCTCCCCCCCCCCCCCTACCTCCACTCCTTCCCCTTCTGTCATTTTGCTGTGACTATCTTTGTGGTTATATGAATGACTTCCTCCTCTTCCCTCCCCCTCCTCCATCCACCTCTACACTATCCAATACTACTTTCGAACACGTAGTTTCTGCCCAAAAATCTTTTTTGTCGGAACGGTATGGTTCCGTCGCCCTGCTACTGAGTGAGTGCCTGGCGCGACACTGTGAGCTGTGAATTTCGAGTGGAATGCTTTTGCATCTGTCCGCGGTTGTTTTTCGCGCGAACTGCATGTTCGGAACGATGACGGCCGGCTGTTGCTGGATTGTCTGGTTTGCCTTTTCGGTTCACGAGTGCATTTTTCAGGAGACTCCTGGGAGTCGTCGCTGTAGCTACGGAGTTCGTGATTTGTGCGGCGCTTTCGGTGGGTCGCCCTGCAGAAAGAGACCGAGCCATATGGGATAAAACCCCGGTCAATGAAGTCTTTCTGGGGACTGCCGTTTTCATCGACGATGAACTGTATTTTTCGTGGAGGACTTTTGTGCTGGCATTCTGGCGGCAGCATTATGCACAGTGTACCTGTGCGGGCTGTTGACTTGTCGCCACTCCTGTCTATTCCATTGTTCACATGGGGCAGTGAGGAGCATTTTGTGATATTCACTGGCACAGGAACGGAGCAATATGGGGACGACCCGTTGCCGTGAGGTTGGAACCGCGACTAGCTAACTAACTAACTAATCTTTTATGTCGTGGCAATTGACATCTTTTTATTTGACAGTATGTTTTCCATTATGCAACAGATATCTTTGCCATAGTGATGACGAGAGAAAGCTGTACCGATTCACTCTATGAATTGACGAGAGAAAGCTGTAACGATTCACTCTATGTATTGACGAGAGAAAGCTGTAACGATTCACTCTATGAATTGACGAGAGAAAGCTGTAACTATTCACTCTATGAATTGACGAGAGAAAGCTGTAATAATTCACTCTATAATTGACAAAACATGATTTTCTATGCATTGATGTTTTATAAATTTAACGCGATAGATTTTACTGCAGTTGTCTTAATTGAATTATATCCTTGTATAAAAGTTAAACTTGAAGTTTTAAAAATATATTTCAAGCATCGTTTATTCGGGGACAATAATTTTTCCCTTAATATATTTTACAGATCATACAGCAACTACTAACTGTTGTAATGAAACTAAAATATCATTATACTGATTAGAAATCATAAAACGGCACTCACCTTGTCTATTTTATTCCTGTTTTTCTTTTTCTTTTTTTAATAGGGTGCCCAGATTATCACAACAACAGGCTAGCATAATTGTTGAGTGGTCACCGAATTTATAAACAATTCTTTCCAAACAGCTTCCGGGGGGACCACATAAACAAAAGGAACAAAGAAAACTAAATTAAAGCATGGGACATAACTACTTAACATATTAAGGAACATAACTTAATCTAAAAATATTTCTAACATTCACATATTTCTTAATTACTGTGTTAATTTCTCGTTAATTCCATTTGTAAATCACCCTTAAATTCTATTCCCCAATATTCATATTATAATAATCAGTGGTCTAACATAAGTAGTTATAGTATTTGGTTACACTTTTTTGCACAGTATATTGTTATAATCTGTTTTCAGTATTTTCTGGAGTAATATATATGACATTAGAACCCAATCGTGATTTGCATAGTATAAACTCGTGTGTATTTTTGGCTGGCCTTTGGAAGGCCAAATAATCTTAAGCTATTTTCTTTCTCGCCGGTCTCTCTGGCTGTGGGGTTACAACACTTTCTCTCTGTAATCCCGTTTATCACGCAGAGTCTCGCAGCGGAGCGAGAACTGAGGTGGTTCGACCCCAGCTCGTGACTTGCGGATACTGAGCCGGCCGCTCAGAAAGCAATGGCAAACTACTGAGCGTAATCTTGCCAAGAGATCAACAGACAGCTGAAAGATGCTGCTGTTGACAGCTAAGTCCTGTAAAAGGATACGAAAAAAAAAAAAAAAAAAAAAAAAAATTTTCTTTCTCGGCCTTTCGGTTAATATCAAAGTATAGTATCTGGACTTCGTCTGACAATGACCGCATTAGGTGGTCATCCAAATGACACAATGGGATGTGGGGGACCTGATGGGGCGGATCTGGCCTCCGTGGGAGGCCCCCTCCCCCTCTCCTCCTCTCCCCCCAGCCAGAACAACAAACGTCTTCAAATTGTCCACCCTAGTGCTGAGATCATAGTGTAGTCATCCGCACTTGATCTGGCCAGGGTCATCAGCAAATGTGGAAATCTGAATGGCACACAGAGACGTGTAAATTTTTATACGCCATCCATGTTCAATGCTACAAAACACACTGATTAGCGAGCTCACAGCAAGTCTGCAGTCGTCAGAAGCAGCCATGTTTCTCTCTCTATCTCCTCTCCCCGTCCCATAATCGTGCGCTCAGATGCTGATTTCCAGCTTGGCGACGCTTTAATCGCTGTTGTCGGTTATCCCACAATACATTTGTGCACGTGTCATGAGAAAAGGAGTGCTGAAGTGTGTCGTCACAACGGTAAAGCTGGTTCAAAAGAGAGGCAGGAGGAGACGAACGAACGAACAAACTTTATGTTCAAAGGGTTAAGAATTGGGCACGTAGGGCCGTCTAAAGAGAGACGATTGTGGGTGGTTTGACAACATGTCTTGGAGGAATATCCACATCAGCAAGAAGTGGCAGCACACGAGACAAAAGGCTGTGCACAGACATGATCATCTTCGCTAGACTTTGTGTATATAGGATCGGAAGTCCAAACTATAATATACGTCGTCGTCGTGTCTCGTGGTCATTCGCACTGCGAGCGCCAACAAGTCAAGTCGCCTTATTCTGTTAACAAGCCTAATACGCGGGAAAATGTCACGTTGCAAGTCCAACAACAAGAAACACGCGGTAGCCAAGAAGTGCAGCGTGGGAGCCGACAACAAGGAAAAGAACGTTGAGAGCCTACATGCTAGCTGCATCAAAGAGCCCGATTCTACAGCTATTACTGAAGCTACCACGAGAGAGACGATCTACAGCCCACCACAGATAAGACCCAAGTCAGCAGAGAAGAAGGAGGAGAAAGACACCAGAGCCGGGAACACCGACTCAAAAACAGTCCGATGGGTTGTCAAGCGGTTTCAAGTGGAGCTGACAGGCGAAGAAATCCTGAAGCAGCTAGGAGAAGAGAATCCTCACATCCGATTCATGAAGGCGGAGCGGCTCCTCACATACTCCAAGATACCGACAACCTTGGCGGTGGTGACGTCGGAGGGCAGCGAAATGCCGACCACAGTATCATTCAACAAGAGAATACAGCAGTCAGAGAGATTCATCCCAAGAATCACTCAATGTTCCAGATGTCAGAGGGCCGGCCACAGCAGAGCAACGTGTCGCAGTGAGACGGAAATCTGCCGTTACTGCGCCGTTCACCACGCCTTCTAGGAGTGTCCGCTGGCCAAGCTGGACACGGACTTCAGAGCTCCTAACAACAAAAGAAAGTGCCCAACCTGCCTGGGCAAGCATGGAGCAAGATACATGGGCTGTGTGTACCTGCAACGGCACAGAGACGTCTTAAAGATCGCAACTACCACGAAGACATAAGTCAAGGAAGCAATGCAGAGGGGCGAGATAGCCACGGGTATAGCACAAGCTGAAAGAGATCAACTCCAAAAACAGATAGACGAGTTGAAAAGACAAGTCAAGGCAATGCTGACGCCGACTCCGAATAGCGACAACGAAAAACAAGTGGCGTAAATGAAGGAGATTCAGCAAAACACCAAGCAAGAAGTAGAACATATGGCACTGATTAAGAAGGAGAACGAAGAGATCCTACAAACCATTAAATCAAAGCGAGAACTACAGAAAGCTGAAATAGAAATCTTCCGAAACAAAACAACAGAAGCCGTACAAGAAATTACAGAGAATACGCAAGATGAAAACCAAGAGACCGAGACTGAATCGCAAGCGAAAGCCAGCAGCCCAAACATGATGCCCGAAACAGCCAAAGGGAAGCCAACATCCAGCCAGACAGCCAAAGAAAACCAAGATGAGCAACTTGACGACGGCAAAGAGGACACCTCGTCACCCTGCCCATTTACCAGGGCGGATATGGCAGAAATAGACAGAAAAGTGGAACACATGAAAGAGGAACGCAGGCGCAAGGGACTCCCCGAAGATTACCAAGATGAACACGCTGACGACGGCAGAGAGGACGCCCCGATAACACCATTATTTACCGATGAAGAACTCGTGGAGATAAAAAGGACATACGAAGGTGCAAGGAATACAGAAGGCGCATGGAAGAAAAAGCAAAGAAGTACAAGAAATACAAGAGAAAATCAATGCCCTTCCGTATCTGGGAAGAACAAGATGTATACGAGGATGACGAACACCCGTGGCAATACTATATAGTTGACGGAGAGATCGTCCCATTTCTGACCGCAGAGGAAAACATCAGATGGCAACAGAAGCTCAAGCTCGAAGAGGAAAAAAGGCGCAAGGAGGAAAAGGAAAACGTCGAAAATACACAGAAAATACACAAAAAAGGAGACAAAAAGACCAAATAAATAGTCCTCATAAGGACTGCATTTTAAATGCATTTGATATAGGAATCTCCTTCTTATTGTTGCACGTTTGTTGTTGTTGTTGTTGTTGTTGTTGTTGTTGTTGTTGTTGTTGTTGTTGTTGTTGCGCTCGTTAGTTTTAACTTAAGCGTAGTCCATAAACGCCAATTTTAGTAATAGTGCGCTAAATTTTGCGAGTGGATTAGCTTTATCTTTTTAATAGTGTCCCTTTCTATAAGGCGAACGAACTCCGACATCAGAAGTGCTTGTAATTTAAGTCCCTAAGTCAAGGCGAGAATTCAACAGTTTAGTCCAGCTATCTATATGTTTTTCATTGTTATCAAACCGGGGTCGTAAAAGCTGTACTGAAACAAACAACAAAACAAAACAGAATAGAAAGAATTCAATAAAAAAGAAGAGAATGCAGCCAATGATATGCATTGATCCCTGACCATTGCTTTGATAAGCAAAGAAAACAGCACCCAATAATTGTACAGACAAGCAAAGAAATGTGTCTCCGTATGGCAGCTATAAAGCTAAGCCTGACCACTTTCCATTGTTGTTTATTTGTTGGTCATCAGCAAGTGCCATATCCATTGTGGTATAATAAAAACGTCCCTACCCTTTCCTATTTATGGACTCCCTTAAAAATAAACAAACCCTTACAATTACTGTTTAAGTAACTTACTTAATGTAGGAGAAAATAAAACAGCGATAGACTGACCGTGGCACAGCTAAATTTAGTTTGGCTTGTTTTCTCTCCCTTATCTGGCCAATCCTGGCGAGGGGGAAAACAAAGACTGAAGCGGCCATTTCTAGTCAAGAGAACTGACAAGAAAGTCGACCTTTCCCTTCGGGGAGAAGGTAGTTTGTTTTAAAACCATGATTCTCTTCAAGCTATTGAAGAGAAGCAGGTGGTGGTTGAATTTGGTGGGACTATATCACTAACACTGGATCCTGGGTAAACAGCCATAAAGTGAATGTCCAAACCATAGTCTGGATCTAGCAATACCTCAATGTTTACTGCGGCACTCAATAGCTCCATAGCGAGCAACAGATAAATTAGAAGACAACTGACTGGGTGAGTGATTAAGTCCTATTTTAGTAGGAATATCCAGGATGGACTTCAAGATCTAATAATCTACAAAGATGAAGATCATCAGAGTACTGACAACAGTGTATCGTTTGCGTTACTTCTGAGAAGTATCACCAATGGCCTCATCATTCAACCAAGTCAGTGAAACTGGGACAATCCTTCTTCAAGTTACTAAAACTAACAACAGTGAGTAACCTTCAACTGTTGGTTGGATTACCAAGTTAATATCCACAATGGATAAGTCTTCGAAAGAACATCTCACAGCTGCAAAAGTCAAACATAAGGTTCCAGCCATGCAACACCAAGTTCTAGCTATGAACACCAACTCAAACAAATGGGAAGAGACACTGAAACAACATTATAGCCAATACAAACAAATGTACCAACTTCAGAACATCTGAACCATAACTACACCAGATTACCTCAAGGTCCAAAACCTGAACACCATCAAAAGAACCATATGAAAGCAGCTAGATGAGTAAATGCCTTTACGCCTGCAACCAAAGGAATCACCTGATGGCTTGCAAACCTGGATATGTGGTGGAGTAATATTCTTCAGTTACATGCCTGCAGCAGAATCTTCAGATGAAACCAAATGAATGATTCACCACTGTATGTTCTACACAGAAATGGAATGAATGAGAACTCTATGCTGGTCCCATGTCAGCCTAACTGCCCATCATCAAGTGTGGGATGGCCTATCAACATGAACCGGGTGTGTGACAAAGCCTTTTGAACTAAATTGGGAAACGGTTAACATAAACCGAGCTGTTGGACAGTCGTCATCTTTTCATCGATAAGATGATATAGGGAAGAACCTTCTGCAGAGCTTAAGTTGCATCTCCTGAAAGTATGACAGACCTAGGCATCAATTTCAATTGGAACACAACCCAAATGGCAACCGAGTATTCTTAAATTCAGTCTCATGGAGAGAATATGTGCTTATGTATAATTCTATTCTTGGATTATGGATTAGAAACATTCGCCAGCCAACTTCGGTGGACATTCTGTGAGTAGAAAATGACTGTGAGTATAATTCTGCACGGATAATTATGGACATTAACTGCTTTGCACTGGAGAAGAATGCCCATCCGCAACGCCTAAATGAACACTATAATTAATTAATTTAATTATTAGTATCAACTGTTTTCATGAGTGTGGTTTTCTTCAATGACAGGAAAAGGGTAAAGATTGTTTTACATGGTAATGGTGTACACCTAAAGGGTTATGTTATGACATATATGTATAATATTTTGACACCCACTCATTATTTTTAAATATGAGAATTGTACATGGTGTCAGAAATAAATGTATGTATGTTGGGTTTCTGCACCTAGACCAATGTGATTTTATCTAGGTACAATGAGTCAAGTTAGCAGAACCAATTTGTGGTTGTTGTGTTGTTTGTAATAACCTTGTTTTTTTCTGGGGTCACTGAGTACTATGTTGTAATACTGCATATCATTCCCATGCCTGTCTGAAAATGCATAGTGTTTATTACACCTATATATATATATGTAACTGCAGATCTTGAGTTAATACCTGAACTGTGTGTCCAAAAGTGTTGTGTACATCAAGTAAATGTGGTGTCCAACAAGTGGTTGTTTATATATTGTGAGCAATCAATATCCTTCTAGCATCTATAGTTAATTTAAAGGGTGATGAAGTGGGAAGGGAAACCTACACACAGATGCCATTGTTTCAAGGATGGAACTCTTTCCTCCTGGGATTTGTGGTAAATATCCTTGATCACCCTGCATTCTTACCAGTGACAGAGAATCAATAATACCCCCTAGACATTTTAACGAATCATTCTCAGGAATTAAAATCCACATCCCACATGTGTGGTCCCGCCCGGTACGGACTTCACCTAGTAGTGGAGTAGTCCGTGAATTTAAAACTCATGGTAAACATCACAATTGGTGTATTATTGTGAGTATATGAATTCAGGGAAAACCTCTCGCAGGTAAACCAAGTCACTTCAGAATGTTATAGTGTTAGTAACAGACCTAATCACTCATTAGTATGAGCTGAGTCAAGTGTTATATGAACCCATAATGGCTCAGATAAATATAGGTTTTTTTTTGGTACAAAACTGTTCACAGGTAATATCTTGATTCTGGCAGATGCATCAGGTAGTTGGTTGTTGGATATGAGATTTTTTTTTTAAAACTCATATTTTATATCTTATTGATGGTAAACTCACATAAGATACGTAATTCAGTGAATGTTTAGAATTCATAGTCATTCCCGTTTGAGGTATGGTTCTGCTACTCTGATATTCTCTTTAAATGGTTTAAAAGTGGTGTACTCATGAACACACTACTATATTATGTATCCATAAGGTTTATGTTCCTACATATGAATCATGTGTTAATTAATTATTTTGTCATTGATTATCATTGTATTTTCATGCTTGATCTGCTTGTAATATGTAATATTGAAAAGTTACCAAGGCAGCAGAGAGTGATAGACAATTTTATAGATAATTAGGACAGATAAGTTAGAAATCCAATAAATGTTTTTTAAGGGAAAAATTTAATCAACAAATGATGATTCAGTAGGAAAGGAAATAATACCTGAGAGATAAATTAAACCAGGGGAAAATAGCAGTAACTAAAGTAAATGAACTAATGGTAAGGCCAAAACCACCACTTGCAAAAATGTAGACATAGTTAATGGAAGGGAAGGAATATTGTAAGAATTTGCAGTATTTAGGGGCACCCTAATTTAATCCTTTTTTTCATATGACATAACATGTTCTACAACACCGGTAGTAAAGTAAAGTGAATAAATGATGGATACTTAGGAAGAAAAGCCATACCGACACTTATTCTACTCCACCGGTGATATGAGTAGTTATTAATAACTAACTCAGATGGCCCATATGTTAATGAGGGTCAAAACCAAAATATTCACCTGGTGATGTAAGTGAAACTGATCAACTCACTTACTGACCCAACAGAATATAAGGTATTTCTTTAAATTATCCACCCCGATCCCATTATTAATGGTAGAGGAAACAGACCGTATAGGTATGTAAAAGGTATAATTAAAGAATTAACTATATAAATTGGAATTTCAAATGAACTTCAGGAGATACCGGAAAAAATCTGTGCTAGTCTCTAGTAAGAGACTAAACATTTCAGAAAATTGGCTCCTTAGCTTTGAAATTTACAGTTTAATCTCATTAAGTGAAATGTTCACTATGAGTAGTCCTCATCAAAAAGAGGAGTGAAACAGCTTTTAGTTAGCGATTAGCTTACATAAAGTTATTTCAATAATTGCCTAACTAACATTAATATTCTCATAAGGGAAGAATTAAGAATGGCAAAAATAAGGGGTACAATAGAGGCGCGCGACTCAATTGTATTTTCTTTAAAACTAACCGAGTAACTAAATTCTAGATAATGCTCGAAGCCTACTAAAAGGTAGATTAATCAGAAATCAGTCGCAAGACGAAACAGATTTCTACATCTCAGTTCTGACTAGGATTATATGCCAGCATTAAATATGTGAAAGCAGATCCAGACTAACAGAGATTAGCTTAAATAACTGATACGAATCAGTAAAAGCAACAATTAAATAAACAACTCTTAAAATAGATGCTGTTTATAGATAGGACGAACCCTTTGACGTAAAGACAGAGGAAACGCCTAAAACTTATACAGTGAACCCATGCTAGAAAAATGGAATATAGCTGTGCAAAAACCAAGCAAATTGGAGCATATAGCTGAAGAATTGCTTGATATGTACTAGATTAGGAATTTCAATCAGGAATCCAGCTAGTAAATTATATAACAGTTCAAAGATAGACCTTAGTCAATCTAAATAAATCCAGAGTTTCCACGTATTAAACGGATGAAAACAAAACTGGAGAGAAACATTAAGAGTACCTTACCTGTTATCTTGAGGACACAACTCAGGAGACGCCAGTATGAGAGGGATATACAGATGTAATAGTAATTTTACAAAAACTAGTAATCCACATCCATAACTGGAAAGTGAACCAGCAACTTGATTGTCTGGAAGACTATCAAAGGAATCACAAAAAGGGGCTTTTAACTTCTCACTGAACTGATTATATATGGTAGGAGACAATACGTCTGAACCTACATAACAATGTATGTTGCTAAGTTGAAAATAGTCTAAAAACCTGGAGGGAGGCAGACGACGATCAATGTACGCCAAGCGACGCAAAATTGCTCGTAATTCAACACCAAAGCAACAAATACAGAGTGAAACTCAAACACATCAGTTAGAATTACTAATAAGGATTCTAGCGTAAAATAGATCTCGATTAGAAGGAATAGCAGAGAAAGTAAGCTAAGAATTACTTCATTTCTGATAGATTCATGTTCCCCGGAAAATTCGGTTCAGAGCGGAAATCTAGAAAAGTTGGACCTTGTTTACATGTTAGGCGAGATTCTCCGGGTAAACCCGCAAGAGAAAGGGACACCACTCTAATCAGTAGTATCAAAACTGATCGGAAAATCCCATAACTCGACTTATAACCCAAACACATGATGTGTTGGATGAAAATGTATTTCAACAGGAACCATATTTAGCTTCCTTTAAATATCAGATCTATAGTTAAAACAAACGTCTAACCTATAGGGAGACGGGCGAGTTTAATATGCTATCAGTAGACGCAGAATTAACCGTCGGTTTTAACATAATCTCAAGATTGATAATCTAATGAGAGAGAAATCAAGCTTATTGATGATATCTCAATTGCTTCAAAAAGTCGGTTTGATGCAGACAAACCAGTACTGGAAAGTAACAAATTATCAGATAACCACTCATATTTCAAACAATAGCTGACAACAGTGGAGAGGGTGCTACACTCTTTCACTAAAAGAGAAATAATCCTTTAAGGTTATGCCAGTTGTCGTGACTAAAAGAAAATAGACGTGGCTCTGATTATATAACATAGGGAAGTAATGCAAGAAATTAATAAGGAATGGATACTAGGTGAGTCAATGTAAAGACGGAAATTGTAGAGTACTATATGACCATTTATTTTCTGAAAGAAATAAATGGCTTAAATTGGGGAGGCGTGTGGTATAATAAAAACGTCCCTACCCTTTCCTATTTATGGACTCCCTTAAAAATAAACAAACCCTTACAATTACTGTTTAAGTAACTTACTTAATGTAGGAGAAAATAAAACAGCGATAGACTGACCGTGGCACAGCTAAATTTAGTTTGGCTTGTTTTCTCTCCCTTATCTGGCCAATCCTGGCGAGGGGGAAAACAAAGACTGAAGCGGCCATTTCTAGTCAAGAGAACTGACAAGAAAGTCGACCTTTCCCTTCGGGGAGAAGGTAGTTTGTTTTAAAACCATGATTCTCTTCAAGCTATTGAAGAGAAGCAGGTGGTGGTTGAATTTGGTGGGACTATATCACTAACACTGGATCCTGGGTAAACAGCCATAAAGTGAATGTCCAAACCATAGTCTGGATCTAGCAATACCTCAATGTTTACTGCGGCACTCAATAGCTCCATAGCGAGCAACAGATAAATTAGAAGACAACTGACTGGGTGAGTGATTAAGTCCTATTTTAGTAGGAATATCCAGGATGGACTTCAAGATCTAATAATCTACAAAGATGAAGATCATCAGAGTACTGACAACAGTGTATCGTTTGCGTTACTTCTGAGAAGTATCACCAATGGCCTCATCATTCAACCAAGTCAGTGAAACTGGGACAATCCTTCTTCAAGTTACTAAAACTAACAACAGTGAGTAACCTTCAACTGTTGGTTGGATTACCAAGTTAATATACACAATGGATAAGTCTTCGAAAGAACATCTCACAGCTGCAAAAGTCAAACATAAGGTTCCAGCCATGCAACACCAAGTTCTAGCTATGAACACCAACTCAAACAAATGGGAAGAGACACTGAAACAACATTATAGCCAATACAAACAAATGTACCAACTTCAGAACATCTGAACCATAACTACACCAGATTACCTCAAGGTCCAAAACCTGAACACCATCAAAAGAACCATATGAAAGCAGCTAGATGAGTAAATGCCTTTACGCCTGCAACCAAAGGAATCACCTGATGGCTTGCAAACCTGGATATGTGGTGGAGTAATATTCTTCAGTTACATGCCTGCAGCAGAATCTTCAGATGAAACCAAATGAATGATTCACCACTGTATGTTCTACACAGAAATGGAATGAATGAGAACTCTATGCTGGTCCCATGTCAGCCTAACTGCCCATCATCAAGTGTGGGATGGCCTATCAACATGAACCGGGTGTGTGACAAAGCCTTTTGAACTAAATTGGGAAACGGTTAACATAAACCGAGCTGTTGGACAGTCGTCATCTTTTCATCGATAAGATGATATAGGGAAGAACCTTCTGCAGAGCTTAAGTTGCATCTCCTGAAAGTATGACAGACCTAGGCATCAATTTCAATTGGAACACAACCCAAATGGCAACCGAGTATTCTTAAATTCAGTCTCATGGAGAGAATATGTGCTTATGTATAATTCTATTCTTGGATTATGGATTAGAAACATTCGCCAGCCAACTTCGGTGGACATACTGTGAGTAGAAAATGACTGTGAGTATAATTCTGCACGGATAATTATGGACATTAACTGCTTTGCACTGGAGAAGAATGCCCATCCGCAACGCCTAAATGAACACTATAATTAATTAATTTAATTATTAGTATCAACTGTTTTCATGAGTGTGGTTTTCTTCAATGACAGGAAAAGGGTAAAGATTGTTTTACATGGTAATGGTGTACACCTAAAGGGTTATGTTATGACATATATGTATAATATTTTGACACCCACTCATTATTTTTAAATATGAGAATTGTACATGGTGTCAGAAATAAATGTATGTATGTTGGGTTTCTGCACCTAGACCAATGTGATTTTATCTAGGTACAATGAGTCAAGTTAGCAGAACCAATTTGTGGTTGTTGTGTTGTTTGTAATAACCTTGTTTTTTTCTGGGGTCACTGGGTACTATGTTGTAATACTGCATATCATTCCCATGCCTGTCTGAAAATGCATAGTGTTTATTACACCTATATATATATATGTAACTGCAGATCTTGAGTTAATACCTGAACTGTGTGTCCAAAAGTGTTGTGTACATCAAGTAAATGTGGTGTCCAACAAGTGGTTGTTTATATATTGTGAGCAATCAATATCCTTCTAGCATCTATAGTTAATTTAAAGGGGGATGAATTGGGAAGGGAAACCTACACACAGATGCCATTGTTTCAAGGATGGAACTCTTTCCTCCTGGGATTTGTGGTAAATATCCTTGATCACCCTGCATTCTTACCAGTGACAGAGAATCAATAATACCCCCTAGACATTTTAACGAATCATTCTCAGGAATTAAAATCCACATCCCACATCCATAAGCATGGGTGATCTTGTGTCTCTATCTCACACGATCGCCAGTCGTGGATAAATAATGTGTTCTTGTCTCGAGTATGCCATGTGGTCTAGTCATTGAGATATTTATCTCTCTTCCTTGCCATTATTCCTTTCCCTTCAGTCTTTCCAACTGTTACATTTCTGGTTTATTTATTTCTTCTAATAAAGTGTCCATAGAATCTTGACTGTCAACGTCAAATTTCTCTAATCAGTTTACTGATGTCATTTGTTTCTTTAGGACTTACTCGTTGATTTTTTTTTTTTTTTTTTTTTGGTGGTCTGGCCATGGTATCCTTTGCATTTTCTTCAGAAAATACATTTCCACTGCCATCATGTTTGCCAGCTTTTCTGCTTACTGTACACGATTCACGTCTATATAAATGTACACGAATCACATCCATATAATCATTCATTCATTATGTGCCATGCCGATAAGCGTGAGAGTTCATGATTCGCCATCTCACTCGATCCCAGAGTCGAGGATCTTCTCAGTGTTCGTGTCTCGACCATACACCATACCACGTGGCCAAGCCATCCCGTATTTACTTCTCTGCCTTCCCCTGTTCTCTTCCCCTCTATCTTGATAGTTGTCATCAAGTTATCCAATGTATTTCTTATCATAACGTGGCCAAACCATTTTGACTGTCTACGTCTAATTTCTCTAATCAGTCTACGATTATATTTTACTATAATTATACACGATCTATTAACACTTTACACTATTTTTTCGCGTTGCAGTTGACATCCTTTTATTGGTCAGTATGTCTTCCAACAAGCAAAAGGCATCTTTGCCATAGCTTTGCTTGATCTAATGTCTATAATGCACGTCTCGTCAGATGATATGCCAGTTCTGAGATAGTTATCCTAATTCACTATATGAATTGACGAAACATGATTGTCTAGGCATTGTTTTAATTTATGTATATTATATTATATATATATATATATATATATATATATATATATATATATATATATATATATATATATATATATATATATATATATATATATATCTTCTTCTTCTTCAGCATTCCGAGCCATTGAGGTTCTTTGGTGCAGATACAAGCCGTCTCCATTCGTCTCTCTAGTTGACCTTCTCTTGCCAGTCGGTGATTCCAAGTGTTTGTAGGTCTGTATGTATATTATCTCTCCACCGTCTTCTTGGTCTACCTCGGGGTCTACGGTCATTTATTTCTTGAGTGCAAGCGAGTTTTGTTTCCCTATTATCTTCCATTCTTTCTATTTGCACCAGCTATTGCAGTCTATTAGCCTTCATGATACCAGTGATTAGCGGGGTCTTAAACAGATCATACATGTCTTTGTTGCTTCTTCTTTTCCACTCTCCACTTTGTGTATCCCTAATGGACCCAAAGATGCGTCTTAAGACTTTGTTCTCAAAGGTTTGTAACAAGTCTTCGTCTCCTTTAGTTGTACTTCAGGTTTCAGAGCCATAAGCACAACTGGTCTAATAAGTGTTTTGTATATTGTGATCTTGGTGTTACGAGATAGCGCATTTGATGTTAGCAGATATTGTAGTGCATAGTATATCTTATTTGCAGAGTTGATTCTAGCTTGTATTTCTTCCCTTATTATGTTGGAGCAGGTGAAGATTGTACCCAGGTATTTGTATGTTTCCGTTCTTTTAATGGTCATATTATCTATTTGTATGTGGCCATAGATTTTAGCTGTTCCTTCTCTTGAAATTACCATATATTTTGTCTTGTCTTTTGCCATTTGTTGAGCTTTTTCTTTTAATTGAGTCAATATTTCCAATGTGTTGTGTTTATTTCCCTATAATATCTATGTCGTCTGCATAACCAAGCAGTTTGGATGTTCCTCCAATAACACATTCCTCCTTTACCTTCCTTATAACTTTCTCTAGAGACAAATTGAAAAGGAGAGGTGATAATATATATATATATATATATATATATACAGAACGTTTCCAAATATTATCATAGTAACAGGCTATTATAATTGTTGAGTAGTCACCAAATTTATAAACAGTTCTGTTGAAACAACTTCGGGAGACCACATAAACAACAAAATTAAATTAAGGCATGGGACATAACGACTTAACATATTAAGGGGTATTACCTATACTGAACGAATTTCTAACATGTATAGTTCTGGCAATTACTTTGATAATATTTCGTTAATTTCATTTTTGAATCAGCTTTTACAGCCATTCACCAATATTTACGTTATATATGGTAAAGAAAATAAAACAGCGTATTAACAAAAGTAATTATATTATTCAGTATCCCTTTTAATTGCACAATATATTTTTATAATCTGCTTTCCTGGCTTTTCTAAAATAATATATACAATGTAACTTTAGTACACAATGTTTAATAGTCGCGTGTGATCCTTATACATACATTTTTGACAGGCCTTTGAAAGGCTGCAGCAAAAGGCCTCCGACGTCTCTACCATAATAAATGAATAGACTTCCATTTTCAGTTATAAAATGTCACTTGCCTTTCCAGCGATGTTCACTAATTCCTAAAATTTGAATATTTAACATTTCAATCTCATCACACACTACTTTAAGCTTCCCCTCATACAAACTTCTCACATTCCACGTTCCTATTGTCACTTTGTTTCTTAGTCTGACACAGGGGATTTCCATGGTAACATAGTCAGTATTAACTCCGTCATCACGATTACTAGTACTGGTCCATGTGTCACACTCTTCCCCAGTGTTATCTGATCTGTCTGGTGTGGGGGTCTCGCCACCAGATCTCTTCCTTATTATGTTTTCTGTTATGGTTTTTATGGTTTCTTGGCAAGTTTTGCAGAAGGTAGTTTGCCATTACTTTCCTTCTGGCCAGTGACTGTACTAGTCGGTGGCCATAGCCATTGTCTCTACTGATGTGATCATCTGCCTATCGCCGTAAAGTACAGACCATAACCAACAACAATCTGTCGGCTGCTCTCACACTCCATCCACCATCTACTTCCATGGCTTTACGTAACTCTGATCGGGGGTCTAAATGGGTACTCCACCTTGCCCAAGGGTGTCCCGTAGACTAACGGAGGAAAGGAGGCGTCTTACATCTCTTTTGATAGGGGATACCCCTAACCCGCTAACCATTATATATATATATATATATATATATATATATATATATATATATATATATATATATATATATATATATATATATATATGTGTGTGTGTGTGTGTGTGTGTGTGTATTTTGCATATCCTTTACAGGACATCACTGTCAACATCAGCATCTTTCAGCTGTATGTTGATTTCTTGGCAAGATTACACTCAGTAGTTTGCCATTGCTTTCTGAGCGGCCGGCTCACATACCCCGTAAGTTACCGACGCGATTCGAACCACTGCTGATTCTCACCGTCGTCACGTTACTTACGAGAGTATACGAGATTACGGAGAAAAAGCGCTAACCTCTAGGCCAGGAAGCCGGCAACCATTAAATACGTGACCAAATAATTGTAACTGCCTACGTTTAATTCGTCTAATTAAATGCGTGGCCAAATAATTGTAACTGCCTACGTTTAATTCGTCTAATCAGTTTACTGGTTGGATTTCCTCCTTGCAGGAACTGCTGAACGTTTTTTTTTTCTGTCTGTCCATTATAGTTTATGCATTTTCCTCAGAAACTACATCTCCACTGCCATCCGAAGTTTGCCTGCTTTTCGGCTTACTGTACACGATTCATATCCATATAATTGTACACGATATACATAAAGAAATAGTAAATAAATACAAAGTGGCTAAAGAAGTATGGCTGAATCAACTGTGCATGGCAATTTCTACAAACTATAAAAAAGACTCACATTACATGCATCAACGAATCAATACAATAACAGGTAGGAAAACACGAAATACCACAGGATGTTCAAAATCGAAGGGCGGTGCAATATTGATGGGACAAGATGATCTAGTCAAAAGATGGACGGAATATCTGAAAGAGCTGTATAGAAGACCGTATGCAAATATTCAAAACAATGGTGAGGGACCACCAATGCTTGCAGCGGAAATTGAAGATGCACTACATCGCATAAAGAAAGGAAATGTATTCGGTCCAGACAACATTACAGCAGAGGAACTTGAGGCTCTGAGTGATTTTGGAATATAAATATTGACAACAGTTCTAAAGGACATCTACACTAGTGGGTACATTCCTAATGACCTATTATAATCCATCTTTATAGCTCTACCAAAGAAACCAGGCGCTTTAGAATGTGAAGAGAATCTCACAATAAGTCTCATGAGTCACACGACTGTTCCTCAGAATACTTATGAAGTAAATAAGAAACAAGATTAAACCAGAATTAGTGATGAATAGTGTGGATTTGTGGAGGGAAAAGGCACAAACAACGCTATACACATACTTAGGACACTCTTAGAAAGAGCTATAGAAGTAACAACAGATCTATACTTATGCTTCATGGACTAAACAACAGCATTTGACAATGCGAAGAATGAAGAAATAATACAATTACTAGAGCAACTGAACTTAGTTAGTTAGTCGATGTTCCAACTTCACAGCAACGGGTCGTGCCTATTATGCTCCGTTCCTGTGCCAGTGAATATAACATAAAATGCTCCTCATTGCTCAATGTGAAAAGTGGAAAAGACAGGAGTTTCGGCAACCAACAGCCCGCACAAGTACACTGTACATAATGCCGCCGCCAGAATGTCAACACAAAAGTCCTCCAGGAAACACACAGCCCATCGTTGATGGAATCGGCTGCCATTTTTTCATTCGGATGTTTTTCTAGACGTTCACCTACACAGTCTAGATATTTCTAGATGTTGTTTGGTCAGTTTCTAGATGTTTTCTGTCAAAGAAAAGTGGTAACTATAATGCTGTCGCCATATTGCCAACACAAAAGTCCTCCGCAGAACAACCGAACATTGACGGCAAAGATCTGCGAATAATAAATAACATATATTGGCAGCAAACAGCAGCCAGAAGAATCAACAACCTTGTAGGAACATTTCAGTGTATAAAGAAGGGCGTCAGATAAGTTTGTGTATTGTCTCCTGTTCTCATTGAATAGTGAATATATAATGAGATCTGCAGTAAGTATGCCTGGAATCATGGTTGGTGGACATAATATAAATAACTGAAGTTATGCTGACGACACCGTTTAAATAGCAACAAGTCAGAACGATCTACAGGACACGATAGATACAGTGGTTGTGGAGAGTAAAAGAATGGGCCTTAGTTTGAATAATAATCATTGAGGGGGGGGGGGGGGGGGGTTAGAAATTTAGCACTATATATTTTATTGTAGTTTCTTTCATGGGATTATATCCTTGTACAAATGCTAAACGTGATTTTTAAAAATATATCTCAAGCTGTGTTTATTAAGAATAGTATTCCTTTTTCTTTACATTGTCTACCCATCTGACTGCTGCTACTACCTAATCAAAACCAAATACTATGGACATGATAAGAAACAATAAAATAGTACTTCGCTTGTTTATTTTCTTTTCCTTTTTTTTCTTATTTAGAACATGCCCAGATTATCATAACAACAGGCAAGCAATATTGTTGAGTCGTCACTGAATTTATAAACAATTCTGTTCAATCAACTTCGGGAGAGAACACATAAAGAAAAGAAACACACACAGAATCAAATTAAGGCATGGGACATAACGACTGAACATATTAAGGGACATTACTTAATCAAAAGATATTTCTAACAATTACAATTTTGGCAATATCTTTCTTAATATTTCGTTAACTTCATTTACAAATCAAGCTTTGCTGCCGTTTATTATACTTTAAGTTATATATGTTGAAAAAAAAAAAAATAAACAGCTTATTGAAACAAGTAAATATATTATTTATTTTTTTAGCACAATATATTTTTATAATCTGCTTTCCTACTTTTACTAGCATAATATATATTTTTAGTATCCTACAAACAAACAATTTCGTATCATTACGAATTACTTACTTTTCATGTTCATTTTCTGGCAGACCGTTGAAAGTCTTTTTCTTTATTAAATGTCACGAAAGGTTGGTAAATGCGAAAAGATAGCTGTGACCAAATCTGTTGCAGGTATTTATCAAACGGATATAATTAATGTCAGCTCAATTGCTACATATTTTAGAAATATGACTCTGACTTCAGAGACAGCACAGAAGACAACACATCAACAACTGCAGCAGGATTAGATATACTGAATCGCAGCTTGAATTGTCTAGATTGTTTTCAATTGTTTACTTTTCATTTTCTTATATTTCTAGTTACATTCTTCTGTTCGTGTTGTAACGCCTTAACCACCTATGACTGTTTGTCTGTTTGATCTGTACTTGATGATAGTGTAAAATCAACATCATACATGTTATTTCAGTGTGTATGAAATAAAAAGCTATAACTTTGCACCCCCCCCCCCCCCCAATCATGAGGGTGGACGGGAAAAAAAAACTGCCGTTATAAGGCCAAAAAAAAAAAAAAAAAATAAGCAATCACCTTCTAATTATCGGCGTGTTAGCAGAGATCAACGTTCGGATTTATCTGACAGACGGATCCGCCTGTATGTATATAGCACTTCAACAATCTTTTTCTCGTTGCAATTTACATACAGGGACATGGAAACTCATGGAGTGGCTCTGGGCACTGGGGAACCGCGAGAACTTACAAAAATTTAAAAAAAAAAAAAAAAATTAATTTGATACACGGACATACGTAATCCATGTTCATTGCTAGAACATCCACCACTAGACGAGCTCTCAGCAGGTCTGCTGTCGTCAGAAGCTGGCACACTTCCCCTCAACTAGTTCCTCTCGTCCATTACGACCCTCACACTTTCCGGGGGATGGACTTCCAATTTGTTCTTATCCTGCCGTGCGCTCACGTCCTGATTTCCGGCTTTAATCGCTGATGGCGGTCATCCCATTAATATGTTTGTGGCCGAGTCATGAGAAATGGAACATTGCCGTCACGACGGTAAAGTTGGAGCAGAGGAAAGGCAGAGGGAGACGAACGAACGATCGAACAAACTTATTTTACAGGGGTTAAGAATTGGGCACGCAGGCTCGTCTAAAGAGAGACAATGCTGGTCTGTTTGGCAACATGGCATGGAGGAATATCAACATAAGAAAGGAGTGGCAGCACACGAGACACAAGGCTGTGTATAGACATGATCATCTTCGCTAGTCTTTGAGTATATATGATCGGAAGTCAAAACCACAATATATAGTAAACATAACACTTGATCGCTAGTAATTGTAATTGGTAATTTAAATGTATTTGATACAAGAATCTGGTTCATGTTGTTGCATGTTTGTTGTTGTTGTTACGCTCGCTAGCTTTAAACTCAAACGTAGTACACACAAAAACTACTTTTAGTAATACTTGGCTGAATTTTGCGTGTGGATTAGCTTTATCTGTTTATCAGTGTCCCTCTCCATCACGCGAACGCACCCCGACATCAGACATACTTGTACTTTAAATTTCAAGTAAAGGACGAGAAGTCAACAGTGTAGTCCAACAGCCCGGAGTAGGGTCGAACCTCAGCATCAGCAAACTGGATGTTTAAGAACGAGCGCTCGTATCCATTCACCCCTGCTAAACTAAACACACACACACACACACACACACACACACATATATATATATATATATATAGCCGCCTAGGAAAGAACGGTGGAACACTCCAGAGGACATACCTCTGCAGATCTCAGGATGATGATGGGGGATATTTTCATATATATTTTTTTCGGGATTATGAACTGCGCCTGAAACTCTTCGCCGCGGAGCTGGCAACGGTAAACTGCCTAACGTAAAATCCCCTAGAAAATCTACACGTGATTTGGTGTTGTTCGCGGCGGCACGCAAGGTACATGCAACATATTTAATGTGATTTCATTCTTATTTTAACTGTTTGAATGTGTTCTCTGAATAAACATTGCACAGACCTGGAGGTGATGCATACCCCTTGTCTCACAACTGTAAAGCGATGCTTCTCGAACTCTCAGCTGCGTTTGTCAACCTGGCACACACACGACTAGACAAGTTGGCCGTTGAGTGTACGACTTCGCTGATTCTGCTCCTCATGGCGGTACAGGTGGTTCTGTATTCTGCCGTGGGTTACACACAAGGTACGAAACTCGGTGGAGAATGCGGGATTAATTTTAAAAAAAAAGGAATGCATGGTTTAAAGGCGAGAGGGTATTCCAACAGGTTTATGTCAATTGTCTCGGAGTCTTCTGCAAGCGTCGCACAAAGGATAAACTCCGTGGCTCCAGCGAAGATTCCTATGACATTATCAATGGGAGCTCTATAAATATAAGCCTTACTACTTTTCATTTCTATAGTTTTGTTGTGATCTCCAGATGAGTGTATCGGACGTGGGATATATTGCTTGTGATCGAAAAGTTTTCCGGAAGGTTGTTAGGGGAGCGAGGTTCTGCAAAGGACATGCTACTGAATGAATGAATGGATGAGTTTTGCTTGTCATGTTCATGTGTAATATAAATAATCATGTTCGGTCATGTTTAGCCACCTCACACTATCACCAGAGTCGGGGATCAGATTTGTGTTCTGATCTCAATTATGTCACTCACGTAGTCTAACCATCCAGATAGTTATCTCTCTGCCTTCCTTTTGCTCTCTTCACCAAAATATTGAAGGTTGTTACTAACTTGTCAAGAGTTTTTATTTTATTTTGCTTTCAATTCTCTGGCCGAGGGGTTACAACACTTTCTCCGTTTATCACGCAGAGTCTCGTAGCAGGGCGAGAGCTGGGAGCGGTTCGACGCCCGCTCGTGACTTGCGGGATACTGAGCCGGCCGATCAGAAAGCAATGACAAACTACTGAGCGTAATCTTGCCAAGAAATCAACATACAGCTGAAAGATGTTGATGTTGACAGCGATGTCCTGTAAAGGATATGCAAAACATTTATTTATAATTAACGTGCCCAAATAATCTTGCCTGTCTACGTTTAATTTCTCTAATCAGCTTATGGTTTTTAATTTCTTCCTTGTAGGGCTTGCTCATTGTTTTTTTTTTTCCTGTTTGTCCGTGGTATTCTTTGCATTTTCCTCAGAAATTACATCTCCATGGCCATCAGATGTTTACCAGGTTTTCTGCTTACAATGATATTCCATTGGTCAGTATGTGTCCCATCATGCAAAAAAAAAAGACTGCTGCTACTAACACTAATTATCATAATCAAAACCATAAACTATACACATGATAAAAATTCATTAAATGGCACTTCGCTTGTTTATTTTCTTACTTTTTATTAATAGCATGCCCAGATTATCATAGCAACAGGCTAGCATAATTATCGAGTGGTGACCGAATTAATAAACAATATTGCTCAAACAAACTTCAGGAGAAACTACATAAAAAAAGCAACAAACAAAATTAAATAAACCATGGGACATAACTACTTAACATATTAAGGGACATTACCCAGTCTAAAAATATATCTAACATTTACAGTCCTGGCAATTACTTTGTTAATTTTTCGTTAGTTTCATTTATAAATCAACCTTTATTGCCATTCCTCAATATTTCAAGTTAAACATGTTAAAGAAAAATAAACAGCTTGTTAACACAATTGATATATTACTTAGTTACACTGGTTTTTAAACAACACATTTTGATAATATGCTGTCATATCTTTCATGGAATAACACAAAGAATATAACAAAGCTTTAGGTTTGGTTAACATATTTTTGACTGGTCTTTGAAAGGCCAAATAAACTGTGGCTGTTTTATTTCTCGACATTTTGGCTAGTATCAGTGTAGTATCTGCACTTGATCTGGCCAGGGCCACATGTAGAGGCGATCATCTGAATGACACACAGGGACGTGAGGACCTAATGGTAACCATCCATCCATCATGTGCCATGCCGGTAAGCGTGGGCGGTCATGTTCTGCCATCTCACTCGATCACCAGAGTCGTGGATCAGCTCCGTGTTTCTGTTTTGACCATGCCACGAGGCCAAGCCATTCAGGTATTTGCTTCTCGGTCTTCCTCTTGGTCTCTTCCCTTCGATCTTGCCAGTTGTCACCAAGTTCTCCAATTCATTTCTTCTCATAACATGCACAAAAAATTCTGACTGTCTATGTCTAATGACTCTAATCAGTTTATGATCTTCATTTGTTTCTTGAAGGACTTGTTCATTGGTCACTCTGTCTGTCCATGGTATGCTTTGCATTTTCCTCAGAAACCAAATTTCTGCAGCCATCAGATGTTTTTCAGCTTGACTGCTCATTGTCCAAGCTTCACATCCATATAAAAGTACATGTTCTATGTATCCCCTCAACACTCTTTTTCTCGTTTCTTTTTATTGGTCAGTATGTTTTTCATCTTGCTAAAGGCTACTTTTGCCATGGCAATTCTTGTTCTAATCTCTTCAAGGCATCTCCCATCAGATGTTATTACTGTTCCGAGATAATTGTACCTATTCACTTGTTGAAGAATATTCCCATTTACTTGTATATTACATTGTGGTATTTCGTTCTTCCTAGTGACGACCATAATCTGTGTCTTTTTACAATTTAATTCTAACCCTTGTTGTTCACTGTGTGTAACAATCGCATCTACTAAATGTTGCAGGTCCTGTTCATTGTCTGCAATCAAGACTGTATCGTCTGCATATCTAATGTTATTGATGCATCGTCCCCCAATGTTGATTCCTTCCATATCTTAAATATTTCTGAAAATACCTTCACTGTACAGAGAAAACAGATCTGGAGACATTACACATCCCTGTCTCACACCTCTCTTAATAGGATGAAATTGGCCTACTTCATTATCAACTCTTATGGCAGCTTGTTGTTTCCAATATATGTTTTTTTTACAAGTCTAAGGTCTTTTCCATCAATTTGTAGATCTTCAAGCACCCTTACCATGTCGACATGTCTCACTTTATCGAAAGCCTTTGTGTAGTGTTATGTCAAGAGTTATGTTTACTATATATTATGGCTTGGACTTCCGATTCAATATCCCAAAATCTGGCGACGGTCATAATGTCTGTGCACAGCCTTGTGTCTGGTGTGCTGCACTCCTTTCTGATGTTGATATTCCTCCATGCCATGATGCCAAACCGCGCACTATCGTCTCTATTTAGACGGCCCTACGTGCCCAATTCTTAACCCTTTGAAAATAAAATTAGTTCATTCGTCTCCCCCTGACTCTCCTCTGCTCCAGCTTTACCGTAGTGACGACGTACAACAGTGTTCCCTTTCTCATGACACGTCCACAAACTTATTGTGGGATAACCGCCACCAGCGATTAAACAATATAAAATGACACAAAGTAGTGCAGCTTTACATAACAGAGTTAAGACACATACAGAACGTTGCGGCGATTACCCTTCATCAGCAAACAAACACATTCACAAACACAACATACAGTCAAGGAGATATCCTGTGACTACATCAGAAGGTGACGACAGGGCGAGAAGAAAAAAAAGCCTGGAAAAGTGGAAGCAATGAAGAGAAAATGAGAATTGGAGAAAAATGTTAATAGAAAAGAATGTTGGTTGAAGAAAATGTTTAATTGATACAAATGTTAATGGAGAAAACGTTAGCACTCACCTCGCCTTACGGATCTGTAAATGACTAAGAAAATTTCCGATGGATTCTGATACCTGGTGACGGGTGTACGGTTCAGTGAGCACATAGAAGGAAGGGGGCGGGGCAGGAGGACGTTGACTGGTCTGGTAAGGCTGGGGGTGGTACTAACCACGACTCCATTGTGTTGTTTATTGGGGTGAGTCTTAAAGTCTGTGTGGACTGATATGCGTGAACGCGCATATCTACATAGACACACTTCAACAGGCAAAACGCCAGTGTATGTAGGCATGTGCAAAGTATATGTAAGAGAGAGAGAGAGAGAGAGAGAGAGAGAGAGAGAGAGAGAGAGAGAGAGAGAGAGAGAGAGAGAGAGGGGGGGATAGAGAGGGAGAGAGTGAGAGTTATTGGAAAAGTGCCTAAGACACGCTCCTGATGTATGCGGGGTCGGTCTGTCTACAAATACGAGGCTTCACTCATACTGTTCCCTATGAAATAGAGCCAGTAAGGTTGATTTTTATACAACGTATTTGAGGATCCAATCACCCAGTGGTTGTGTTAAAATCAGACCACCAGCCATATAGTTGGAAATGTAGGCACCAAGAAGCGAGATGGAAGAGAGAGAGAGAGAGAGAGAGAGAGAGAGAGAGAGAGAGAGAGAGAGAGAGAGAGAGAGAGAGAGAGAGAGGGGGGGGGGGAGTGCCTCCGACACGATTAAAGCATGTTAAGTTAAAAATGTTAGTTGCATATCCTTTACAGGATGTTGAAATCAACACCAGCATTATTTTGCTGTTGTGATATCTTGGCAAGTTTATGTTCAGTAGCTTGCCATTGCTTTCTAAATGATAGGCACCCATACAATTCCTTAAAATACCAACGCAACGCGTTCTGCTGCCAAATCGCGCCCAGCTGTGTTTCGAACTTGGGAATGCGGGGTCACGAACCGCTTCCGTAAAACCGTCGCCACGGAGCCGTCTGATTAAAGAGTGTCCAAGCTGAAAATCAGGATCTGAGCGCAGGACAGGAAAAGGAGAAACGATATGACACTCCCACAGGAAGTGTGAGGATTGATTCCTAGGCTAGATTACGCTCATCATCACGCCACCACTTTCTGAGCGTTCGGCTAATACTCTCATAAGTCACTAGCGCGACACGAACAGCTTCCAATTCTAGTGCGGTCACGTCAACCACGAGAGCATTCGGGGTTACGGAGAAAGCTGCTAACCCATTGGCCAGGGAGACCGGCCCATTCTGACCTAATATATATATATATATATATATATATATATATATATATATATATATATATATATATATATATATATATATATATATATGTGTGTGTGTGTGTGTGTGTGTGTGTGTGTGTGTGTGTGTGTGTGTGTGGGTTACACCACTTTCTCCGTAATCCCGTTTATCACGCAGTCTCGTAGCGGGCGAGAACTGGGAGCGGTTCGTCCCCCGCTGGTGACTTGCGGGATAAATGAGCCGGCCGCTCAGAAAGCAATGGCAAACTACTGAGCGTAATCTTGCCAAAGTGATCAACAGACAGGTGAAAGATGCTGCTGTTGACAGCAATGTCCTGCAAAGGATATGCGAATTAAATATATATATATATATTCGATATGACACTCCCGAGATATATATATATATATATATATATATATATATATATATATATATATATATATATATATATATATATATATATATATATATATATATATATACATATATATATCATCATCATCATCATTGGCACCTTGCCGTCTTGACAGACGATAGTTTGTGTTTTAAAAAGGCATAATAACTATTACCTATTGCGGTAGTGGATGTGACTGATAAGGCCAATTCGCACTGTAAATGTGCATGTGAAGTCGTGGTCATTTCCACCATCATGCACCATCTTACGTCTCACACGCTCGGTGTGTGACTTAACTGCAATAATTTTCTCCTTTGTCATTATTCAATTTCTGATCTTTGCCCTCCATGCAACACGTTCAGCGGCGACTTGCTCCCAATGTGCATTATCTATGCCTGTATCAATCATGTCCCGCTTACACAAATCTTTGTATCATAGTAGAGGCCGACCTGATATCTCTTACCCATCTGTAATTCACAAAAAAAGATGTCCTTTGGTATTCTACCATCATTCATCCTCTTAAGTATGTCCTATCCATCTAAGTCTACGAAGACTGAGCATGGAATACACCGACACACAACCTGATCTTTCCAATACTTCAGAATTTGTGATTTTGTCTTGCCACTTAATACCAAGAATTCTCCGCAGACACCACATATGAAAGCTGTTTAAACGTTTCTCTTGGTGTGAGTAAGTTGTCCAGGTTTCACTACCATAAAGAAGTGTACTAAGCACACAGGCTTGATAGACAAGGACTTTTGTTTTGGCAGTAAGCTTCCTGTTCTCCCAGACTGTTTTTTCTTAACCTTTTCATTATTGTTGCTGCCTTACCAATCCGGATGTTGATTTCCTGATCTAGGGATAATTTGCTATTTACCACTGATCATAGATATGTATAATGGTCTACCATCTCTACTTCGGCGTCGTCAGTAAAGATTGATGGTACCCCATGTGCACCTTGTGACATAATCTGTGTCTTCTTTTTGCTAATTGTTAAACCAAATTCAGAACAAGCATTGGAGAATGCAGATAGTAGACATTGCAATTCTTCCTCAGAGTGGGTCGTAACTGCAGCATCATCTGCAAAAAGCAACTCTCTAATCAGTACCGTCCTAATTTTGATCTTGGTCTTCAATCTCTGAGCATTGTAGAGGCCGCCATCTGAGCGTGAGTGAATGTATGTACCACCATCCTGATCACGAAAGGCATATTTCAGTAGAAGTGAAAAGTATATTGAGACCAGGGATGGAGTTATTGCATCTACATAGCACAAAGCCTGGGCTAAAATATAGAGATCATGTGTTGCCCATGCAGCATGATCCCTCTCTCGGCCTGCCTACTTCACTCCAGAGGAAAGGTAACACCTCTACATCTGGAACAAGACAAGCTGCAGAAATTGCCGGATCAGCAAAGCAATACTCTAACTGTCCGCCTATCGGAGTTTCGATCCTAGACCAGCCGCCAACCAAGGCTTAGGGCCTGGTCTGCCCTGCCATGACATTTGTCTTTAGGTTGCATTTCCTCGCACCAGGCTTGTACCCTCCCAATTGCGCTCTTCCGCCCGAATCCGTTGGCACAATGTGAGGTGTCGGGTTTCGTAAGCTCCGCCCTACGTTCGGCGCTAACAGAAAGCAGGTAGTACCGCCTACTGTTATACGGTAGCTCAGTCATATCTGACTAAGACCTGGCACCAATATATATATATAAACACTGTTGCATGTTACTCTGTCTACATTCTCTTACTTATTTCTGCCTCTCACATTTCATCGTCTGTTGTTAATATAGGTAAGAAAAACTGTTGACCTGCACACGTGACTTTTCCATTTACATTAATTTTCAAAAGTAGCTTGATACAGTCAGTGTTGATAACCATTGTTTTTATTTACTTTATGTTTATTTCCAGTCATTTTGATCGCCTAATGTTTACAATCAACTCCGCTATGGTTCAGTTAATAAAACTAATACAACAATCGTCGTGTGTATCTTTTACTGCCTCCTGCCACTCCTCCAATATGGAGTTAAGAGATGTTTGTGACCACTGTGTTAACGCGCTTGCGCTTACATTTCCGGTGCCCTGACTGCGGTTCAGTCCTTACACCGGTCAGTTGGACTTAGAAGTTGACTTCTAGTTTAGAAAGTAATGGGAAAAAAAAATAAACACAAGTTAGTTGCATATCCTTTAATGGGCGTTGCAGTCAACCCCAGCATTTTGTGGCTGTTCGTGATGTCTTTGCAAATTTACGCTCAGTTGTTTGTCACTGCTTTCTGAGTGACCGGCACTCAAACCATTGTAGGGAAACCAACGCAAGGCATTCTGTTTTCAAATTACCTGCAGCTGTGTTTCGAACACGGTAGGTGGAATTACGAATTGCGTCCGTAACACCTTCGCCACAGAGCAGGCACTGGCAAATTAATTAATTGCATGTCCCTTAAAGGACGTTGCAGTCAACACCAACATTTTTCAGCCGCTGTTGATGTATTAGGCAAGATTTTACGTTCAGCAGATTGCCATTGCTTTCTGAACGACAGGCTCACATACACACCGTAAGTTACCAGCGCGGCGCGAACCGCTGCCGATTCTCCCGGCTGGTGTTTTCCCCACGTGAATATACGGGATTACGAACAATGTCGCTAAAACCTTGGCCAGGGAGCCCGGCAAATTACTGAACGTAAAATTCCCAAAACAATCGACTTATGATGTGGGGTTCTTCACCACGTCATGCAACGCACATGCAACATTTGTAATGTGATTCCAGTCTTCTTTCTACCTGTTTAGATGTTATCACTAAATAAACATCGTGGTTGGATGAAGACTGACTTGCGCGATGAATTGAATTAGAGTGAGGAAGAGTTGCGCAATTCGTCTACAACACTGTTTTGCCAGAGTCCATTTGAATCCAGTGTCAAGACAAGTCAAGACGACTGGAGACGAATACGGGAGCAGTGGGTGACCAGGACACTCTACGTGCCTTGCCATGCCCATTAAAATAAACGTTGTACAGACCTGGGGATGATGCAAACCTTTGTCTCGTATTTGTAAAGCAATACTTCCCGAGCTCTCAGCTGCCTTTGTCAACCCGGTACATACGACTAGACGGGTTGGCCGTTGAGTGTGTGACTTCGCTCATACTGTTCCTCATGGCTGTACAGGTGTTCTGTATTCGGCGGTCGCTTACTCACAAGGTCCGAAACTCGATGGAGAGTGCGGGATAAAAAAGGAATGCATTGTTTAAAGGCGGCAGGGCCTACTTCATTGCAACTTGTTTTATCCCATACGTCTCGGTGTCTTTCCATAGAGCGGCCTGCCGCAAGCGTCGCACAAAGCTTGAACTCCGTATCTCCAGCGACGGCTTACATAATGTTATCAGTGGGAACATTATAAAGCTAAACCATACCACTTTTAATTTCTATAGATTTGTTTGTCATGATCATGTCATGTAGATAATCATGTTTGGCCATGTTTAATCGTCTCACACGATCATCAGAGTCGTGGATCAGCGTTGTGTTTTGGTCTCGATTATGTCACGTGGTCTATCCATCTAGATATTTATCTCTCTGCCTTCCTTTTGTTCTTTCCACCACAATCTTGCAGGTTGTTACTAAATTGTCTAGTTCTTTTTTATTTCCTAATTAATAACGTGTCCAAATAATCTTGACTGTCTACGTTTAATTTCTCAAATACGTTTATGGTTTTAATTTGTTCCTTGCAACTTCGGGGGAAGCCACGTAAACAAAAGCAACAAACATAAAATAATCCAAGGGACATAACGATTTAATATATTAAGGGGAATTACCCCAGCTAAACATATTACTAACACTTACAGTTTTAGCAATTAGATTTTTAAGTTTTCGTTAGTTTCATTTATAAATCAACCATACACAAAATGTTTCAATATTTCAATTTATATAGATTAAAGAAAATTAAACAGTGTTTTAACACAACTGATAAATGACTTAGTTACATTGCTTTATGTGATGCACATTTTGATAACCTGCTTTCATTGCTGATCTTGAATAATACATATAAATTTACCTACTTCCCAGCAGCATATGCAAAAGTTATATTTTTGACTGGCCTTTGAAAGACCAAATAAACTTTGGCTGTTTTATTTTATTTCTCGACCTTTTGGCTAATATCAGTGTATTATCTGCACTGGTTCTCGCCAGGGCCACATGCAGAGACGGTAATCATAATGACACACAGAGACGTGCGGGTTTGATGCAGAGGTTCTGGCCCCTGTGGAACACTGAGCCTTCATTAAAAACAAAACCACAACAATCGCCTTCAAATTATCGAGCTTTGGGCTAAGATCAAAGTGTGGTCATCTACACTTGATCTGGCCAGGGTCAATAGCAGGGTGGTCATCTGAACGACACACGGGGAAGTGGAAGCTTATGGGGAGACTCTGGCCACTGTGAAACATTGCGCCCTTATTACAAACCAAAAAAAAAAAAATAACTTTTTTACACGGACATACGTTATCCACGTTCATTGCTAGAAAACTCACTGCTGGGCGAGGTCACAGCAGGTCTGCAGTCGTCAGAAGCAGTCACACCTCCCACCCACTCCCACCCACCACGACCTGTACATCGCATCGATTACGTTCCTCCCACTTCCAGGGGGAGGATTTTCCCGTTTGTTATTCTCCTGTCGTGCGCTCACACTCTGATTTCCAGGAGAACGTGTTTCATATTGTTAAATGTTATTTGTCTACACTCTCATACTCATGTCTGCCTCTCACCTGCCGTCATCTGTTGTTAATTGATATAGGTGAAAACACTATTGACCTGCACGCGTGGCTTTCCATTCACGTTAATTTTATAAAGTGGCTTGGTACAATATTACTGGAGATTTATTGCTTCTTGCCTCCTGCAATCACATTCCTTTTATTCGACATTATTTCCAAATTTTGAAATCTTCAGTTTTATCTTTGGATTGTTTATTCGTTGTCCACATTTTCTAACATAAAATAGACGTTAGTCGTTGCACCAACTTCACGACAAAGGGTCACCCCATACTGCTCCATTTCTGTGTCTGTGAACATCACACAATATACTCCTCACTGTGAGAAGTGGAACTAGAAGTTTTACTAGAGTTCTGGTTCTCATCTTCTCTTGTAATCACATTCGTTCTATTCCACATGTTTTCCAAGTTTTGACATCTTCAGTTTTATCCTTGGATTGTTTATTCGTTTTTCACATTTTAAAACGTAAAATAGACGTTTGAAGTCCGTGGTACCAACTTCACGATAAAGGGTCATCCCACCCTGCTGCGTTGTTCCTGTCTTAGTGAACATCACACAAAATGCTCTTCACTGTGAAAAGTAGAACAAACAGCAGTTCCGACAAACCAAAAGCAGGCTCACGCATACATGCATAAGGCTACTGCAAAAATTCCAAGACTAAATGTCCGCCACTAAAATTAAAGTTTGTTGTCAATGGAAACAAACATTCACTGGATAATTAACAGTTGTAGACACATTATTCGTGAGGAAAAACCAGTTAACCGTTGACATCTGATTTTGAGAAATATGAGTCAGATGTCAAAAAGCTATTGAGCTTATATATCACTATCACCCACTGTGACGAAACGCGATTATCTGTCTGTTGTCGTCAGGATCCCGCACTATTTTGGCGCGTCATCAGGGGACTTTCCCAGCTATAAATAGACTGAGGGAAGCCGATAGAGGAATTACTGTCTAGAATCTTCTCGGAGCACCTGAATGTGAGTGACCCGTGAGGCTGGGTATAGCATTAAATTCTCGTGCAGAGAGATCTAGAAATTCTAGGCGGGGAATGACTGTTTCCAGAGAAAGTGTCTTTTCCCAAGAAGCACTAGCTGCTCGTGCGCATGAGTTGGCCCGAGTGGGGAAATGCGGCTAAACCATTCATTCACTTCATGATGCTCGAAGAGAGCAGACGCAGGCCTGTGTTGAGCCATTTTGTGTTGCGTCTCACCTCAACCATGTTTCGGCTGACTGTTATAGAAAGGAGGCTGAGGAGCCCTTGAACAGTTCTGAAAGCTGACTGGTGTCTGGTTTTGAATATTCAGGTACTTATTTGTTTAAGTCATTTAACTTTGTAATTGTGTACAAAACGCCATCGTTCTAACCTCATTACATATGCGGATGTCCTTGCATTACTAATTAGCAAACCGATCGATAGCGCTGCTGAAGGCTAGGTCGTGTGTTTGTTTACCAATGTGTGTTCGCGAATCAGCTGTTGGGAATGCAGGCATGCGATGTGGGTGATTTGGGTTTAAATTATATTTACCATGTATCGCAAATCGTTGCATCTATTAGGTTGCTGTGTTAGAATAGAACATAGTTAATATGGCCTGATAGAAACCTAGACTTATGTCATTCAGTTGCTGAAGCAAGGAGAACGGTTAGAAAACCAGGTAAGTTTGTAGGTGGAAATTCAGACAAAACTGTGCTTAGTTACTAAGTAAAGACAGAACTTAGTTCTGTGCCACCAGGAATGATGTAACTATTGTGTAGTGGCGTAATAGTGAATTCATTGTGTGGAACACGGGATTTCTGTGTGAAGGTAAGTCTTCATTGATGATATATATATATATATATATATATATATATATATATATATATATATATATATATATATATGATGTGGCATTGTGTATATATATTAGGTCATGGCATGTGATACTTCCTGGAGTAATTCCGAACGCCGAATAGGTCGACGCGTGATAACAACGCGTGCCGTCGCGATATACATATGCGTTCTGAATTCTTGTCTTAGCTATCCTGTTCTTTCATACTGACGCTAGTGCGAGTGAGTTCTAAGGTGCTGGAAGTATGGAAGGATGCAAGGAGGTTGCATGAGAAACGGGGACATATAGGATATGGGGGATTTGAAAGCAAGTTATGAAAGTATAGGTTGGCAGACCAGGCCAACTATGACGTTCGGTCCAGGCCAAGGCTAAACCCCTTGGGAGGGCTGAACCGGAACATCACCCTTGGAACATGTGGGGAACATGTATTATCAAGAAGGCTTCTTGACTCTAAGGAGGAGTCTGATAAGAAGAGTTTGCTATAGCGTGGGCAGGTGGTCCCACCAGCAAACAGGCATGTGTACATATTGGATGTGATCATGTACTATTCCTATATCCCGAGGGATGGTATATTGATCAATTATGTTTACTAATGAACATTGATAATGTAAGGAACGAGTCCAGGGACTCTTTACCTTAATGTTTAGTTCGATTAATTTTAGAACTATGATAACAGCGTACTATCACTAGTGACGTTAGCGACGACTGGTAGATGATTAGGGATAGGTGAGACCTACGATCAGACTCGTCATTCTGATTTCTTGCTCTGTTTGACGGGCGGTTCTGTGAGGCCAGCTGACATTAACGAACCCATGCTTTACTACTCTCCAGATAGAGATAATGCTTTAGTTATATGCATAACTAAGTAGCATGACTGAGGGTTGAGTAGTCATTGGTAGGATGCATGTGGAGTAATGTTTGGGCCAGTATACTCTCACCGGTCGCTCTTCCTTTTCAGGAGTTTGCCTGTTGAGGAACCAGTCAACTATATTTGTCGTTGGCGGGAAACCACTTCGTGTAACACCGCGAAGGGTCCAAGTCTTTACTTATCACGCCCGACTCAACCACACCATGTACCCAGTGTGATTCATCATGCGTGAAGGTTTGCATCCAGTGATTCAGGTGCCCTAAAGGTGCACGTGTGGGACATGATGGTTTGTGTTGTTTTTCTGCATTAGAAGATACTCTATTTCAGCCAGGAACATTTCAGCAACTTGAGCAATCATGCTCAAAGAAAGGAAACACCTGACCGTATACTATTACGGTGGTTCCGCCTAAACGCGGAAAGAAGTGATTTAGACACTTGAATGGTTCCTATGACAGCTTTAGTGGCAGGTCTTGAGAAGAACTACACCAGCTATTAATAGTAACTTGTGGCAAGTGTTACCAGGTGGAAGGGACAATAGATTATAGTCCAACCTGAATAGTCTTCCTTGGAAGTAGATGTCTGATTCGAATAGTGTACTGAAAGAGTATGAAGACTTTGAACTGTGTTCGTGTAGGACTCAGTGACATATCAGTTGCCTTATCTGATTCTTCAATCAGTGTTACTGTGTTATGAGTGCGGGACCCTTGAATTGGTCAATAGACTTATTATCCAACCACGGGTAATGTATTACTGAGGGACCATTAGATCGGTCAGTGACTACTTAGACTCATTTAAGTCACGAATAACTGGGGTCAAATCCAGGAGGATTGTCTCCCAGCCAGTGTTGATAGGGAACTGTGTATTAACAGTGACTTAGTAGGAGTGATAAAGATGCAGTTGGTCCAGTTGAGTGAGGTCCAGCGGTGACTCTATTGTTGTGGATCCACGCTCTGGGGACGGAGGTTCTAGTCATCTCACTGGAAGGAAGCCGCGTGAGTGGCGGACCGACTGGACAGCACATCTGCATCCAATCTACTTCTCAACCTGATGATGACAACCATATCTCTGATTCTGTCTCTACTCTATCCTCTATTTGTGTAAATAGATTATTCTATCAGGATGTTCATTTCAGTTCTATATTCTCAAGGGTAGGATAAACTTTATGTATGTTGACTTGCTCTTTGTATACTGATTGAGTGTGGTCTCGGACGATGCCTAAGTGTTCATTGTTCCACGGGAGTAGGTAGTTAGTGGGGGTCTAGAATCTGGAGGGGCTTGTAGACATAATTAACTAATATGAGATCAGCCACAGAGTAAAAATGTGTATCTGCCTATCCAACCCCTGGGGTTAGAATACACGGGAGTGCTAGAGACACCTCGGGTGTGGTTCACTCTCACTACCCAAGGCGATCTTGTCACAAGTCTATTGAGCTTATATAGCACTATCACCCACACTGAAACATTCAAATATACTTATATCCGCACAAAGACAGATGGCTAGTGAATAGCATATTCACACACACCATATGCTGCCAATGTCAAACTTGGACATCCTCCAAATCACACGCAAAATCAATATCTACGAGATGAGGGGCTAGAGAAGAGCTGCCAACTTAACTTTCCGATACCGAGAAAGAAATAGTGTTATCTGACAGACAGTGGGATCAACACCTTGAGCCACATATATTGAAATGCAGAAGGTCAAATGGTTCGGCCATCTCATTATAATGCAATATCGTCAGCTACCAACACTTGCGCTACACCAAAGAATATCTGATACGAGAGTAAAAGGACATGAGAGGAAAAATATGGATTGACACAGAATGACACTATCCTGTGCCACATATTGACGCTGGAACGGGAACTAATTCTCCCCACGTCGCTTGACAGCAAAAGTGGAAGGTGATGATGATCAAGTATCAGGTCTCTTACTGAACATCCTATTTCATCATGACTCCACACCCCCCTCCCCTCCCCACCCCTCTTCGCAGTTTACCTGCGTCACATATGTTTTTTTTTTTATACTGAGGACGCAAACAGTAGATTGCACAGTTTATTGTCATTTTGGATTTCACTGCAGTGTCAGAAGTCACACATCAAGAAAATCAACGAATCCTTCAAGCTGAAATATGTAACACACATATTCCCACAGTATTTTAGTATCTACCGTTTCGGTAATTTTCATCGAAATATCAAGACTTTTTGGTTACACAACAATAGTTTGAGCGTACGAATCGCACATGCTTCAACGGATGTTTTTATTTATTATCAAATCTTGGCAGTACTAAAACAAAAACGAAGAGAATGCAGCCAAGGACAAGTAATGATCCCTGATCATTGCTTTGATAAGGAAAGAAAACAGTACCCAGACCATTGCCCAGATAAGCACAGAAATGGGGGTCTCAGCATCGAAGCTATGAAGCTAAGCCTTACCACTTTCTAGGTTAGTTGATTTGTTAGTCATCATCATGTGCCATGCCGATAAGCATGGGTGGTCATGTTTCGACACCTCACACCATTACCAGTCGTGAATCAGTTATGTGTTTTTATCTTCATTATGTCATGTGATCAAGCCATCAATATATTTATCGCGCTACCTTCGTTTTGTTCCTTTCTCTCAAACTTTCCAACAGTTGCTTATTTTGTTACTATTTTCCATTAATTACGTGCCCAAATAATCTTGTTTGCCAACTTTTAATTTCTTTAATTAGTTTACTGTTGTAATATGTTCCTTGAAGGACATGCTCATTGGTTTTTCTGTCTTTCCATTATATTCTTTCATCTTCCTCAGTACTACGTCTCAACTGCCATCAGATGTTTGCCAGCTTGTCTGCTTACTGTACATGATTCATGTCCATATAATTGTATATATCTATGTAGCATTTCGACACTCTTTCTCTCTTTGCAGTTGACAACTTTTTATTGATCAGTATGTTTACCATTAGACATCTTTGCCATAGCGATGCTTGATCTAATGTCTTTAAAGCCCCCCCCCCCCCCCCCCCTCCCTCCCCAGCAGATACTATTGCAGTTCTGAAATAGTTGTACCGATTCACTCTATGAATCGACGAGAGATAGTTTTACTGATGCACTCTATGAATATACAAGAGATATTTGTACCGATTCACTCTAGGAATTGATAACACATGATTTTCTGTACATTTTATTTTATTTTATTTATTTATTTATTTATTTTTTTTTTTTTGGGGGGGGGGGGGGGGAGGGGGAGGGCGTTAGAAATGTAGCGCTTAAAAGATTTTACTGCAGTTTCTTTCATGTGGTTATTTCCTTGTGCAAAACCTAAACACCATTTATAAAAAAAAACAATATGACTCTAGCAGTGTTTATTAGTTACAATATTCCGTTTTAATTATGTTTTCTAGATCCGGTTGCTACTATAACTATGGTTATCATAATCAAAACAAAATATAATGCACATAGTAAGAAATCTTAAAACGGTGCTTCGCTTTTTTTATTATATATATATATATATATATATATATATATATATATATATATATATATATATATATATATATATATATATATATATATATATATATTTAAAGCATGCCCAGATAATCGTAATAACGGGATAGCATAATTGTTGAGTAGACACCGAATTTATTAATAATTCACTTCAAACAACTTCTTGAGAAACCACATAATCAAAATAACTAAGGTAAAGGACAAAACACCTTATTAAGGGACATTACATAATCTAAAATATTACGCTTACATTTCTGGCAATTACGTGTTAATATATCTGTCAGGGTGTGGGAGAATAGTACAGGACATAGAGAGGACAAGGGACAGAATAGAATCAGGACTACAGAAATAACGATATACAGGACATAGGTAAGGACACAGAGAGGTCATAAGACAGGACATCGACAGTATAGTCGATAGATGAGAGACAGGACATAAGTCAGGACAAAGAGGTCATAAGACAGGACATCTACAGGACAGTAGATAGATTGAAGACAGGACCTCGGTGGGGACACAGAGATGTCGGAGGCAGGACACCGACAGGACAAGACCCAGTGATAGGAGGGGACATAAGTTCACGAGACACTGCCCTGAATGGACTAGACGGCATTACACTGAATGACCTAACCTAACACGGACGGACTGCAGTACTACTTGACTGCTAAGACAGCACGGTGGTCACAAAAGGCACGAGGTCTAGTACCACGAGACCTGCCGACCAGTTTGAAAACGTCAGACGGGACTCAGCCAGTTTCAGGGGAAGGACGTTGTGTTTTCTAGAGCGAGTGTATAGCTTTTGCGAGATTGCTAGTTTGAAGATAGCGAGTGTAGGACTTGTATAATTGGCTGTGTGCTATAAGCGTGTGTAAGGCGGCATTTGTATAGGTATGTAATGAATTCACCGCCTGTATGCACATTATGATGATGATCAGGCACGCCTGAATAAATTGTAAAAACCCATGCGTACGACTGATGTTTTCTTGTGTGCGTATGAAGGAGTTAGAAAACCTGTGTGCGTGTGAGACGGTGATAATATCTTTAATTTCATTTTGCAAATCAATCTTTGCTGCCATTAATTAGTACTTTAAGTTATATATGTTGAAGAAAAATAACAGCCTATTAGGACAAGTAATTATATTATTTAGTTATTTTTTTGCACAATACAATTTTATAATCTGTTCTCCTGGCTATCTGTGATAATATATAAAACTTATATGATACCACAACATCTAGCTTAAGAATGGAGGTGGAGGCGATCAGAGCAGCTTTCCGCTGGATGGAGAATAGATGCACGCACACATCGTGATTGTCACTGACTCAGAAAGCATGCCGAGGAGGGTGAGGACAGGCAAGCTTCGGGCGGAGTGGCTTGCTTCGCTATGGAGGTCACGGGTGACAAGCATCTGGACCTTTTTCACTTTTTCACCGGGGCATACCGGTGTGCTGTAGAATGAACAGGCGGACAGATTGGCTGGCTCTGCAAAACTTGGTGGAGTATCGATGAATGACAAGGCAGACGTTGTTGCTGCCTTGTGGGAGCACGTGTACACCTCGGAGGAGCAAATGGATTACCATGGTCTGGCAAGAATGAGACAGCGAGGAGTGACGAGGGGATCTGGCCGACGATCGACGCTCAGAGGAAAGACGAGACGGACATATAATCAGATTGCTACTGGTACTATTGGTGTTGGAACTCTTCGCTGGCTGCTTAGGATGGGGGAGGAGCGCTTATGGGAATGCCCCGAATGCGGTGATGTCAGTTCCTAAATCAATCAATCAAAAAATCATATAAAACTTTAAGTATTCTGCTTTGATATATAGTGCAGGACAGGAATTCTTATATTTTTTAAAAATTTATAATGTTAAGGGATTTAATTCAATCTAAAAATATTTATAATATGTACAGTTCTGTGGCCGGTCTCTCTGACCGAGGGGTTACACCACTTTCTCCATAATCCCGTTTATCACGTGTCTCGTAGCGGGCGAGAACTGGGAGCGGTTCGTCCCCCGCTGGTGACTTGCGGGATAACTGAGCCGGCCGCTCAGAAAGCAATGGCAAACTATTGAGCGTAATCTTGTCAAGAAATCAACAGACAGCTGAAAGATGCTGCTGTTGACAGCGATGTCCTGTAAAAGGATATGCGAATTTAAAAAAAAAAAAATTTTCTGTTAATTACTTTCTTAATTTGTCGTTAATTTCATTTGCAAATCACCCGTTGCTGACATTTACAAATACTTTAAATTATATATGAACAATAGAAATATGCATTTCGTTTGTTCACTATTAATTATATTATTTAGTTTTCTCTTTGCTCGATACGTTTTTATAATATGCATTTTGTGTTTCAATATAATAATATACATAATGATTTTTGTTGCACGTATTCATTACAAGCAGCAAACTAAAATATACTAAAATTACATCTTTTGGCAGGCCGTTGAAAGGCCAATAAGATTCAAAAAATGATTCTCGGACTGAGCAATCCATGTTAATTTTTGTGATTTTTGTTTGTTTTGTTTTGTTTTGTGTAGCATATCCTATTTACATGGCATCGCTGCCAGCTCCAGCATTTTACTGATGTTGTTGATGTCTTATCAAGTTTTACGTTATGTAGGTTGCCATTGCTTTCTGAACGACCGGCTCCCATACCAATACGTTAAAACCCCAGCGCGACACTGTTTGTTGCGAAATCGGTCGCCGCCGCATTTCGAACGCGTGGTACCGCGGCTAACGAATCGAGTTCTTGAGCCTTTAGGCTAAATCCATGTTTAGTTATAGAAAATACACTGTGGAGAAAACTTCACAGGAGATCACCGGTCTCAGAAGCAGCCCTCCACCACCCGCTCGGCGAGTGCTTCTCTTCCATTACATTCCTCATACTTCCCGGGGCCGGACCTTCCCGCCGGGTGTTTTCCTGTTGGTGTGCGCTCTCATCCTGATTTCCAGCTTCTAGACGCTTTATTCGCCAGTGACGCTATAAGTCTGTGGGCGTGTCATGAGAAAAGGAACGTTGCAGTATGTCGTCACAGCGGGAAAGTTGGAGCGGAGGAGAGGCAGGGGGGTGACCAAGAGAGAAAATGCCGGGAAAATTGACACCATTACATGGAGGACCATCTAAATCAGAAATGAGTGGCAGCACATGAGACCGAAGTCTGCACACAGACATGATCACCTTCGTCACACGGCTTGGACAATAAGAAGAAGTGAGATAAACGATTGAAACTGCTCAGAATGCATACTCCATCAATTATTGTCCAGATAATTACAGGTATCACTGTTGCCTGACCTGGACCCCATACCTTTCCCTCCTATCATTTTGCTATGGCTTTCTGTGGGGTTTTGTGATTGACCCTCCCCCACCCCTACACCTTCCATTACTAGCTTTGAATACCTTGTTCCTGTCCAGCCCGCGTGTCCGCATGTTCTCTTCTACCACCATTCGAGGCGCGTACTGATATGCTGCCAACCATTTCTGATACTGATATTCCTGCATACAAAGATGTCAAACCGAGCAATATCTTCTCTCCTGTTCTCCCCTGTATCTTCACCCGTCCAAGTTTCCCGTTATAAACTGCATACTCTAGCTTTCTCATTCACACCGTCCTCTCAAAGAATATAAGCAAATCTTAATTCAAATATTATTATCTTCATCAAGTGCCACAACTGTACAGAGGTTGGATGTAGCAAGGTTACAGCACATTTTTCAGCTTCTTCACGGTGCATTCATAAGGACTCTTGCAGTCCATGTGTTGATATTGTCCACACACTGTGACGATGTCTTTCTTCAGCACCTTTCACCTCCGCGTTTTATTCCTTGAAATCATTTAAAAAGAATTGGTGCTTCCATATAGACCTGGTGTACTTTAATTATATGACGTTGTTAACATTCAGTAATGTTCCCTTCAATCACAGTTTTACTAGAGTTTTGGTTGTCCTCTTCTCCTGCCATCACACTGCTTCTATTCGACAATATATCCAAGTTTTGACATCTTCAGGTTTATCCTTGGATTGTTTGTTCGTTGTCCATATTTTTAACATGAAATAGGCGTTAGTTGTGGTACCAACATCACGACATGGAGTCGTCCCATACTGTTCCGTTGTTCCTGTGATAGTGAACATCACACAAAATGCCCCTCACTGTGAACAGTAGAACAGACAGCAGTTCCGACAAACCAAAATCATGCACACGCATACATGCATAAGGCCGCTGTCAGAATACCAACACAATAGTCCGCCACTACAATTAAAGTTTGTCGTCAATAAAAAAAAAAAAAAAAACATTCACTAGAGAACTTACAGTTGTGTACATATTATTCGTAAGGCAAAACCAGTTAACCGTTGACATCTTATTTCGAGAAATCTTAGTCAGCTATCAACAATCAAATGTGCTTACATATCACTATCACCCATAATAAAACATTCAAATATATTTGTGGCCGCAAAACGACAGATGATGAATATCATATTCACAACCATCCCTCGCTGTCAGTTCCAACTATGGACATCATCTAAATCGCACACAAAATCAATATCTACGAGACGAGGGGCTAGAGAAAAGCAGCCAACTTTCCGATACCGAGAGAGAAATTGTGTTATCAGACAGACAGTGGGATCAACACCTTGAGCCATATATATTGAAATGCAGAAGATCAAATTAGAGGATCTCATTAGAATGCAATACCACCGGTTACCAGCACTAGCGCTACACCAAAGTATATCTAATACGAGAGCAAGAGGACACGCATGGAGAAAACATGGATTGACAACATCATAGAGATTGTACAATCACAAGGAATAACACTATCCTGTGCCACGCAACGGGCGCTAGAACGTCAACTATTTCTCCCCACGGCGTTTGATACAAAAGTGGAAATTGATGATGATCAAGTATATAGTCCTTTACTGAACATTGTCTTTCATCATGCCCACTCACCCCCCCCCCCTCTTTTCCCGTCCGAAAATAATGTAAATCTTACGACAGTTTAAAATCGTCAAGCATTTTGCTGGTTTACGGTTTTTTTTTTTTAAATATCGAAGACACAAAAAGTAGACTACACAGTGTCTGACATATTTTGCTGCATCTATTAAAGTCACGGAAGTCACACAACAAGCAAATCGACGAATCCTTCAAAACTATACAATACACATATTCCCACAGTATTTTAAAGAGTCTACAATATTGGTAATTTTTAACGGGATGCCAAGACGTTTTATTTACACAACAAAAGTATGAGCATATCAATCACATCTGCTTAAGCATATGTTTCTATTTATTATCAAATCTTAGCAGTACTAAAACAAAAACGAAAAAGAATGCAGCCAAAGATAGATAATGATCCCTGATCATTGCTTTGATAAGGAAAGAAAACAGCACCCAGACCATTGCCCAAAAAAGAAAAGAAACGAGTCTTCGTATCGAAGCTTTGAAGGTAACCCTTACCACTTTATATGTTAGTTGATTTGTTAGTCATCATCATGTGCCATGCCCATAAGCATGGGTGGTCATGTTTCGCCACCTCACACTATTACCAGTCGTGAATCAGGTCTGTGTCCTGATAGGGTGGATCCGAAGAGAGTGGTTGCTGGATCTGTAGTGGTCTCGGCTGGTGCTTCATCTTCGTGCGAGGGCATGCGGGACTAAAAGGAGATGAGCGGGCTGACAAGCTCGTAGGTAAGGTTGTTGTTGAGGGCGTTCGCGCCATGGACCAGGCTGACATTCTGAATGCTCTACGAGAAGTATGACTTTTGCGAGAACCAAGTGATGACTGTGAATCTACAACCATGGTCAGACTGCGAGAACAGCAAATTAAAAGAGGTATGGCCAAACAAGAACACTAAGCAGGAAGCCAAAAACGATTGATAAACCAACACAGAACTTGTGTCGTTAGCCGATAAACGCTGCGGGATTTGCTGGAGACGACATCCGAGCACTTATGGACTGAATGGTTCGATGTGCAATGAGGATGATCTGATGACTAACTAACTAACTAACTAACTAACTAACTAACTAACTAACTAACTAACTAACTAACTAACCAACTAACTAACTAACTAATTTACTAACTAACTAACTAACTAACTATCTAACTAACGAACAGTTTCACTTTTCCTTTCCACCCAAAGAATACCCTTCAGATATACAAGCGTGCACACTACAACAATTTATTAATATAATGAGCCATTATTGAAAAACAGATAGATATGTAGGTTCGTAGATCCTTTACTTTCATACTTGCAATACTCGTCATGGGAGACAATGAATCAGAACATGTTCCTGCTTTGACATTGGGGGTTTTAGAATATCACCACATTAAGGGTCAGCACAAAGGGAGGCTGTACCTCGTAGATCAGTTACTTTGTCAGCCGTGAAGTGGAAGTACGACCATGACAAGGATAATCTCTATCCAAACGCCGCGCACCCCAAATACATCTATTGTTCCTGTGAAGTTACTACCCAATGTAACTAGCTTCGTCTGTTTGCTGGCACGCGCTCTCTCTCTCTCTCTCTCTCTCTCTCTCTCTCTCTCTCTCTCTCTCTCTCTCTATTTTAGTCTCTCTCTCTCTCTATTTTATTCACTCTCTCTCTCTCTTTCTCTCTCTCTCTCTCTATCTCTCTCTCTCTCTCTCTCTCTCTCTCTCTCTCTCTCTCTCTCTCTCTTTCTCTCTATCTCTCGTACGCTCTCAAGTAAACGGCATTCATACCTGTTTTGCGATTCACTTTGTATAACAGGATGCTTGTTGCGATGTTCAATGTATGACCGATTTTATAGGTTCATACTAGTACCGTTTTCAGAAAGTAAAAGTGAATGAGAATATTTGAAGTGTGAAAGATACAGCAATACCGTTAAACTTGTTTTAATAAACCTAAGTGTGAATGAGAATACTTCGTATATGAAAGTATTTATATTGGAAGATTTTAGTATGGATGAGAGCAAAAGATTACTCCACTATCATTATCAACTTGTGATATGTATGTAACTACGCCACGCAATTAATGTAGTATTATCATGTGTATATGAATGCTTATGGTGTATTTAAATATATAAAATCACGCACACAGCATATCCTGTAAATACACATTGTTTTGTACGAAATAATCTTTTTAAAAAGGCCAAATAATCTTCAGGTTTATTATTTCACAGCCTTTAGGCTAATATAAAAATGTAGTATATGCACTTCATCTGGTCAGGGCCACATGCAGAGGCTGTCATCCGAATGACATACAGGGACGTGAGGACCTGATGGGGTGGCTCTGGTACCAGTGGGAACCACAGAGCATTAATTTATGAAAAAATAAAACAACAACATCAATCGCCTTCACATTATCGACCTTTGCACTAAGATCAAAGTGTAGTCATATGCACTTGATCTGCCCAGGGTCATTGATTGATTGATTGATTGATTGATTGATTGATTGATCTAGGAACCGACATCACGGCATTCGGGGCATTTCCATAGGTGCTCCGTCCCCATCCTCAGCAGCCAGCGAAGAGTTCCAACACCAATAGTACCAGTAGCAATCTGATTATATGTCCGTCTCGCCTTTTCTCTGAGCGTCGAGCGTCGGCCAGATCCCCTCGTCACTCCTCGCTGCCTCATTCTTGCCAGACCATGATGATCCATTTGCTCCTCCAAGTTGTACACGTGCTCCCACAAGGCCGCAACCACGTCTGCCTTGTCATGCATCAATACTCCACCAAGTTTTGCAGAGCCAGTCAATCTGTACGCCTGTTCATTCCCCAGCACACCGGCATGCCCTGGAGAAAAGATCCAGGCGATGCATGCCACCAGTGACCTCCGAAGCGAAGCAAACCACTCTGCAAGAAGCATGCCTGTCATCACCTTCCTCAGCATGCTTTCTGAGTCAGTTACAATCACGATGTGTGTGTATCGTATTCTCGATTCAGCGGAAAGCTGCAGTGACCGCCTCCACCTCCATTCTTAAGCTACATGTTGCGGTATCATATGCCAGGCTCTCCTGCACCAAACGTCGGCCATTAGCTTTTGCTATGAACCCTCAGGCACTTCTCCTACCTCTCGACACCGAACCATCTGTGTAGATAATCACATCACCCGAGCGAGCATTATCCTGAATTAGTTGCTGATTTTCACTTCGGTGGCCCCTGATGGCCACTCCCTGCACGCCCGGCTCAATGTGATTATAACTCTGCACATGTCTGACCGCTCCGCTGGCACTCTGACCCACTCATTTCCTCGCCTAATCTTCTCCAAGGTGCACACATGCCTGATTTACGTGGTTTCTCCCGAAGTTGTTTGAACAGTATTATTTATTAATTCGGTCACCATTCAACAATTATACAAGCCTGTTGTTACGATAATCTGGACATGATATTAATAATAATATGTTAAGTTGTAATCTCCCATGATTTAATTTAATTTTGTTTATTACGTTTGTTTACGTGGTTTATCCCGAAGTTGTTTGAACAGTATTGTTTATTAATTCGGTCACCATTCAACAATTATACAAGCCTGTTGTTACGATAATCTGGACATGATATTAATAATAAAAAATAAATTAGTCAGTCAGTCAGTCAGTCGACAGATCATCCTCATTGCACATCGAACCATTCAGTCCATAAGTGCTCAGATCCCCTCCTCAGCAAATCCCGCAGCGTGTAGCGGCTAACGACGCCAGTTCTGTGTTGATGTTATCAATCTTCTTTGGCTTCCTGCGTAGTGTTCTTGTTTGGCCACCCCTCTTTTAATTTGCTGCTCTCGCAGTCTGGCCATTGTTGTAGATTCACAGTCATCACTTGGTTCACGCAAAAGTCTTACTTCTCGAAGAGCATTCAGAATGTCAGCCTGGTCCATGGCGCGTCCGCCCTCCACATTAGCCTCACCTGCGAGCTTGTCAGCCCGCTCATTTCCTTGTACACGACACACTGCAGTTTTTCTTTTCTCACGACACGTCCAAAAACTGATTTTGGAATAACCGCCATAAGCGATTAAAGCGTGTTTAAATTGGAAATCAGCAGTGGGATTTCTAGCAGTGAACGTGGATGACGTATCTCTTTTTAAAAAATAAATTAAAACTAATTTTTTATTTTTATTTTTTTAAAATAAGGGCGCAATATTCCACAGGGGGCAGAGTCGCCACTTCCCCTTGTATAGTTAGATGACCACCCCTGCTACTGACCCTGGCCAAATCAAGTGCATATACTACACTTTGATCTAAGCCCAAAGCTCGATAATGTGAAGGTGATTTTTGTTGTTGGTTTGAATAAATGATCGGGGGTTCCCGTAGGGACCAGAGTCTCTCCATCAGGCCCTCACGTCCCTGTGCATCATTCGGATGACCGCCTCTGTATGTGGCCCTGGCGAGATCAAGTGCAGATACTACACTTTGATATTAGCCAAAACGCTATGAAATAAGACGGCCACTATCTATTTGGCCTTTCAAAGACCAGTCAAAAATAGAACAGCATGAAAAAATCCAACTAATACAGTTATATGCATAATTTAAGAACAGCTATGAAGGCATATTATAAAAATGTGTTGTGCAAAAAGTAATGTAACTAAGTAATATATTTTTTGTGTTAATAAGCTTTTATTTTTCTTTTACATATATAATTTGAAATATTGAGGTATAGCAGTAAAGGTTGCTTTACAAATGAATTTAATGAAAACTTAACAAACTAATTGCTATAACTGTAAATGTTAGACATATGTCTAGATTGGGTAATGTCCCTTAATATGTTAAGTTGTTATCTCCCATGATTTAATTTAATTTTGTTTATTACGTTTGTTTGCGTGATTTCTCCCGAAGTTGTTTGAACAGTATTGTTTATTAATTCGGTCACCATTCAACAATTATACAAGCCTGTTGTTACGATAATCTGGACATGATATTAATAATAAAAAATAAATTAGTCAGTCAGTCAGTCAGTCGACAGATCATCCTCATTGCACATCGAACCATTCAGTCCATAAGTGCTCGGATCCCCTCCTCAGCAAATCCCGCAGCGTGTAGCGGCTAACGACGCCAGTTCTGTGTTGATGTTATCAATCTTCTTTGGCTTCCTGCGTAGTGTTCTTGTTTGGCCACCCCTCTTTTAATTTGCTGCTCTCGCAGTCTGGCCATTGTTGTAGATTCACAGTCATCACTTGGTTCACGCAAAAGTCTTACTTCTCGAAGAGCATTCAGAATGTCAGCCTGGTCCATGGCGCGTCCGCCCTCCACATTAGCCTCACCTGCGAGCTTGTCAGCCCGCTCATTTCCTTGTACACGACACACTGCAGTTTTTCTTTTCTCACGACACGTCCAAAAACTGATTTTGGAATAACCGCCATAAGCGATTAAAGCGTGTTTAAATTGGAAATCAGCAGTGGGATTTCTAGCAGTGAACGTGGATGACGTATCTTTTTTTAAAAAATAAATTAAAACTAATTTTTTATTTTTATTTATTTAAAATAAGGGCGCAATGTTCCACAGGGGGCAGAGTCGCCACTTCCCCTTGTATAGTTAGATGACCACCCCTGCTACTGACCCTGGCCAGATCAAGTGCATATACTACACTTTGATCTAAGCCCAAAGCTCGATAATGTGAAGGTGATTTGTGTTGTTGGTTTGAATAAATGATCGGGGGTTCCCGTAGGGACCAGAGTCTCTCCATCAGGCCCTCACGTCCCTGTGCATCATTCGGATGACCGCCTCTGTATGTGGCCTTGGCGAGATCAAGTGCAGATTCTACACTTTGATATTAGCCAAAACGCTATGAAATAAGACGGCCACTATCTATTTGGCCTTTCAAAGACCAGTCAAAAATAGAACAGCATGAAAAAATCCAACTAATACAGTTATATGCATAATTTAAGAACAGCTATGAAGGCATATTATAAAAATGTGTTGTGCAAAAAGTAATGTAACTAAGTAATATATTTTTTGTGTTAATAAGCTTTTATTTTTCTTTTACATATATAATTTGAAATATTGAGGTATAGCAGTAAAGGTTGCTTTACAAATGAATTTAATGAAAACTTAACAAACTAATTGCTAGAACTGTAAATGTTAGACATATGTCTAGATTGGGTAATGTCCCTTAATATGTTAAGTTGTTATCTCCCATGATTTAATTTAATTTTGTTTATTACGTTTGTTTACGTGGTTTCTCCCGAAGTTGTTTGAACAGTATTGTTTATTAATTCGGTCACCATTCAACAATTATACAAGCCTGTTGTTACGATAATCTGGACATGATATTAATAATAAAAAATAAATTAGTCAGTCAGTCAGTCAGTCGACAGATCATCCTCATTGCACATCGAACCATTCAGTCCATAAGTGCTCGGATCCCCTCCTCAGCAAATCCCGCAGCGTGTAGCGGCTAACGACGCCAGTTCTGTGTTGATGTTATCAATCTTCTTTGGCTTCCTGCGTAGTGTTCTTGTTTGGCCACCCCTCTTTTAATTTGCTGCTCTCGCAGTCTGGCCATTGTTGTAGATTCACAGTCATCACTTGGTTCACGCAAAAGTCTTACTTCTCGAAGAGCATTCAGAATGTCAGCCTGGTCCATGGCGCGTCCGCCCTCCACATTAGCCTCACCTGCGAGCTTGTCAGCCCGCTCATTTCCTTGTACACGACACACTGCAGTTTTTCTTTTCTCACGACACGTCCAAAAACTGATTTTGGAATAACCGCCATAAGCGATTAAAGCGTGTTTAAGCTGGAAATCAGCAGTGGGATTTCTAGCAGTGAACGTGGATGACGTATCTCTTTTTATAAAAAATAAATTAAAACTAATTTTTTATTTTTATTTTTTTAAAATAAGGGCGCAATGTTCCACAGGGGGCAGAGTCGCCACTTCCCCTTGTATAGTTAGATGACCACCCCTGCTACTGACCCTGGCCAGATCAAGTGCATATACTACACTTTGATCTAAGCCCAAAGCTCGATAATTTGAAGGTGATTTTTGTTGTTGGTTTGAATAAATGATCGGGGGTTCCCGTAGGGACCAGAGTCTCTCCATCAGGCCCTCACGTCCCTGTGCATCATTCGGATGACCGCCTCTGTATGTGGCCCTGGCGAGATCAAGTGCAGATACTACACTTTGATATTAGCCAAAACGCTATGAAATAAGACGGCCACTATCTATTTGGCCTTTCAAAGACCAGTCAAAAATAGAACAGCATGAAAAAATCCAACTAATACAGTTATATGCATAATTTAAGAACAGCTATGAAGGCATATTATAAAAATGTGTTGTGCAAAAAGTAATGTAACTAAGTAATATATTTTTTGTGTTAATAAGCTTTTATTTTTCTTTTACATATATAATTTGAAATATTGAAGTATAGCAGTAAAGGTTGCTTTACAAATGAATTTAATGAAAACTTAACAATCTAATTGCTAGAACTGTAAATGTTAGACATATGTCTAGATTGGGTAATGTCCCTTAATATGTTAAGTTGTTATCTCCCATGATTTAATTTAATTTTGTTTATTACGTTTGTTTACGTGGTTTCTCCCGAAGTTGTTTGAACAGTATTGTTTATTAATTCGGTCACCATTCAACAATTATACAAGCCTGTTGTTACGATAATCTGGACATGATATTAATAATAAAAAATAAATTAGTCAGTCAGTCAGTCAGTCAGTCGACAGATCATCCTCATTGCACATCGAACCATTCAGTCCATAAGTGCTCGGATCCCCTCCTCAGTAAATCCCGCAGCGTGTAGCGGCTAACGACGCCAGTTCTGTGTTGATGTTATCAATCTTCTTTGGCTTCCTGCGTAGTGTTCTTGTTTGGCCACCCCTCTTTTAATTTGCTGCTCTCGCAGTCTGGCCATTGTTGTAGATTCACAGTCATCACTTGGTTCACGCAAAAGTCTTACTTCTCGAAGAGCATTCAGAATGTCAGCCTGGTCCATGGCGCGTCCGCCCTCCACATTAGCCTCACCTGCGAGCTTGTCAGCCCGCTCATTTCCTTGTACACGACACACTGCAGTTTTTCTTTTCTCACGACACGTCCAAAAACTGATTTTGGAATAACCGCCATAAGCGATTAAAGCGTGTTTAAATTGGAAATCAGCAGTGGGATTTCTAGCAGTGAACGTGGATGACGTATCTTTTTTTAAAGAATAAATTAAAACTAATTTTTTATTTTTATTTTTTTAAAATAAGGGCGCAATGTTCCACAGGGGGCAGAGTCGCCACTTCCCCTTGTATAGTTAGATGACCACCCCTGCTACTGACCCTGGCCAGATCAAGTGCATATACTACACTTTGATCTAAGCCCAAAGCTCGATAATGTGAAGGTGATTTTTGTTGTTGGTTTGAATAAATGATCGGGGGTTCCCGTAGGGACCAGAGTCTCTCCATCAGGCCCTCACGTCCCTGTGCATCATTCGGATGACCGCCTCTGTATGTGGCCTTGGCGAGATCAAGTGCAGATTCTACACTTTGATATTAGCCAAAACGCTATGAAATAAGACGGCCACTATCTATTTGGCCTTTCAAAGACCAGTCAAAAATAGAACAGCATGAAAAAATCCAACTAATACAGTTATATGCATAATTTAAGAACAGCTATGAAGGCATATTATAAAAATGTGTTGTGCAAAAAGTAATGTAACTAAGTAATATATTTTTTGTGTTAATAAGCTTTTATTTTTCTTTTACATATATAATTTGAAATATTGAGGTATAGGAGTAAAGGTTGCTTTACAAATGAATTTAATGAAAACTTAACAAACTAATTGCTAGAACTGTAAATGTTAGACATATGTCTAGATTGGGTAATGTCCCTTAATATGTTAAGTTGTTATCTCCCATGATTTAATTTAATTTTGTTTATTACGTTTGTTTACGTGGTTTCTCCCGAAGTTGTTTGAACAGTATTGTTTATTAATTCGGTCACCATTCAACAATTATACAAGCCTGTTGTTACGATAATCTGGACATGATATTAATAATAAAAAATAAATTAGTCAGTCAGTCAGTCAGTCGACAGATCATCCTCATTGCACATCGAACCATTCAGTCCATAAGTGCTCGGATCCCCTCCTCAGCAAATCCCGCAGCGTGTAGCGGCTAACGACGCCAGTTCTGTGTTGATGTTATCAATCTTCTTTGGCTTCCTGCGTAGTGTTCTTGTTTGGCCACCCCTCTTTTAATTTGCTGCTCTCGCAGTCTGGCCATTGTTGTAGATTCACAGTCATCACTTGGTTCACGCAAAAGTCTTACTTCTCGAAGAGCATTCAGAATGTCAGCCTGGTCCATGGCGCGTCCGCCCTCCACATTAGCCTCACCTGCGAGCTTGTCAGCCCGCTCATTTCCTTGTACACGACACACTGCAGTTTTTCTTTTCTCACGACACGTCCAAAAACTGATTTTGGAATAACCGCCATAAGCGATTAAAGCGTGTTTAAGCTGGAAATCAGCAGTGGGATTTCTAGCAGTGAACGTGGATGACGTATCTCTTTTTATAAAAAATAAATTAAAACTAATTTTTTATTTTTATTTTTTTAAAATAAGGGCGCAATGTTCCACAGGGGGCAGAGTCGCCACTTCCCCTTGTATAGTTAGATGACCACCCCTGCTACTGACCCTGGCCAGATCAAGTGCATATACTACACTTTGATCTAAGCCCAAAGCTCGATAATTTGAAGGTGATTTTTGTTGTTGGTTTGAATAAATGATCGGGGGTTCCCGTAGGGACCAGAGTCTCTCCATCAGGCCCTCACGTCCCTGTGCATCATTCGGATGACCGCCTCTGTATGTGGCCCTGGCGAGATCAAGTGCAGATACTACACTTTGATATTAGCCAAAACGCTATGAAATAAGACGGCCACTATCTATTTGGCCTTTCAAAGACCAGTCAAAAATAGAACAGCATGAAAAAATCCAACTAATACAGTTATATGCATAATTTAAGAACAGCTATGAAGGCATATTATAAAAATGTGTTGTGCAAAAAGTAATGTAACTAAGTAATATATTTTTTGTGTTAATAAGCTTTTATTTTTCTTTTACATATATAATTTGAAATATTGAAGTATAGCAGTAAAGGTTGCTTTACAAATGAATTTAATGAAAACTTAACAAACTAATTGCTAGAACTGTAAATGTTAGACATATGTCTAGATTGGGTAATGTCCCTTAATATGTTAAGTTGTTATCTCCCATGATTTAATTTAATTTTGTTTATTACGTTTGTTTACGTGGTTTCTCCCGAAGTTGTTTGAACAGTATTGTTTATTAATTCGGTCACCATTCAACAATTATACAAGCCTGTTGTTACGATAATCTGGACATGATATTAATAATAAAAAATAAATTAGTCAGTCAGTCAGTCAGTCAGTCGACAGATCATCCTCATTGCACATCGAACCATTCAGTCCATAAGTGCTCGGATCCCCTCCTCAGTAAATCCCGCAGCGTGTAGCGGCTAACGACGCCAGTTCTGTGTTGATGTTATCAATCTTCTTTGGCTTCCTGCGTAGTGTTCTTGTTTGGCCACCCCTCTTATAATTTGCTGCTCTCGCAGTCTGGCCATTGTTGTAGATTCACAGTCATCACTTGGTTCACGCAAAAGTCTTACTTCTCGAAGAGCATTCAGAATGTCAGCCTGGTCCATGGCGCGTCCGCCCTCCACATTAGCCTCACCTGCGAGCTTGTCAGCCCGCTCATTTCCTTGTACACGACACACTGCAGTTTTTCTTTTCTCACGACACGTGCAAAAACTGATTGTGGAATAACCGCCATAAGCGATTAAAGCGTGTTTAAGCTGGAAATCAGCAGTGGGATTTCAAGCAGTGAACGTGGATGACGTATCTCTTTTAAAAAAATAAATTAAAACTAATTTTTTATTTTTATTTTTTTTAAATAAGAGCGCAATGTTCCACAGGGGCCAGAGTCGCCACTTCCCCTTGTATAGTTAGATGACCACCCCTGCTACTGACCCTGGCCAGATCAAGTGCAGATACTACACTTTGATATTAGCCAAAACGCTATGAAATAAGACGGCCACTATCTATTTGGCCTTTCAAAGACCAGTCAAAAATAGAACAGCATGAAAAAATCCAACTAATACAGTTATATGCATAATTTAAGAACAGCTATGAAGGCATATTATAAAAATGTGTTGTGCAAAAAGTAATGTAACTAAGTAATATATTTTTTGTGTTAATAAGCTTTTATTTTTCTTTTACATATATAATTTGAAATATTGAGGTATAGCGGTAAAGGTTGCTTTACAAATGAATTTAATGAAAACTTAACAAACTAATTGCTAGAACTGTAAATGTTAGACATATGTCTAGATTGGGTAATGTCCCTTAATATGTTAAGTTGTTATCTCCCATGATTTAATTTAATTTTGTTTATTACGTTTGTTTACGTGGTTTCTCCCGAAGTTGTTTGAACAGTATTGTTTATTAATTCGGTCACCATTCAACAATTATACAAGCCTGTTGTTACGATAATCTGGACATGATATTAATAATAAAAAATAAATTAGTCAGTCAGTCAGTCAGTCGACAGATCATCCTCATTGCACATCGAACCATTCAGTCCATAAGTGCTCGGATCCCCTCCTCAGTAAATCCCGCAGCGTGTAGCGGCTAACGACGCCAGTTCTGTGTTGATGTTATCAATCTTCTTTGGCTTCCTGCGTAGTGTTCTTGTTTGGCCACCCCTCTTTTAATTTGCTGCTCTCGCAGTCTGGCCATTGTTGTAGATTCACAGTCATCACTTGGTTCACGCAAAAGTCTTACTTCTCGAAGAGCATTCAGAATGTCAGCCTGGTCCATGGCGCGTCCGCCCTCCACATTAGCCTCACCTGCGAGCTTGTCAGCCCGCTCATTTCCTTGTACACGACACACTGCAGTTTTTCTTTTCTCACGACACGTCCAAAAACTGATTGTGGAATAACCGCCATAAGCGATTAAAGCGTGTTTAAGCTGGAAATCAGCAGTGGGATTTCAAGCAGTGAACGTGGATGACGTATCTCTTTTAAAAAAATAAATTAAAACTAATTTTTTATTTTTATTTTTTTTAAATAAGAGCGCAATGTTCCACAATGGCCAGAGTCGCCACTTCCCCTTGTATAGTTAGATGACCACCCCTGCTACTGACCCTGACCAGATCAAGTGCATATACTACACTTTGATCTAAGCCCAAAGCTCGATAATTTAAAGGTGATTTTTGTTGTTGGTTTGAATAAATGATCGGGGGTTCCCGTAGGGACCAGAGTCTCTCCATCAGGCCCTCACGTCCCTGTGCATCATTCGGATGACCGCCTCTGTATGTGGCCCTGGCGAGATCAAGTGCAGATACTACACTTTGATATTAGCCAAAACGCTATGAAATAAGACGGCCACTATCTATTTGGCCTTTCAAAGACCAGTCAAAAATAGAACAGCATGAAAAAATCCAACTAATACAGTTATATGCATAATTTAAGAACAGCTATGAAGGCATATTATAAAAATGTGTTGTGCAAAAAGTAATGTAACTAAGTAATATATTTTTTGTGTTAATAAGCTTTTATTTTTCTTTTACATATATAATTTGAAATATTGAGGTATAGCAGTAAAGGTTGCTTTACAAATGAATTTAATGAAAACTTAACAAACTAATTGCTAGAACTGTAAATGTTAGACATATGTCTAGATTGGGTAATGTCCCTTAATATGTTAAGTTGTTATCTCCCATGATTTAATTTAATTTTGTTTATTACGTTTGTTTACGTGATTTCTCCCGAAGTTGTTTGAACAGTATTGTTTATTAATTCGGTCACCATTCAACAATTATACAAGCCTGTTGTTACGATAATCTGGACATGATATTAATAATAAAAAATAAATTAGTCAGTCAGTCAGTCAGTCGACAGATCATCCTCATTGCACATCGAACCATTCAGTCCATAAGTGCTCGGATCCCCTCCTCAGCAAATCCCGCAGCGTGTAGCGGCTAACGACGCCAGTTCTGTGTTGATGTTATCAATCTTCTTTGGCTTCCTGCGTAGTGTTCTTGTTTGGCCACCCCTCTTTTAATTTGCTGCTCTCGCAGTCTGGCCATTGTTGTAGATTCACAGTCATCACTTGGTTCACGCAAAAGTCTTACTTCTCGAAGAGCATTCAGAATGTCAGCCTGGTCCATGGCGCGTCCGCCCTCCACATTAGCCTCACCTGCGAGCTTGTCAGCCCGCTCATTTCCTTGTACACGACACACTGCAGTTTTTCTTTTCTCACGACACGTCCAAAAACTGATTTTGGAATAACCGCCATAAGCGATTAAAGCGTGTTTAAATTGGAAATCAGCAGTGGGATTTCTAGCAGTGAACGTGGATGACGTATCTCTTTTTAAAAAATAAATTAAAACTAATTTTTTATTTTTATTTTTTTAAAATAAGGGCGCAATATTCCACAGGGGGCAGAGTCGCCACTTCCCCTTGTATAGTTAGATGACCACCCCTGCTACTGACCCTGGCCAAATCAAGTGCATATACTACACTTTGATCTAAGCCCAAAGCTCGATAATGTGAAGGTGATTTTTGTTGTTGGTTTGAATAAATGATCGGGGGTTCCCGTAGGGACCAGAGTCTCTCCATCAGGCCCTCACGTCCCTGTGCATCATTCGGATGACCGCCTCTGTATGTGGCCCTGGCGAGATCAAGTGCAGATACTACACTTTGATATTAGCCAAAACGCTATGAAATAAGACGGCCACTATCTATTTGGCCTTTCAAAGACCAGTCAAAAATAGAACAGCATGAAAAAATCCAACTAATACAGTTATATGCATAATTTAAGAACAGCTATGAAGGCATATTATAAAAATGTGTTGTGCAAAAAGTAATGTAACTAAGTAATATATTTTTTGTGTTAATAAGCTTTTATTTTTCTTTTACATATATAATTTGAAATATTGAGGTATAGCGGTAAAGGTTGCTTTACAAATGAATTTAATGAAAACTTAACAAACTAATTGCTAGAACTGTAAATGTTAGACATATGTCTAGATTGGGTAATGTCCCTTAATATGTTAAGTTGTTATCTCCCATGATTTAATTTAATTTTGTTTATTACGTTTGTTTACGTGGTTTCTCCCGAAGTTGTTTGAACAGTATTGTTTATTAATTCGGTCACCATTCAACAATTATACAAGCCTGTTGTTACGATAATCTGGACATGATATTAATAATAAAAAATAAATTAGTCAGTCAGTCAGTCAGTCGACAGATCATCCTCATTGCACATCGAACCATTCAGTCCATAAGTGCTCGGATCCCCTCCTCAGTAAATCCCGCAGCGTGTAGCGGCTAACGACGCCAGTTCTGTGTTGATGTTATCAATCTTCTTTGGCTTCCTGCGTAGTGTTCTTGTTTGGCCACCCCTCTTTTAATTTGCTGCTCTCGCAGTCTGGCCATTGTTGTAGATTCACAGTCATCACTTGGTTCACGCAAAAGTCTTACTTCTCGAAGAGCATTCAGAATGTCAGCCTGGTCCATGGCGCGTCCGCCCTCCACATTAGCCTCACCTGCGAGCTTGTCAGCCCGCTCATTTCCTTGTACACGACACACTGCAGTTTTTCTTTTCTCACGACACGTCCAAAAACTGATTGTGGAATAACCGCCATAAGCGATTAAAGCGTGTTTAAGCTGGAAATCAGCAGTGGGATTTCAAGCAGTGAACGTGGATGACGTATCTCTTTTAAAAAAATAAATTAAAACTAATTTTTTATTTTTATTTTTTTTAAATAAGAGCGCAATGTTCCACAATGGCCAGAGTCGCCACTTCCCCTTGTATAGTTAGATGACCACCCCTGCTACTGACCCTGACCAGATCAAGTGCATATACTACACTTTGATCTAAGCCCAAAGCTCGATAATTTAAAGGTGATTTTTGTTGTTGGTTTGAATAAATGATCGGGGGTTCCCGTAGGGACCAGAGTCTCTCCATCAGGCCCTCACGTCCCTGTGCATCATTCGGATGACCGCCTCTGTATGTGGCCCTGGCGAGATCAAGTGCAGATACTACACTTTGATATTAGCCAAAACGCTATGAAATAAGACGGCCACTATCTATTTGGCCTTTCAAAGACCAGTCAAAAATAGAACAGCATGAAAAAATCCAACTAATACAGTTATATGCATAATTTAAGAACAGCTATGAAGGCATATTATAAAAATGTGTTGTGCAAAAAGTAATGTAACTAAGTAATATATTTTTTGTGTTAATAAGCTTTTCTTTTTCTTTTACATATATAATTTAAAATATTGAGGTATAGCAGTAAAGGTTGCTTTACAAATGAATTTAATGAAAACTTAACAAACTAATTGCTAGAACTGTAAATGTTAGACATATGTCTAGATTGGGTAATGTCCCTTAATATGTTAAGTTGTTATCTCCCATGATTTAATTTAATTTTGTTTATTAGGTTTGTTTACGTGGTTTCTCCCGAAGTTGTTTGAACAGTATTGTTTATTAATTCGGTCACCATTCAACAATTATACAAGCCTGTTGTTACGATAATCTGGACATGATATTAATAATAAAAAATAAATTAGTCAGTCAGTCAGTCAGTCGACAGATCATCCTCATTGCACAACGAACCATTCAGTCCATAAGTGCTCGGATCCCCTCCTCAGCAAATCCCGCAGCGTGTAGCGGCTAACGACGCCAGTTCTGTGTTGATGTTATCAATCTTCTTTGGCTTCCTGCGTAGTGTTCTTGTTTGGCCACCCCTCTTTTAATTTGCTGCTCTCGCAGTCTGGCCATTGTTGTAGATTCACAGTCATCACTTGGTTCACGCAAAAGTCTTACTTCTCGAAGAGCATTCAGAATGTCAGCCTGGTCCATGGCGCGTCCGCCCTCCACATTAGCCTCACCTGCGAGCTTGTCAGCCCGCTCATTTCCTTGTACACGACACACTGCAGTTTTTCTTTTCTCACGACACGTCCAAAAACTGATTTTGGAATAACCGCCATAAGCGATTAAAGCGTGTTTAAGCTGGAAATCAGCAGTGGGATTTCTAGCAGTGAACGTGGATGACGTATCTCTTTTTAAAAAATAAATTAAAACTAATTTTTTATTTTTATTTTTTAAAATAAGGGCGCAATGTTCCACAGGGGGCAGAGTCGCCACTTCCCCTTGAATAGTTAGATGACCACCCCTGCTACTGACCCTGGCCAGATCAAGTGCATATACTACACTTTGATCTAAGCCCAAAGCTCGATAATTTGAAGGTGATTTTTGTTGTTGGTTTGAATAAATGATCGGGGGTTCCCGTAGGGACCAGAGTCTCTCCATCAGGCCCTCACGTCCCTGTGCATCATTCGGATGACCGCCTCTGTATGTGGCCCTGGCGAGATCAAGTGCAGATACTACACTTTGATATTAGCCAAAACGCTATGAAATAAGACGGCCACTATCTATTTGGCCTTTCAAAGACCAGTCAAAAATAGAACAGCATGAAAAAATCCAACTAATACAGTTATATGCATAATTTAAGAACAGCTATGAAGGCATATTATAAAAATGTGTTGTGCAAAAAGTAATGTAACTAAGTAATATATTTTTTGTGTTAATAAGCTTTTATTTTTCTTTTACATATATAATTTGAAATATTGAGGTATAGCAGTAAAGGTTGCTTTACAAATGAATTTAATGAAAACTTAACAAACTAATTGCTAGAACTGTAAATGTTAGACATATGTCTAGATTGGGTAATGTCCCTTAATATGTTAAGTTGTTATCTCCCATGATTTAATTTAATTTTGTTTATTACGTTTGTTTACGTGATTTCTCCCGAAGTTGTTTGAACAGTATTGTTTATTAATTCGGTCACCATTCAACAATTATACAAGCCTGTTGTTACGATAATCTGGACATGATATTAATAATAAAAAATAAATTAGTCAGTCAGTCAGTCAGTCGACAGATCATCCTCATTGCAAATCGAACCATTCAGTCCATAAGTGCTCGGATCCCCTCCTCAGCAAATCCCGCAGCGTGTAGCGGCTAACGACGCCAGTTCTGTGTTGATGTTATCAATCTTCTTTGGCTTCCTGCGTAGTGTTCTTGTTTGGCCACCCCTCTTTTAATTTGCTGCTCTCGCAGTCTGGCCATTGTTGTAGATTCACAGTCATCACTTGGTTCACGCAAAAGTCTTACTTCTCGAAGAGCATTCAGAATGTCAGCCTGGTCCATGGCGCGTCCGCCCTCCACATTAGCCTCACCTGCGAGCTTGTCAGCCCGCTCATTTCCTTGTACACGACACACTGCAGTTTTTCTTTTCTCACGACACGTCCAAAAACTGATTTTGGAATAACCGCCATAAGCGATTAAAGCGTGTTTAAATTGGAAATCAGCAGTGGGATTTCTAGCAGTGAACGTGGATGACGTATCTCTTTTTAAAAAATAAATTAAAACTAATTTTTTATTTTTATTTTTTTTAAATAAGGGCGCAATATTCCACAGGGGGCAGAGTCGCCACTTCCCCTTGTATAGTTAGATGACCACCCCTGCTACTGACCCTGGCCAGATCAAGTGCATATACTACACTTTGATCTAAGCCCAAAGCTCGATAATGTGAAGGTGATTTTTGTTGTTGGTTTGAATAAATGATCGGGGGTTCCCGTAGGGACCAGAGTCTCTCCATCAGGCCCTCACGTCCCTGTGCATCATTCGGATGACCGCCTCTGTATGTGGCCCTGGCGAGATCAAGTGCAGATACTACACTTTGATATTAGCCAAAACGCTATGAAATAAGACGGCCACTATCTATTTGGCCTTTCAAAGACCAGTCAAAAATAGAACAGCATGAAAAAATCCAACTAATACAGTTATATGCATAATTTAAGAACAGCTATGAAGGCATATTATAAAAATGTGTTGTGCAAAAAGTAATGTAACTAAGTAATATATTTTTTGTGTTAATAAGCTTTTATTTTTCTTTTACATATATAATTTGAAATATTGAGGTATAGCGGTAAAGGTTGCTTTACAAATGAATTTAATGAAAACTTAACAAACTAATTGCTAGAACTGTAAATGTTAGACATATGTCTAGATTGGGTAATGTCCCTTAATATGTTAAGTTGTTATCTCCCATGATTTAATTTAATTTTGTTTATTACGTTTGTTTACGTGGTTTCTCCCGAAGTTGTTTGAACAGTATTGTTTATTAATTCGGTCACCATTCAACAATTATACAAGCCTGTTGTTACGATAATCTGGACATGATATTAATAATAAAAAATAAATTAGTCAGTCAGTCAGTCAGTCGACAGATCATCCTCATTGCACATCGAACCATTCAGTCCATAAGTGCTCGGATCCCCTCCTCAGCAAATCCCGCAGCGTGTAGCGGCTAACGACGCCAGTTCTGTGTTGATGTTATCAATCTTCTTTGGCTTCCTGCGTATTGTTCTTGTTTGGCCACCCCTCTTTTAATTTGCCGCTCTCGCAGTCTGGCCATTGTTGTAGATTCACAGTCATCACTTGGTTCACGCAAAAGTCTTACTTCTCATAGAGCATTCAGAATGTCAGCCTGGTCCATGGCGCGTCCGCCCTCCACATTAGCCTCACCTGCGAGCTTGTCAGCCCGCTCATTTCCGTTGGCGCACATAATCCTTTATTACAGAAATACGACGGACAGACGGAACATGTTTATACATCCAGAAATAATGTAATCTATAGAATATAATATCCTCCTCACAATTTTAGCCAGCACACAACAATGCTTTCTCAAGCCTGCTTCATATCAAATCCACAAGACATTTAGTCCAGCTACTATCCACGGCTGGATCTCCTACAATACAACCCACACATTGGGTCGGAGCCACTGCTCAACTATGCAACCCACTCTGGGTTTTGGCCCTCACTCCCTATAGAACCCACTCTGGTTCAGGCCTCTCTTCACAACTAGGAGAACAACACAACACGGAGATCTCTAACTCCGCTTCTCCTTAGAATACCGAACAGTTCGGCATATACACATTAACTGTCCTGAAGTCCCTTGACTTTACACAAAACTAAACTGTCCTTCCCCCATCCCCTGGGGTCCACACTCACCCTTCCCATTATTTCTCAGGACTGGCTGTTTCTCATAGCCAGGTCAGTCACTTTACTGTCTCCCACTTTCATCTCCATTCTTTCTCATGCCCGGTCACTCACCTCAATGTCAGTGACCCAGGCTTATGTCATCACTCCCCTCATAAAAGAAAACTTCGTTTTCAAATATTGGGAGACTAAAACTTATTAAATATGTGACCCAGACATATAGCCTGGGTAGCCCTAAGTATGGCTGCACCTTACTTCAGCTACAACCCTAAATAATACATCAAATGCTCATAGTACACTCCCATATTCCCCACACATATATACAAACAACTTTCTATCTTGCGTACCAATGCATGAACTAATACATCACATAATAATAATACATCATAGGAAAGCATTATACTTATGTACCCGCAGGTCTCTTACTACTTCACGACCCCACAATACTATTTGTGTACCGACCCTATATCAGGTGGTTCTGTTCTTGCATCAACCCACCTCTGATTCCTGTTGATGCTGTGACTACCTTTCATATACCCATGACTCATGGTACCTCTACAATTACAACATCTGTTTGCTATCCCTATCCCTGGGTCAGTAATGTCGCGAACACTCTTTTGACCTGACTCAACTTTCCTATCTGCATATTGCACCTTTACACTTGAGTCTCTGTTTAGTCTGAACTCTTTATTCAATCTTGGCCCATATACCTGGCACCTTGTTTTCTGCTGCATACGCCTTATGCCTATGTGCCCTGCACATGCACTATCCTGAGCTGTTCTAGTATATCGGTCTCTGTGTGTTAAAGGTACTGCTCCTTGCCCACGTGCAGTTCCACTATCTGAAAAGCGGCGAGTGAGAACACTGTTCTTCCTCTCGAAGCACCATCTACCTTTCTTTGACTGCCTATGTTCTCCTCTCCTACACCCTTGGGAACATTTGTTCAGAGTAGTATCTTGTCTCTGGGAGTCGCTAAAGCTCTGTTTGAGATCCATACCCACCTGCTCAGTTGTACTATCCTTGTCCTCAGTTCCTGTGTCTACTTCAAGTGCCTCTTCTACCTCAGCTATACTCTATAATTTAGGTTCTCTTGTGGTAACTACCTCATTACTGCTTACACTATATTTTCGGTCCCAATAAACTACTTCATCTTCTGTACAATCTTTCACTCCTATAACATTTCCTATGATCAAATCAGCCACTGGTGAGTCCAAAACACACGCTGTCACTCTTCCAGTGATATATGGTGTTTTTACTGTTATTATGGCTAATGGGTAGAACTCTACTGTGCCGTTGAATGTTATGCATCTAATCTTTTTCCCTGTATAATCCGAGGGATCTATTAAACTTCTCCTCTCTCCGATAGACGTACATCCGGAATCCCTAATTGTTAACGCTGGCCTATCATTAACAAACCCATGATGCATCTTCAGACTTCCTCCTTCATGTACTGCTGATCCTGCTTTAACTGTGTGACCGCATATTAGGACTGGCTGACTGTCTTTTTCAAAAAGAGGTTTGCACCCACTACAATCTTCATTGTTCAGCGTCTCAATTACTTGCGCTGCATTTGAGTGGTCTGTTTCTCTCATCCTACATTGATGGCTGATATGCCCCTTCTTTCCACATTTGAAACAGATGATCTCCTTCCTTGCGTTACTTGTTGGCTCACTGGCTGGCTGCACGTCATACTCCGCTGCCTTGTGTCTCCAGATCCCACAATTCCAACATCCGGCATAATTTGGACGCCTCTGGAAGTTCCCTCTTCTATATGGGTACCGTCCTACTCTACCAACATTGTTTCCTCGGAAACCATTATCTTGAAGTTCTTGCTGCTCACCTTTCTGTGCTGAATCCCCACTTTTCGCCCTTGGTCTGATGACTGGATTCTGGTCCTGTTTAGTGTACGCTGCACAGACTATTTCCTCACTCATTAATTTCCCAATAGATACGTTAGGATGTGCAGTCATGTAGTTTTGCCCTAACTGAGACATTGTGTCTATGTCCTTTGGCTTACGTTCCTCAAAGAAAGCTACTAAGTTAGAATTGCATTCAGATACTACCTTGTCTCTTAACATTAGATCTACTAATTTATTAAAATCTTTCCCTACTTCTGCAAGCTCCATCCATTTGTTAAATGTGTTCTTTACTGTGTTAACAAAGTCTGTGAAATCTTGATTTGTCTCTGGCACTAACTGTCTAAACTTTGTCCTATATCCATGCTCAGTGAGTTGGAACTTTGTCAGCAAACGTTGACGTAAGATAGTGTAGTCGTTCCTTTCTTCTACAGGTAAATTAAACATTGTATCTAGAGCCTTACTCGTAAGAAATTCGCCAAGTCGCATTGCATACTCGTTTTCTGGGATGCCTAAAGTTTTCGCACTTGCTTGAAATCTGTCCAGATAAGATTCAAGGTTGTCTCGGTCCGTAAAATATGGCAGGTTTAGTCGCTGTGAGGGATGTGAAGGTCTTCTGTTTTCCTCACTTTGACCCTTCGAAGATAGTTCTAGTTTTTTCAACTCAATTTCAGTTTGCATCTGACACTTAATCTTCTCTTTCTCAATTTCCATTCTCATATGTGTCTCTCTCTCTCTTCCTGTAGACGCTTGGCTTCTATTTCAGCCTGTCTTTGTTCTCTCTCAGCTAACTTTTCTTCCTGTAGACGCTTGTTTTCTATTTCTGCTAACTTTACTTGTGTCTCTTTATCTTCCCGTAGACGCTTGGCTTCAGCTACTTTTTCTTCCTGCAGACGTTTTGCCTCGCGTTCATTATGCCTCTCCTCTCGTTCCGTCTGTTTTTGTTCTTTTGCTTCTGCATACTCCTGTAACTCTTTACCTTTCAGGCCTATTCGTTCACCTGCTTCAATATATTCCATTAAAGTAGGCATCTTGTACTTGTTGACACGTTGCTGTCTGTCAGCCGACTATAAATGTGAAGACCCTGCTGTTAGTCTTTATGTCACTTCCCTAAGTACACCAGCACTCCCTGTGTACGTAACTTCGTAGTGCTAAAATATCACTCTGTACTCACCCAGTCACTCTATAAGCACTAGATAGTGAGGGAAAATATCCTCCCTAATCCCTCGCATATATCTATAACAAATAGTTGTATAATATTTCTGGAAATATTGTTAAACATACATATAAATACATATACAAAACGAATGAATGATAACACTAAGTGTTTTCTCTAAAAACGTTAGACTCACAAGCCAAGTACACGGAGACGGTGATCACAAAGAAATAAACGACAGTAACAACCACAAGCTTGTGTAGGGACACCCACAGTGCGCGTAATATATATATATAAATATAAACTGACAAAGACCACTAGACAGAAGAAGTGACGAAAGATCACAATAATAACATATATCCGACCACAACAAATATCATATGTAAATATAACGAAAAGAAGAAAGAGAAGAGAAAAAAAAAATTATAGCATAAACATATACAGAAATCTGACGTCAAACACAAACTGGCACGTTATATAATTCAGGACCGTCCCTGCAGAACCAAATAAACCGACCTTTCGATTTTCTTCCCAGACATTATATATGGTGCACCTCAGAAACTAACTTTTCGTCCTGTCTCCCGGCCTTCGAGAAACAACACAAAAATCCCCTACTCTTGACAAACACTGGACCACATCCAAATAATTGCGTAACACCCGACAACAATAAATATGACGATGGGAGCAACAAAAAAAAATAATGTATAACTGGTTGGCCGACAAATATGTGCCTATTAATCCGTCGCCAAAAGTTCTTATTTTGCTGTTAATAGTTTTTCACAATATGCTGGAAATGTCTGTGTTAAATTCTCCGAAATGTTTACGACGCTAGATTTCAAAGCGACTTGTTGTTTTGTTGAGTGGTTCCTGAATTCACGTGGTGATCACAAGTTCCAACTGTCGACAAAAGTTGAAGATGATAGTGATATCCAAACTGTTCTGTCTCGACACAGTCCGTAACGTTATTGTACTTTCTCTGTACGTGGTGGCACCACAGTAATAATCCAAAGTGTTCTTTCGATATGTTGTTACTTTCGTTGCGGAGATGGTGCTTTGCTGTATCATAAATGTTATGGATTTCCGTTACCCGACAAGATTCACCAAAAAGAAAAGGAGAATGGCAGCCAATGTTCAGCGCTTTAAATTTGGGTATATAAATCCCTATTGGCAAAGAAATACAACCATGGTTGCGATGATGATACGTTAAAACTGTTTGCTCATAACAGAATAATGATGACAATAGTATAACAGTTCAACAAAGACGAAAAATTAAATCTGGCTTTCTTTCAAAACAACCTTGTTTTGTTCATTCACAATGAGTCATCTTGACCACACTAGGCTGTGGAAATTCTCCTGAGTACCTTTCCTCCTTCCACCCCCAACTCACAATGTCACCTCAATTTCTCTTTATCACTCTCAGTGAAAAAATCCTCCGTAAAACAGTTTTCACACAAACTTGACAGCCCCACCCGGCTGCTATATTAACTCCGTGGAAAATCACACTTTCCACTGCTGCCCTAGCACGGCTGTGGTAGGGGTTAACGTAACTCTCCCCCGTACCTGGACGCTGGTGTCTCCACCCGTCCTATTAACTGCGTCGAAAAATCTTGACCAGTCAACTTGCGACAACACAGTGTGTTCCCTCGCACACACACACACACCAAATTCTCACCACGCACAGGATGTTGTGACGAAATTGCTCGCTGTCTTCAATCTTTGGTTCAATCCTGTCAAACACACACACACTAGGACTGACCGCACTTGTTGCAAACACCGTTTTGTCCCCGCGACATTTCCTCTGTGCTGTCCGTGACCAAACACCCCTGCTACTGCAATCGAATTTCCCGGTCGAATTGTGCTGCGTTAATTCTCCTGGCGCCCTGCCTCGTCTGTTTACGTGTGTTGACAGTTGTTAATTTACCTGTAGTGAACCTGACGTGAACTGACTGCTCGCCTGTTACCTCCGCCGCGCATTTTCCCCGCGCGCTGACAGTTTTTCTTCGATGTGGCGTCTTACACACACAAACGAGTTGCTGTTAATCTCTTGACGCAGTACTGTCTAAATTGATGGAACGGAGTCACAGATAATAACTCCTCTCTCAGCGAAGAGCCCCCAGATATCTCAGAATGACAACAATGTCTATATTGTTCTTGACCGTACGTAGCCTTCCAAATAATCAATACATCCCCGTCGTCCTTGCCAGGAGAGACTCCAGATACTCCTTACTAAGCGACGAGCCCCAGATTGTCACACGTCGTTCTTGATGATAATATCACGAAGTTCTTACGATGATATGTTCATGCTATTCTCGTGTGATGGTCGTTGTCTAGGTAACGATACTCATGGTGTGTCAATGGAGATATCTAACTGTCTTGCAATATAACTCACCCCCGCAGTGCATGTTCACCAGTCATTAAACAAGATTCCGTTGGCGCACATAATCCTTTATTACAGAAATACGACGGACAGACGGAACATGTTTATACATCCAGAAATAATGTAATCCATAGAATATAATATCCTCCTCACAATTTTAGCCAGCACACAACAATGCCTTCTCAAGCCTGCTTCATATCAAATCCACAAGACATTTAGTCCAGCTACTATCCACGGCTGGATCTCCTACAATACAACCCACACATTGGGTCGGAGCCACTGCTCAACTATGCAACCCACTCTGGGTTTTGGCCCTCACTCCCTATAGAACCCACTCAGGTTCAGGCCTCTCTTCACAACTAGGAGAACAACACAACACGGAGATCTCTAACTCCGCTTCTCCTTAGAATACCGACCAGTTCGGCATCTACACATTAACTGTCCTGAAGTCCCTTGACTTTACACAAAACTAAACTGTCCTTCCCCCATCCCCTGGGGTCCACACTCACCCTTCCCATTATTTCTCAGGACTGGCTGCTTTCTCATAGCCAGGTCAGTCACTTTACTGTCTCCAGCTTTCATCTCCATTCTTTCTCATGCCCGGTCACTCACCTCAATGTCAGTGACCCAGGCTTATGTCAATAGACATATTCCCACAGTCATGTATACTATCTATCACACACATATTCCCACAGTCATGTATACTATCTATCACACACATATTCCCACAGCCATGTATACTATCTACCACACACATATTCCCACAGTCACGTATACCATCTATCACACACATATTCCCACAGTCATGTATACTATCTATCAGACACATATTCCCACAGTCATCTATACTATCTACCACACACATATTCCCACAGTCATGTATACTATCTATCACACACATATTCCCACAGTCATGTATACTATCTATCAGACACATATTCCCACAGTCATGTATACTATCTACCACACACATATTCCCACAGTCATGTATACTATCTACCACACACATATTCCCACAGTCATGTATACTATCTACCACACACATATTCCCACAGTCATGTATACTATCTACCACACACATATACCCACAGTCATGTATACTATCTACCACATACATATTCTCACAGTCATGTATACTATCTATCACACACATATTCCACCAGTCATGTATACTATCTATCACACACATATTACCACAGTCATGTATACTATCTATCACACACATATTCCCACAGTCATGTATACTATCTACCACACACATATTCCCACAGTCATGTATACTATCTACCACACACATATTCCCACAGTCATGTATACTATCTATCACACACATATTCCCACAGTCATGTATACTATCTATCACACACATATTCCCACAGTCATGTAAACTATCTATCACACACATATTCCCACAGTCATGTGTACTATCTACCACATATATATTCCCACAGTCATGTATACTATCTACCACACACATATTCCCCCATCAGATGTTTGCCATGTTTTCTGCTTACTATACACAATGCACACCCATATAATTGTACACAATCTATGTAGCAGTTCAACAATAATTTTCTCTTTGCAATTGTCATCTATTTATTGGTCAGTGTCTTTCCCATCATGCAAAATATAAAAGGCTGCTACTACTAACTCTAATTATTGTTATCAAAACCAAAATACAATGCACATGATGAAAAATCATAAAATGGTACTTTGCTTGTTTATCTTCTTATTTTTTTTTTATTAATAGCATGTCCAAAATATCATAACAACAGGCTAGCATAATTGTTGAGTGGTGACTGAATTTACAAACAATTATGTTCAAATAATTTCGGGAAGGCCACATAAACAAAAGCAACAAAGAAAATTATCTTCAGACATGGGACATAACTACATAAGATATTAAGGGACATTACCCAATCTAATAATATTTCTAATATTTACAGTTCTGTGAATTATTTTCTTAATTTCTCATTAATTTCATTTGTAAATCAACTTTTACTGCTATTCCGCAATATTTTGAGTTAGTATTTTAAATAAAAGTAAACAGACTTTTAACACAGCTGATATATTACTTATGGATATTGTTTTTTAAACAACACATTTTTATAATACGCTTTGATTGCTTTTCAAAAGTTATACACATAAAATGAGAGTTGTTTGGCCAAAACTTTAGTCGATATTTTTGTCTAGCCTTTGAAAGGCTAAATACACTGTGGGTCGCTTCTCGGCGTTATGGCTAAGCTCAAATGTAGATTTATCTGCGCTTGGTCTGGCCAAAGTAAAGAGACGGTCCACTAACACTGGCAGTGGGCCTCTAATGACCCACAACAACAAAAAAGGGGAAGTGGGAATCTTACGGGGCTGCTCTTGCCACTTGGGAACCACCAGACCTTACAAAAATAAAAAAATAAAAAACTGGATATTTTATTTCTTAACCTTTTGGCTAGATCAACGTGTGGTATCTGTGCTTGATCTAGCCAGGGCCACATTCAGAGGCGTCATTCGAATGACACACAGGGACGTGAGGCCCTGATGGGGAGGCTCTGACCAGAGCCTTTATTAAAAATAAAACAACAACAGTCGCCGTTAAATTATCGAGCTTTGGGCTAAGATCAAAGTCCAGTATCTGCACTTGATCTGGCCAGGGACAGTAGCAGGGGTGGTCATCTGAACGACTACTCTGGCCCCTGTGGAACATTGCGCCCTAATTTTAAAAACAAAAGTTTTTTTTTATTTTACACGGACATATGTCATCCACGTTCACTGCTAGAAACCCCACTGCTGGGCGAGCTCACAGCAGGGCTGCAGTCGTCAGAAGGAGCCACATCCCCCACCCCACTCCCACACCCACTCGACGAGTACCTCGCCTCGATTACGTTCCTCACACTTCCCGGGGGAGAGACTTCCCGTGTGTCCTTCTCCAGTGGTGCGCTCTCATCCTGATGTTCAGCTGAAAGATGCTTTAGTTGCTGGTGGCCATTTTTCCACAAACAGTTGTTGGACGTGTCATGAGAAAGGGAACACTGCAGTATGTCGTCACAGCGGTAAAGTTGTTGGACGTGTCATGAGAAAGGGAACACTGCAGTATGTCGTCACAGCGGTAAAGTTGGAGCGGAGGAGAGGCAGGCGGACACGAACGAATGAACTTTATTTTCAAAAGGTTAATAATTGGGCACGCAGGCTCGTCTAACATTCTATAAAACGAGATATGCTGGACGGTTTGGCATCATGGCATGGGGGAATATCAGCATCAGAAACCAGTGGCAGCACACGAGACACAAGGCTGTGGAAAGACATGATGACATTCCCAACAAATTTGATATATTGGATCGAAAATCCTTACCATAATGCAAGGTAAACTATGAGATGTTTTTTTTTAATTCTTTTGATATGAGAAATCTGGCAAGACCCCCGGTTCAGACAGTGTCACAACAGAAATGATTAATGCTTTAGAAGAATATGGAATAGATAAAGTTACCATTCTGCTTGATACAATATATGATACTGGAAATATACCTCATAAATTGTGTAATTCTGTGTTTATTGCAATCCCAAAGAAATCAGGAGCCTTGGAATGTGATCAACATCGAACAATTAGTATAATGAGTCACATCACGAAGATTTTGCTAAGAATTATCATGCAAAGAATTAGGAGGAAATAACAACCTGAAATAGGAGAAGAACAATGTGGGTTTGTAGGAGGAAAGGATATAGTAAATGCTGTATATTTATTGAGAACCGTAATTGAATGATCTATAGAAGTAAACAAAGTTCTACACCTTTGCTTTATTGACTACACAAAGGCTTTCGATAAAGTGAGACATGTCGACATGTTAAGGATGCTTGAAGTTATACAAATTGATGGAAAAGACCTTAGACTTGTAAAAACCATATACTGGAAACAACAAGCTGCCATAAGAGTTGATAATGAAGTAGGCCAATATCAGCCTGTCAAGAGAGGTGTGAGACAGGGATGTGTAATGTCTCCAGATCTGTTTTCCCTGTACAGAGAAAGTATTTTCAGAAATATTGAAGATATGGAAGGAATCAACATTGGGGGACGATGCATCAATAACATTAGATATGCAGACCATACAGTCTTGATTGCAGACAATGAACAGGACCTGCAACATTTAGTAGATGCAGTTGTTACACACAGTGAGCAATGAGGGTTAGAATTACATTGTAAAAAGACACAGATTATGGTCGTCACTAGGAAGAACGAAATACCACAATGTAATATACAAGTAAATTGGAATATTCTTCAACAAGTGAATATGTACAATTATCTCGGAACATTAATAACATCTGATGGGAGATGCCTTGAAGAGATTAGAACAAGAATCGCCATGTCTAAGGTAGCCTTTAGCAAGATGAAAAACATACTGACCAATAAAAAGATGTCAATTGAAACGAGAAAAAGAGTGTTGAGGTGCTACATAGAACCTGTACTTTTATATGGATGTGAAGCTTGGACAATGAGCAGTCAAGCTGAAAAACATCTGATGGCTGTAGAAATGTGGTTTCTGAGGAAAATGCAAAGAATACCATGGACAGCCAGAAAGACCAATGAACAGGTCCTTCAAGAAACAAATGAAGATCGTAAACTGATTAGAGATATTAAACGCAGACAGTCAAAATTTTTTGGGCATGTTATGAGAAGAAATGAATTGGAGAACTTGGTGACAACTGGTAAGATCGAAGGGAACAGACCAAGAGGAAGACCTAGAAGCAAATACCTGGATGGCTTGGCCTCGTGGCATGGTCGAGACAGAAACACAGAGCTGATCCACGACTCTGGTGATTGAGTGAGATGGCAAAACATGACCGCCCACGCTTATCAGCATGGCACATGATGATGATGATGATGATGATGATGAGAAAGGTCGGTCGTATTGCTAGGGGTTGTCCGGATGGGTTATCCATACTAATCATCCTTCATTAGGAAATCTATGTATGGCTCCGAAACAATCAACGTGAAAGACAGATCCTAATGTAATCAAGTCCTACACGATTTTTGTAAAGACAGGGTCTCCTTTGGTCATTAGAGACACTAGAGGACAAATACTGTCACTCCATTTCAAAATGTTTCCTTGTGTGTGGATCCCTCCCTTACTATGATCAAATTCTAAGGTACCATAGTGTTACATAACAAATTGTGAACACCACTTTTGAACAAAACTTCTACAAGTTATAAACACAAACTCCAGATTTCAACCCAACTATTTATTCAGAACACTTGCTGGGTTTTGGGGAAATTATCTGTCTAGCTTGTGGATATTAAATCCCCTCAAACAATTACAAACACATGAATGACAAAATCAGTGTATACCATCTGATGTTTTCCCCAAAATTAACAACCAACAAATGCATAAATTATTAAATCAATAATTCTTCGAATCTATCTGCAACTTGATGATAACAAGCTCTCATCTACAAATACACGAAGAGAGTCCTATCTAACTGATATGTCCTCTCAACCTGTACTGGGAATCTTTTTTTTCTGTGACCTATCCCATTACATCAATGATTTGATTTAGGGAAAGTCAAGAGCACTGTTAACTATCATGGCTCAAAACTGTTATATGCTTTCATTGTGAGATCCCGAGAGGACATAACCTTGACCTGAGATCTAAATAGGCTGTATGGCCGAGTGAAGCTGAGGCTTGAGTCAGTCAATCAATTCAGGAGGTCCTCTTCAGACTGGGCAGAAGGTAATTCTCTACATCATCGAATACAATAAAAAAAGAGATGACGACCGTCCAGCAGCTCTGGTTAATAATATCAGAATCTCAGCTTTAGTCAACAAGGCATTTCAGCACGACCAGTCTTATGTCAAAAAGGTCATCCCACACTCGGTGATATCAGTGCAGCTTTCTCTACATAGGTAGCTGTAACTTATGAATAGGGCTGGCACCACTTTCTGGGTACTGGTGGACATAAATCCTTCAGTAAGACATACACATCCCTCAGTAGTGCAAACACATCCATCGGTGATGCAGACATATCCTTCAGAAAACACTGAAAATAATTATCCTCTCTATCCATTCAATAACCAATAAACAAGATGTTGTAATCAACCTCTTGGGGCTTTAATAATCAACAACTGTTCATCCTCTGGATCTGTGCTGATAAGAAATTAGCAGTTGAGCACTTAGGGGCTACCTATCCTGGTATACCATCTAAAGGTGTTGATTATCACTCTTCTGGTATTTTGCTGATAGAAAAGTTGCAGATGAGCACTTAGGGGCTACCTATCCTGATATATCACCTAATGGTGTTGATTATCACTCTTCTGGGATTTTGCTGATAGAAAAGTGACAGATGAGCACTTAGGGGCTACCTATCCTGGTATATCACCTAAGGGTGTTGATTAACCCTGGTGTTCGGGGTAATATCTGAGCATCACCAAGTCTTAATTCACCCATTGGTCTGATTCCTCATGATGTTAATCCAATAGTACACTGTACGACAGACGATAAGATGTTGGGCTGCTGTATGGTCAAGTGAGTGACCATGAGGTGGGGGTCATTATTCAGATAAGAAGTTGGGCTGCTGTATGGCCAAGTGAGTGACCATGAGGTGGGGGTAATTGTTTAGATAAGATTTTGGGCTGCTGTATGGCCAAGTGAGTGACCATGAGGTGGGGGTCATTATTCAGTCATCATTACTCTTGTGTCATGAGAGAAATTAAGACCCTACTACCAATCAGGTTTCAGGCTCCATATTCTTCATTAGCCCAACGTTGATAAGACAATAAGGGTAGACATCATGGGCTTCAATCAACTCCACCATTCAGACCCCTGTTGACAAAGAAATGCACAATCCCTTCTGTACACATTTATATAAAATCAAATGTCACTACAAAACCAAACATCAACACCAGCTCCCCCTTGATGTTATCATGTTACAATGACATAAACACCTACCAGATCAGGGTAGCAGAACAAGATAAGGTCATAGAGATGAGAGCAAGTTGTCCTGTTTTGACAGAGTTTCATTGTGATAAAGACAGGTTGTGATAGAGGTATCCGGTTGTGATATGGTCCTTCTGTTGAGACATGTGCTCAGTTGAGATGTTATCTTCCAATCAAGACACAGGCCTCTTGGTGTGACATAGGCATCACAACAAGACAAAGTTGTGGTGACATAAACATATTCGACAAATTCATCATGATATATATATATATATATATATATATATATATATATATATATGATCATCCCAAGTATATAATGCAAAGCCCAGTCTGTATTCCCCTCAGGTTAGACTCGGTTCACAAAACCATCCCCATCACTATCATTATCAATTCACCTGCCTAGTTCCACTGAGCAACATTCACTTATTCCCCAGCCGTTAAATACAAAATCCTAACCCACATTTATAATGTTAAGACACACACAAATGAAAACAATTATGATCATTACATTAATTAACATGAGAGCTATCTAATAGATATGTATCAGGGCCTCAGCAAAGATTGCACTTAAAGTACATTATTCTTCCCTCACCCACTCTACTCTTAGGTGCAGGGTGAGGGGGGGGGGGGGGGGGTGTTTGAGAACGCTGTTTATAAAACTCACCCAATGCATCAAGTATAGATCTGCCTGCTTCAAAAGCTAATTGCATTAGGGCATTTATAAGAATGCTTTTAGCAAGTCCCTGAATATACATATTTTTCTCTAAGCTGTCACCATTAATTGTGCTATGCTGTTGGTTAGGGCACTTCCTGCAGACAGATGGGCATATGGTGCTTCTAGCTGTCTCCCTTACTGAGCAATAAATCTCATGGGAACAGCATGCTCCTCCCTCAAATACTTTCAATATATTCATGACAAAGATCACAGGTTAATCACACAATCCAAACACAGGAGTTAGTAAAACACAAGACTCTCAAGTACCTTCCACATTTGGAGGAAGATTGTGCAATAATGTGCTTCCATACGCTCCTACAGTCATAGGAAATTGTAAATATGCATTGTGAGTGAGATATCGTTCACATGCAAACAACAAAACCACTAACAGCAGGCGAAACATGGCAAAACGTTCTAGCGGGATACGCTTGCCATTTCAGCAGATAACGAGCAAGTCAGAGTATCCTCTCAATGACGGACTGATCTTTTAATTTCACAATCCACATATAAAATTAAAAATACATGTCTTCAATAAGCATCTAGAGGCACATCATTGTATTTACAGGTGGGTCCCGCTATACGTCGTTTCGCTATAACGTCGTTGTCGCATAGGGGACTAACTTCACTTTACGTCGCTACGTTACGACATAACGTCGTTTTGAGGACGGCGATCGGGCTGTTGATATAGATAAAGTCCATGGTTTAGCTCCAACAACGGTAAGGACATTTCATGCATGTTTAGGTCCTATCGGGGATGAATAAGAGGACAAACGATAGAGATAAGGACATGGGTTTAGTATGGAGGAAAGAGAATAGCCTAGATGCTGAAGACGGACTGTACCCGTGAAAGACAGTGTCACCTTGAACAGAAGTACGCAACACGCCTAGCCTCAACCAGGCGTATGCGAGACACCTGACTTCCCACGGGCTGCACGAGGGGCAGATACCACGTGACCACCGGGCAGTCGAAGGAGAAGCCAGACGGGCTTTGGACACGACAGAGAGAGGATGTGTGACTGAGAGTGTGGCAGGATAGACTAGACCTGGGAATTCAGGGTTTGAATAGCTGAGCCGTTTGACTTGTGCTTGTGTGTGTGGCTGTGATACGAGAGCGTAGTGGCTTTATTGTAACGTATTGCTGAATTATCGCCACATTGTGATATGTTATGAATGTGTGCGAGAAACAACGGTGATGAGACATTACTGCTAACGTGACTATATCCGAACGTAATAAATTATATCTTATTGACTCGTGCGTTTATGTCTCATCTATGCTCGCAATATCTACCTGTCTTGAACCCTTCACTTTCAAATACGTCTAGACGTTGACAGGTTAACTATGGGGACAAACGTCCGGGTTGGCGAGTCCTAAGACAGATAAAAGAACTCTGACAGCTCTTGGACTAGCCAAGTAAAATTGTAACCATACACACGACAACGACAATCTAATTAGGTATATGTGTTTATCGTGATCCACACTGAAGTCTATTCTAAATCTAATTGCTGACATAATTCTCTCTCATTACATGACATTGACATGGACATGACTATACGACGATATTAATGTCTGTCTGTCCTACAACAGGTTGATGTAGTAAATGTATTACCTGTAAACAAGTTGCAGAAACCAAGAAATCAAATACAACATAAATTACAAGTAGTGCTGGTGCAACACCCGTTAAAATCAGATGAGTTAAACTTTATGTCTTTGATTGCAACTCTAAATAGTCACTCATTTTGTTTTCACGTATGTAAATTTAATGTACCATTTTGTAACATTACTGAAAGGTAAATAACCAACCAATATATTTCATAATTAATTCCTAAGGGACATAATCTTTTTGTGTACATAAATATTTTGTAAAGTTCTAAAATGTCGACTTTAGAAAAAACAAAAACTATCATCTCGTTTAGAATACATACCAATGGTTTTTTCATACGAATAGCATCTTCTTCAGCAAATCTTATCATTTGTAATTTATAAACAGTTCTGTTTAAACAACTTCGAGGTTGGCCACATAAATAAAATGAACAAACAAAATAAAATAATGGCAAGGGACATAACGACTTGGCATACTAAGGGACATTACTTAATCTAAACATATTTTTAAATTTACAGTTCTTGCAATTACGTTGTAAAGTTTTTGTTATTTTTATTTGTAAATCAACATTTAATGCTATTCCCCAGTAGTTTAAGTTATATTGTTAAAGAAAAATGAACAGTGTTTATAATCAAGTAATTATATTATTTATTTACATTTTTCCACAATACATTTTTATAATCCTGGATTTCCAAAATAATATATGTGTAACTTTAGCGTCCTGTCGTGACGGCAGTTCTTTTAATCCATTCTTATATTTATAGTAGGCCTTTGAAAGGCCAAATAATCTTCGGCTTGTTTATTTCTCGGCCTTTTGGCTAAGATCAAAGTGTAGTATCTGCACTTCATCTGACCAGGGTCAGCAGAAGAGTCGGTCATCCATATGACACACAGGGTCGAGGAACCTCATGTCGCATTATCTCTGGAGAACAGAACGCCCTTATTTTTAAAAACAAGTTTTTATACATGGACAAACGTAATCAATGCTCACTGCTAGAAAACCCACAGCTGAGTGAGTTCACAGCAGGTCTGAAGTCGTCAGAAGCAGCCATATTCCCTCCCCTTCCCCCCCCCCCACTCCCATCCCCTCGACGAGTATCTCACGTGCATTAGGTTCCTCACACTTCCCGGGGGAGGGTCTTCCCGTTTGTCCTTCTCCTGCCGTGCACTCACATCCTGATTTCCATCTTGGAGACACTTTAATCGCTGGTGGCGGATATCCCACACTAAGTTTATGGACGTGTCTGAGAAAGGGAACACTGCAATGCTTAGTTTAGTTTAGTCGACGGATCAACATCACGGCACACGGGTGTAACTCATAAGTGCTCCGTTTTCCTCCTAACTGAAACCTGAGTCTGGAGAAACTCAGCTCAGTGCACGAACTCCGTAGCACCGCGAGGATCCTGAAATACTTTGGGTAGATTTTTAACTCGAAATTTTTCCTGGGCAGCGCTGTTAGGCTACTCTTTTTCGATTTCCAACTGCGAAGGGATGTTTTACGTGCGCAACAATACACACTGGCTTCCGATCTCACTACCCAGAGACCAGAGAAATTTTATTACTAGAAGTCCACGTGCAAAAATCCCGGTCCTCACCGGGGCTTGAGCCCGGGACCTCCAGCACTCGAGGCGGACATAATACCTCTAGACCACTCAGCCCCCTACTGCAATATGTCGTCACAACGGTAAAGTTGGAGAAGAAGAAAGGTGAGACGAACAAACGAACGAACAAGCTTTATTTTCAAAGGGTTAAGAAGTGGGCACGTAGGCCCGTCTAAAGAGAGACTAAGCTGTGCGGTTTGGCATCATGGCAAGGGGGAATATCAACATCAGAAAAGAGTGGCGGCACACGAGACACAAGGCTGTGCGCAGACATGATTACCATCGCCAGACTTTGGGATGTTGGATCGGAAGTTCAAACCATCATATATAATAAATGCCACGGATTATAAGGAACAAACCAGAACTCAATCCAATGCTGGTGCCCTGACTCTGAGAGGCAAAAGGAGCACAACCCAGATACCCAGGCTTGTCAATGGGACATATTTTTCTATCGCATCCCATCCCATCCCATGGTAATGTGTGCCTGTCCCATTCCATTCCATTGGATTCTCATTATAATATTAATATGGAATACAGTTCAAATAAAATTATGAAATGTATGAAAGTTTAGGTTTAGTGTCTACTAAATAGGACTACAAGTATAAAGAGACATATAAAATGACAGAATTGATTAATTTTAATAAGAGGAGTCAATAAGTAAGTCACAAATGCCTATAGACAAAGAACTAACAATGACAACAACTTGAAACCAGTTATTTTTATATGTGCATTGTCCCTTTATTTCCCAACATAATTTCCACCAACACTGATACACTTATCGCATTGTTTTATGAGTCCTCCCAAACCGGCTGCATAGAACTGCGTGCACTGTTTTCTAAACCACGTTTTCACTTCACATTCAACTTCGGCGTCATTCGGGAAATGTCTCCCGCCAAGGTGAGTTTTCAGTGGACCAAAAATGTGGAAATCGCTAGGGCCTAAGTCGGGGCTGTAAGGTGGATGTTCCAGAGCTTCCCACATTAGTTGGTTTATTTTCTCCTGCGCTAATCTAGCCGTATGTGGTATGGCATTGTCATGAAGAAGCAACACTCCTCTAGTCAGCAGTCATGGACGTTTTCTTCAAATTGCATCATGCAGCATCGATAGAACTTCACAGTACGATTCAGAATTAAAAGCACTCCTTGACAATCCCAGAACACTGTCAGTATAACCTTCCCTGCTGATGACGTAACCTTGAATCATTGGACACAAGGCGAAGAAGGATGTTTCCATTACATTGAAGCACGCTTTACGGGACACACATATGTCAGCATAAACAGGAAGCATTGTATTATGAATGTCCTTTGCAGGCAGTCCTTTAGCCCACTATAAACGCACAACAGCACGTTGCTCTTTGGTTGTACACTCCGTAAGTACAGTTGCCGTTTTGTTTGTGCGCTGCGCATGCACATGACACACCTAGCGCCACCTGACGAACGGGAATATAAAGTTCGATGTTGCTGTCACCAAGTGACACCTGCAGAAAACACCAACTACATTTACCTTACACCCCACAGAACTTTGTGACTTACATACTGACTCGATCTCGTAATATTCAAGCGTATTCTTTGGAGAAAAAAAACACGTTCAATCTAAATATGACAATTCAGTGTCATTATAACACTCTCATTCTGTTTCTGAGTCACTCTGCTCATTCAGCACATTATCAATTTCCTGCTGATCGACTGTTTATAATAATTCAGTTAATCCAGGTCATCCCTGAACCATTTCCACAATTTTCATCTTACATGCAAATCGGATATACACAGTTTATAACGAGAGATGGTAACATCCGTTTTCGTAAATTACTCAACAACAGTCCAGCTGCACTAAATAAGCGCTCTACTGCTGCTGATGACACTGGTATGGCCAAAACAATTTTCGCACTTCCTTTTAGCAGTGGAAACCTATGTTCATTTTTCCAATAATTTAATGGTTGAGAGGTTGGTTGCAGTAATTTTTGAAACATGGTGACTTCATCCTCAAGGCATTTGTTTCTGGGGTCATCAAACTTAATTTAAGTGCTTTGTTTCGTGGAGGGTAAAAAAATAAAATATATTTATATCAAAATATATAAATATATAAAGACAAAAGAAGGATAAACAGCTTTAAAGAGGTAAAATATAATGTCAAAAGATAAAAAAAATAAAAAAATAAAAATTAAAAACAAAATTAAGGGTAGCTCTGACGGAGATCAAGTTGCTATAACATGTCTACTGTCCCACGGGAAATACAAATATGAGCTGTCCCATCCCATCCCATCCCATGGGACCTCTCCCATGTGATTTCCACGGGAATAACATTTCCATGGCCAAGCCTGCTGATCTCAGACTGGTGATCGTATGGGTAGGCGAACCTTGTCGCTTATCCACATATGGCACATGATGGTGATAGTACAGGTATGATGAGGAATGTACCAGAAATCAATCCAGAACTCTATTCGTGGCCTGGATCTCAGAGACAAAGAGGAAAACAGAAGAAGAGGAATAACAGAATCTGATTTAGTCAATCTAATTTAAAATCAAGCGAAGTAGTTTTATCCACCAAGCGAATCGACTCTGCAGAGAAACCACCGATCTGCCCACAGTTGGTATCCCCCCTGACAACTATTCCGGAGCGAACTCCATGGAAAGATGCACATAGACTATCACTACAAATCCAGACTAAAGTGCGAGGAATATTTGACAAGGAAGAACAGAACAGTGTACAGCGCAGAACAGCCACTCTCAGCTTACTTGATGACGAATACCCACAGGACCGCTGGATCCGAGTATACACAGATGGGTCAGCACAAAATGCTGTCCAAAATGGAGGAGCGGGAATGTACATAGAAAACCCAAATAATACTAGGGACACGGACAAAGTACCAACAGGAAAGTGCTGCCGTAACTATGATGCTGATATTGAGGCAATCAAGATAGCAACAGAGAAATTACTAAATACCAACCATGGTACACAACCTGTGGTGCTGTTGACAGATGCAAAATCAGTACTCGTGGCGCTCCTGTGTGGGAAATTGCCAGTACTAAGGACACTACTTTCTTAACTTAGCAGTCAGCATAAGGTTACCATTCAGTGGATACCGTCCCACTGTGGAGTAAACGGGAAAGACAGAGCTGATCAATTGGCTAAAGAAGGAGCAAAAACAAAGAATGATCAAATCAGTCAGAAGGCCACCAAAAACCTGCTCAAGATGACTACCACGTTATGGACAGACCCGAACAAGTCATTATTCTGCGCCTTAAAACAGGACACAACAGATTGCGCAACCACATGGATACAACATTCATGATTGGTGATTCAGCCATTTGCACATGTGGTTTGGAGCCGCAGACAGCAGAGCACATACTCCAGGACTGCCCAAACTACAACATACCCAGGCATACCTTCTGGCCTAGAGAGACGACAGTGGAAGATAAACTCTATGGACCGCTGAGTGAACTAAAAAAGACTGCTAGATTCATACAAGAGACAACATTGCAGTTATAGATGTATTTCAAGGGAACGAAAGAAGAAGAAAAAAAACAAATAACGCAAGAACAAAATAGACATTATCCGACTATACTGTTACTTTTTAAATAAAGAGAATTGTATATTTATGAATGCCTTTATTTCTACATAACTTACCACGGAATAAAACTGTCTCACTAATAGCGTGATGTCTCGGAAGCTGACATATTGTGGCCATGTTAAGTGTCCCGTGGTTTGGTCAGAACCGGGTTAGAAGGCGTAGTTCCTGAGAGAAGTGCCAGGTGTTGACCAACACGACATTCAACACTTGACATTGGGGGGGGGGGGGCATGGACATAAATGAGGAAGAGCAAAAGATGGTGAATCTCTGCTACGGGACGTGATGAGAGAGACGTTCTGCGGGATACATGCTACATGATGATGATAATTTTCCTTACCTAGTTGCCAGGTAAGGATGTGTTCATGTATTGTATTATTATTTTTTTTTTTTTTTTTTTGGGGGGGGGGGGGGGAAACGCATATCCTATTTAAAGAACAGAACACATGCATCCATACTTCAAGAGCTGGATATTGAAGAAGGTTAAAGACGATAGAACAAAAAAAAATTGAAATATTTTGATCACTTGAAGTGTCACGAAAGTTTGGAGAGAACAATAATGGAGGGGTATATGCATAGGAAGGGAGGAAGCGGAAGGCCAAAGAGAAGATGGGTGCAGGATGTGGAGGATGATCTCCAGATGGGTGTATCGGACGCGGGACATCTTGCTTTTGATTGAGAGGTTTTCCGGAAGGTTGTTATGGGAGCGAGGTTCTGCAAAAGACATTATTATGAATGAATGAATGAATGAATGAATGAATGAATGAATATCCTATTGACAAGACATCGCTGTCAACACCAGTATGTTACTGCTGGTGTTGAAGTCATGGCAAGTTTACGCTCAGTAGTTTGCGTGTTCAGGTTTGTCCTAAACAATAACCTTATCCTTTCACTGAAAACATTGTGACAACATTGGAGACTAAAGATATTAGAGACAGTGCTGGACAGAGGAAGACAATGCTGGATGAGTTGATAAACCGGCTGAGAAGAATATCGGCTAGTGAGTTTATCACACATAGAGTGGATAGAGGGTTGTGTGAATAACATTTCCTTCACATGACGTCACGGTCAACCCTAGCATTTTTTGGCTGTGATTTCTTGGCAAGCTTACGTTCAGAAGTTTGCCATTGCTTTCTGAACGACCAGTACTCATTCAATTGTATGAAAAACAACGCAAGGAGGTCTGCTTCCAAATCGCCCGCAGCTGTGTTGTGAACTCGGTATGCGAGAATACGAAATGCTTTCGTAAAGCCTACGCCACAGAACCGGCTGAACGATAAGACGTATTCGATGTCGAACCCACAACTTCCAGATCGTAACGTAGGTGGCTGAACCATTTCGCCACGGAGACCCCGTATGTAGGATATCGCCACTTGAGATCTTCATGTAGGATACTACCCTCCTGGCACCAGAAGAGAGCCCTGTATGCAGGATATCGTCACTGGAGATCTTCATGTAGGACACTACCCTCCTGGCACCAGAAGAGAGCCCTGTATGCAGGATATCGTCACTGGAGATCTTCATGTAGGATACTACCCTCCTGGCACCAGAAGAGAGCCCTGTATACAGGATATCGTCACTGGAGATCTTCATGTACGTCACTACCCTCCTGGCATCAGAAGAGAGCCCTGTATGCAGGATATCGCCACTGGAGATCTCCATGTACGACACTACCCTCCTGGCACCAGAAGAGACCCCTGCCCACCGCATACCTCTATGTCTTTGATTTGTAAAGAATGACCTTTATTGCACATGGCTATCTCCACCAGTTCTCCAGCATCTTCTCGTAGATAATGCAAGGAGAAATTTAATACTGCTACTTGTTGTTGATGCGTATACTTGTATAATATTTATTTCTATTGGTTTGCCTTTCATTTTGACCATAATGACTCTATCTGCAATACACCAGTAAACATTAACTGACTTGGCTGTTATTTTTAATCAAATATTAATTCTACTTCTTTCTTGTGTGTATCTCCTCCAGAATAAATTATTGCGTGTTTTTCGGTTGCAATTCTGACCATACCTTCCATCTCATCTCACCTATGCCTAGAATATACTCCATTTTCACGCTTTCCATTTCTCTTATCACATTGTTCAACTGTCCCAACTCATTTAATGTCCTAATTTTCCATATTCTTATTTCAAATTTATTTCCCATTTTAAATTTTAGTTTATATTTTAAATTTATTCATTATGATTTTGTCATGAGTAGCTGGATATTAGCTATATTATGTCTAGTGTCCCATGTGGCTCATGACTGTCCCTACCCGACGAGGTTGTCCTAAGATAGCCAGTAATGTCGTTCACTGCCTCTGATATGTGACTATTCATGAAATCTTGGGAAGATAAAGTGGTGGTTTCCCCTTGTCGTCCACATCCACATGGGGGTCTTTTATGTCTGCTTTTGACAGCCATTTATCAGAACAAGTGCGTACCCTACTCTGCTCAGCAGCAGATGTGTCCACATATCCCGGTGGATATTCGGTCCCCAGGGCTGCGTTTGTCACACCATTGTGGGTTTTCCTATCCTCTACCACTGGGAGGTGCAGTTGGGATTTTCCCTTCCTAAAGTTATGGTTTATGATGGCCAAAACTCTCCAGTAAAGCTGAACTATAGAACACGCATACTCTCAGTCCTGTCTACTGTCTACCATGTTTAAAAACAACTGTCACCTCTTTTTGATTACATACCAATGGTCAGGGCATACGAATAGCATCTTCTTAAGAAAATCTTACTATTCGTAATTTACAAACAATTCTGTTCAAACAACTTCGGGGGTGGCCACATAAACAACATGAACAAACAAAATTAATTTAAGGCAAGGGACATAACGAATTAACATATTAAGGGGCATTACCTAACCTGAAACTAGTTCTAACTTTTACAGTTCTAGATATTACATTGCAAAATTTTCTTTACTTTTGTTTATAAATTAACCTTTGTCGCCATTTTATAATGTCTGCGGTTATATCTGATAATAAAAATTAAACAGTGTTTTAACACAACTAATATATTACTTTATTACATTGTGTTTTGCATAACACATTTTGGTAATATGCTTTCATGAACTTTCATGCTTAATGCATTATTCTTCACAATGTTATATTTTTGACTGGCCTTTGAAAGGCCAAATAAACTGTGGATGTTATATTTCTCAGTCTTTTGGCTGATATCAAAGTGTAGTAACTGATCTTGATCTCGCCAGTTCCACATGCAGAGGCGGCCATCCGAATGACACACAGGGACGTCAGGACCTGATAGGGTGGGGCAGTCCCCTGTGGGAACACCTGAACCTTTATTAAAAACAAAACAACAATCGTCTTCAAATTATCGAGCTTTAAGCTAAGATCAAAGTGTAGTAAATTCACTTGATCTGGCCAGGGTCAGTAGCAGGGGGGTCATCTGAACGACACGCGGGGAAGTGGAACCTCATGGGGCAACTCTGGCCCCTGTGGAACATTGCGCCATAATTTTAAAAACAAATATTTTACAGGGACATACGTCATTCACGTACACTGCTGGAAAACCCACTGCTGGGCGAGCTCACAGCAGGTCTGTAGTCGTCAGAAGCAGCCTCATTTCTTCCCCCCACCCTCCAACTCCCACCCCCTCGACGAGTACCTCGCGTCCATCACATACCTCACACTTCCCGGGGGAGGGTATTCCCCTGTGTCCTTCTCCTGTCGTGCGCTCACATCCTTATTTCCAGCTTGGAGACGGTTTAAACGCTGGTGGCGGTTATCCCAAAATAACGTGTCTTGAGAAAGGGAACATTGCATTATGTCGTCACGACAGTAAAGTTGGAGCGGAGGAGAGGCAGGGGGACACGAACGAGTGAACTTTACTTTAAAAAGGTTACGAATTAGGCACGCAGGCCCGTCTAACATTCTGTAAAAAGATATATGCTGGACAGTTTGGCAGCATGGTATGGAGGAATACCAAGATCAGAAACCAGTGCCAGCACACCAGACACAAAGCAGTATGCAGACATGATCACCTTAGCAACAATTTTGGGATATTGGATCGAAAATTCGTACCATAATACATAGAAAGCACAGCACTTGATCATTATTAGTTTGTATTTCGTTTGGTAATTTAAATGTATTTGATAGGCGAATCTGTTTCATATTGTTGAATGTTAGTCTGTCTACACTCTCATACTCATGTCTGCCTCTCACCTGCCGTCGTCTGTTATTAATTGATATAGGTAAAAACACTATTGACCTTCACACGTGGCTTTCCATTCACATTGATTTTATAAAGTGGCTTGGAGCAATATTACTAGAGTTTTGGTGTTTCTTTTCTCCTGCTATCGCACTCCTTCTGTTCGACAATATTTCCAAAGTTTGAAAGCTTCAGCTTTATCCTTGGATTGTTTATTCGTTGTCCACATTTCTTAACATAAAATAGACGTTAGTTGTGGTACCAACTTCACGACAAAGGGTCACCCCATACTGCTCCATTTCTGTGCCTGTGAAGATCACACAATATACGCTTCACTGCGAGAAGTGGAACAGACAGCAGTTCCGGCAAACCAAAAGCTAGCACACACGTACATGCATACGGCTAATGCGAGAATGCCAACACAACAGTCCGCCACTATAATAAAGTTTGTTGTCGATGGAAACAAACAGTCACTAGAGAACTAACAGTTGTACAGACATTATTCTTACGGGAAAACCAAGGTAACTATTGACATCTAATTTGAGAAATCGAAGTCAGATGTCATAAAGAAAGTGAGCTTATATATATATATATATATATATATATATATATATATATATATATATAAGAAAAATGCCGTGAACAGAATCAACCACTGTTTATTGCCTTCATCGACCTCACAAAGGCATTTGATTTGGTCAGTCGTGAGGGTCTGTTCAAGGCACTAAAGAAGATTGGCTGCCCACCAACTCTTCTGTCCATTGTGGAATCGTTCCACACAGGCATGAAGGGTATAATCAAGTTTGATGGTGCAACTTCTGAAGAATTTGAAATCAAGAGTGGAGTTAAGCAAGGTTGTGTACTAGCTCCCACCCTCTTTGGAATATACTTTTCACTTCTACTGAAATATGCAATTCGTGATCAGGATGGTGGTATATACATTCACTCACGCTCAGATGGCGGCCTCTACAATGCTCAGAGATTGAAGGCTAAGACCACAATTAGGAGGGTACTGATCAGAGAGTTGCTTTTTGCAGATGATGCTGCAGTTACGACGCACTCTGAGGAAGAATTGCAATGTCTACTATCTGCATTCTCCAATGCTTGTTCTGAATTTGGTTTAACAATTAGCAAAAAGAAGACACAGATTATGTCACAAGGTGCACATGGGGTACCATCAATCTTTATTGACGACGCCGAACTAGAGATAGTAGACCATTTTACATATCTAGAATCAGTGGTAAATAGCAAATTATCCCTAGATCAGGAAATCAACATCCGGATTGGTAAGGCAGCAACAACAATGAACAGGTTAAGAAAAAGAGTCTGGTAGAACAGGAAGCTTACTGCCAAAACAAAAGTCCTTGTCTATCAAGCCTGTGTCCTTAGTACTCTTCTCTATGGCAGTGAAACCTGGACAACTTACTCACACCAAGAGAACAACTTAAACAGCTTTCATATGCGGTGTCTGCGAAGAATTCTTGGTATTAAGTGGCAAGACAAAATCACAAATACTGAAGTATTGGAAAGATCAGGTTGTGTGACAGTTTATTCCATGCTCAGTCTTCGTAGACTTAGATGGATAGGACATCTTAGGAGGATGGATGATGGTAGAATACCAAAGGATATCTTTTTTGGTGAATTACAGATGGGTAAGAGATCTCAGGGTCGGCCTCTACTATATACAAAGATGTGTGTAAGCGGGACATGATTGATACAGGCATTGATAATGCACATTGGGAGCATGTCGCCGCTGAACGTGTTGCATGGAGGGCAAATATCAGAAATGGAATAAAGTCAAAGGAGAAAATTATTGCAGAAAAGTCACACACCAAGCGTTTGAGACGTAAGATGGTGCATGATGGTGGAAATGACCACGTGTTCACATGCACCCACTGTGAACGGACATTTACAGCGCAAATTGGCCTTATCAGTCACACTCGCTACCGCCATAGTTAAACGTTATTATGCCTTTTTAGAGCACAAACTATCGTCTGTCAAGACGGCAAGGTGCCAATGATATATATTTATATATCTCATACTGAAACATTTAAATATACTTATGTCCGCACAACGACAGATAAGTCGTTCTGAACACAGAAGTAGAACCATCTGCAAGTCTAGCCATTAGAGAACTCCTGTTTGCGGACGACCATGCACTACTAGCAAAATCAGAAGCTGGATTACAAGACCACATGAATAGTCTAAACGAAATGTGTAGGGAACATAACATGAAAATTAGCACAAGCAAAACTGAGGTAATGACTATCACTAAAGAAGAAAAAACAACAACAATTCACCTAAACAAACATCCCTTGAAACAAGTAAACAAGAATGAATTGTTACGTCTCCGACGGCTTTGCCAGGATAACAACGACTTCCAACACAAAGCCCACGAAATGCTTGATTTCTTTCGCCTTCGTGGCTATCCTGCGAATGTTCTATGTTCAGCTCTTCACCGCTGCCAGTCTATCAGTCGCACTGAGGATCTCTCCTCCAGGCCGAAACCACGAAACAATATACCTGTCCTCTCACTTACTTACCATCCCCACAATATTGCTGCCAAGATTATCCTCTTGAGACATCTATCCATTCTCCGGGCGGACTCAACCACTCGTGATGTCTTCTCAGAGGCCCCTCTGGTGGCGTATAAGCGGGATCGTATCCTCAGGGATGTGCTCGTCCATAGCAGGCTACCCCGACCTCACCAGTCTCTTCCTGGCACGGTGGCTTGTCTTCGATCGCGTTGCAAGACCTGTCCATACGTATTTCAAACCCAGAGTCTGACATTCCCTACAACGAACTTCCACATCCGTGAGGGTTTCTCATGCATCAGTCGCAACGTCATATGTGCGATTACCTGCACACAATGCGACATGAGATATGTCGGTGAGACAGGCTTACGTCTTGGGGAAAGATTTAGACAACATCTTTCTGATATCACCAGCGGCGCCCAGAAACCAGTATCCATGCATTTCAACAGTCCTGACCACCATGGCGTAGCCGACATACAGGTCACGGCCATCAAATCATGCGCATCCCACAAACGGGATCGGAAGGCATTGGAACACCGTCTCATCTTCCAGTTGGGCACACTCTCCACTCACGGCGTTAATGTCCAACACAGCTTCATTTAACTCCCCACCCCACCCCTCCCACCCCCTAGCTTACAGTCCACCATATAGGTGCGTGCAGGTCATTTATAGGACATCACAGTCAACGTTCTTGGCAGGTTTGCGTTCGGTGTTTTGCCATCGTTTTCTGAACGACCGCCACTCATGCCCCTCTGTGTGGACCAACATTATGTAGTTTTGCGCAGCTGTGTTTCGAGCACTTAACGAGAATTGCTAATTGTCAACTGCGTCCGCGACATCTTTGCCGGTCTTAATTTTCACTTTTCCACACACATGGGCGCTTCTCCACTTCACTCACCTCCCTCTTGACCTTTGACCCGTGTACCATACATCCAGTCTATTAATCCACTGGAGCCCTACGCGTGTCAGTCTTTCCAAGCAAGGACACAGAATCAGATGAGTACATTTAATTAGTTTAATAGTTTAATATTGTCATAGAAAAATCACAACAGAAATGAGGTTCCTGAGAAGAATACTCAACGTATCAAGAAGAGATAAGATCAGAAATGAAGAAATCAGGACTAAAGTGGGGTTATAGCAGCACTAAATTTTATTAGAAAGCAGCAAGTCAAATGGTGTGGCCATGCAAGTAGGTTACCAACTAACAGCATACCACAACAAACAATGATGTACAAACCAGAGGGAAGCAGACGAAGAGGCCGACCACGTAAACGTTGGACGGAGGGAATAGCAGTGTCCATGGGAATATCGATACATGAAGCCCATAATCGGGCACTCTCACGAAGTTTATACTTCACCTCGACACCGCAAGGTAAAGAGGAACATGATGAGATGAGGTGAGATGAGATAAAAAATCATTAATGGTCCTTCGTTTATTTATTTTCTTATTTTTCATTTAGAGCATGCCCAGATTATTATAACATTAAGCTAGCATAATTGTTGAGTGATGATCGAATTTATAAACAATTCTGTTCAAACAACTCCCGGAGATACCACATAAACAAACGTAACACACATAAAATAAATTAAGGCATGGGGCATTACACTTTATAATCTTAAGGGAGGTTATTCAGTCTAAAAATATTTCTAATCTTTACAGTTTTGTCATTATATTTCTTAATTTTTTCGTTAATTACATTTGCACATCAACCTTTGCTATTTTTCTCTAATACTTTGAGTTATATATGTTAAAGAAAAATAAACAGCGTATTAAAACAAGTAATTATATTATTTAGTTATATTTTTGCACAATATATTTTTATAATCTTCGTTCCTGGCTTTCCTAGAATAATAGATATTTAACTTAAGCATCCCATCAAGTATCTCATCTTTCTTTAAACTAAATTTGAATTTTTTGCAGGCCTTTGAGAGGCCATTCAATAATCACCTTTAAATTGCTTCTCAGAATTTTGGTTAAGATGATCAAATGACACACAGGGACGTGGGGACTTAATAGGGTGGCTCTCGCGCTATTATTTTTACAAAAATCACAATCAAATTATCGACACTTTGGCTAAGATCAAATTTTAGTCATCTACATTCGATCTGACCAGCAGAGGGGTGGTCTGTCTGTCTGTCTGTCTGTTTGATAACACAATTTCTTTCTCGGTATCGGAAAGTTGGCAGCTCTTCTCTAGCCCCTCATCTCGTAGATATTGATTTTGCGTGTGATTTGGATGATGTCCAAGTTTGACATTGGCAGCACAGGGTTGGTGTGAATATGCTATTTATTATCTGTCGTTGTGTGGACATAAGCATATGTTGATGTTTCAGTATGTGCGATAGTGATATATAAGCTCACTTGCTATTTTATATTTGAATTAGATTTCTCGAAATTAGATGTCAAAGGTTAACTGGTTTTGCCTTAAGAATAATGTGTGTACTACTGTTAGTTTGTTAGTTCTCTAGTGACTGTTTGTTTCCATCGACGACGAACTTTAATTTAAGCATGCATGCGTGTGCGTAGTTTTGGTTTGTCGGAACTGATGTCTGTTCCACTTCTCACAGTGAGGAGTATTTTGTGTGATGTGCACAGACGCAGAAAATGTGCAGCATGGGGTAATACTTTGTCTTGAACTTGGTACCACGAGTAACGCTTTTTTTTATTTAAAAAAAATATGGACAGTGAATAAATAAGTGAAGGATAAATTCTTCTTCTTCTTCAGCGTTCCGAGCCATTGAGGTTCTTTGCTGCAAATACAATCCGTCTCCATTAGTCTCTCTGGTTGACCTTCTCTTGCCAGTCGTTGATTCCAAGTGCTTGTAGGTCTGTACATGTATTATCTCTCCACCGCCTTCTTGGTCTACCTCGGGGTCTGCGGTCATTTATTTCCTGAGTGTAAGCGAGTTTTGTTTCCCTATTATCTTCCATTCTTTCTATATGCCCCAGCCATTGTAGTCTATTAGCCTTCATGATACCAGTGATTAGCGGGGACTTAAACAGATCATAAATGTCTTTGTTACTTCTTCTTTTCCACTCTCCACTATGTGTATCCCTAATGGGTCCAAAGATGCGTCTTAAAATTTTGTTCTCAAAGGTTTGTAACAAGGCTTCGTCTCTTTTCGTTGTACTCCAGGTTTCAGAGCCATACAGCACAACTGGTCTGATCAGTGTTTTGTATATTGTGATTTTGGTGTTACGAGATAGCGCCTTTGATTTTAGTAGATGTTGTAGTGCATAGTATATCTTATTTCCAGAGTTGATTCTAGTTTGTATTTCTTCCCTTATGATGTTGGAGCAGTTGAAGATTGTACCCAGGTATTTGTATGTTTCCGTTCTTTTAATGGTCATATTATTTATTTGTATGTGGCCAGAGTTTTTAGCCATTCCGTCTCTTGAAATTACAATATATTCTGTTTTATCTTGGTTGATAACCAGCCCCATCTGTTGGGCTTTTTCCTTTAAGTGAGTCAATATTTCCAATGTCTTTTGTTCACTTTGACCTATAATATCTATATCATCTGCATAGCTAAGCAGCTTGGATGTTCCTCCAATATCACATTCCTCCTTTACCTTCCTTACAACTTTCTCTAGAGCCAGATTGAAGAGTAGCGGCGATAGTGCATCACCCTGTTTCAAACCAGATGTTATTTTGAAGGGGTCTGATTTCCTGCCTTTATATGTTACTATATTATAAGTATATTCCATGCATAGTCTGGTCATGTTGATTAGCTTCCTTGGTATTCCAAATTCCTGCATAGCATTCCATAGACTATTCCTATGGACACTATCATAAGTCTTTTTAAAATCCACAAAAATGTTATGGAGATCTCTTTTATATTCCCAATGTTTCTCGGCTATTTGTCGTAAGATAAATATCTGATCTATTGTTGATCTGTTTTGTCTAAAACCTGCCTGGTAGTCACTTAATATGTCTTCTGAATATGGTTTTAGTCTATTTAGTAATACTGCGGATAGTATCTTATAGCTTGTGGACAGTAGTGATATTCCTTTATAATTTCCGCATTGGAACTTGTCTCCTTTCTTAAAGATAGGTATCAATAATGACTCTTTCCAGTCATGGGGTAATTCTTCTGTCCTCCAGATCTTTATTATTAGTTCGTATAGCTTTAGATGTAATGCATGGCCACCAGCCTTTATAAATTCAGCAGCAATTCCATCAGTCCCAGTTGCCTTATTGTTTTTAAGTCGTGTGATTACATATAGGATTTCTTCAAATGTAGGTTCTTCAATTTGTGGTTCGCATGTTAGAACCTCTTCCTGTGGGAGAATGTTACTTGGAGCTTCACAATTTAGTAATTCAATAAAATATTCTTTCCATGTGTTGCACATTTCCTCATTGGTATTTATCATATTCCCATTTTTGTCTTTTAAACCATATGTGTTTTGTTGGTGCCCTCGTTTCATTGACTTCAGTTCTTTAAAATATTTTCTGGATTCATTTTTCTGGTGATTAGTTTCCATATCTTTGATTATATTACTCATATATTCTCGCTTCTGCTGTCTGACTATTTTTGTAGCCTCTTTACATTCATTTCTATAATGCTCTTCCTTTTGGATGTTATTGATGTCATTTAACCATACATGTCTGGCATTCTTCTTCCTAATGACTGCTTCTTCACATTTTTGATTGAACCATCTGTTCTTTCTATGCGTGGTTAACACGCCGAGACATTCTTCTGCGGTAGATTGAATTGTATTCTTGATGTTCAACCAAGTTTGGTCAACGCTTTCCTCCAAAGGGTTTTGTAGAGTTTCAAGTTTACATTTTATTTCATCTGTAAATTTCTCTTTGACTGTAATGTCTTGTAGTTTTTCTCTGTTATATGTTGGGTGTAATCTTTGTAATTTAGTATAGAAAGCTCTCTTAAGTTTTATTTTAAATTTTGCTCCAATGAGGAAGTGGTCACTGTGGCACTCAGCTCCTCTATAACTTCTGACTTGCTGTATGTTTGATGCATTTCTGTTGTTAATTAAAATGTGATCTATTTGATTATAGGTTATCTTGTCACATGATTTCCAAGTTTGTTTGTGTATATCCTTTCTTTGTAGTCTGGTACTGCTAATCTGCAGTCCTTTGGCTTCTGCCAGGTTGATGACTCTCCATCCATTATCATTTGAAGTTGTATGTAGGCTTTCCATACCGGCCACTTTTTTATTAGTTTGCTCTCTACCTATTTTTACATTGAAGTCTCCCAGCACAATCAGGATGTCCTGTTTAGGGGTTTCTTCTATGACATCTTCCAGATCATTATAAAAGTCTTCTTTAATATCATCTTCTTTCTCTTCAGTAGGTGCATGTACATTAATCATCGTTATATTTTTCCATTTACCTTTTATTCGTAATTTACTAATCCTGTCATTAAAAGCTTTAAAGTTTAAAACGTTCCCCCATAACTCTTTTTTGATGACAAATCCTGTTCCTAATTCATGTTTATTTTGGGTGTTTCCTCCATATATTATAATCATTCCATTTTGCTCTAAAGTACCCTCTCCTGGCCACCTTATTTCTTGAATTGCTGTTATATCCATTTGATATTCAACCAGTTCCCGGGTTAGTTCTTCGGCCGCTCCAGCTCGATATAGTGTCCGTACATTCCATGTTCCAAATCTCAAAAGTCCTTTAACGTTCCAAGGTCGTTGTCCAGATAAGTCAGTCCGATATCGAGGCTCATGTATTTGTTTCGTAACAAAGAAAGGTTTTTACAAAGTTGGGGATGTTAACCCCACGCTTCAACCCCCAACCTGGAGGACCAGGGTGTTTCTCTTTGTCTGTTCTCTACCCTTTGACCTGTCCGGCTTGGGAGGCCCTGCTGGTAGCTACGCTACCGCCGGCATAGCTCTCAGGGTCATTGAGAAACTCAAGCTCCCCCACCACGACAAGGTGGAAACACCATCGGGGGATAAATTACTTTTTCAAAATTTGAAATTTCGAAATATTGTCGAATAGAGGGAATATGATGGCTGGAGATGAGAAGAAACAAAATTCTAGTAATATTGCAACAAACCACTTTATAAAATTAATGTGAATCGAAAGCCACGTGTGCAGGTCAATCGTTATATTTCTCTATATCAATTAACAACAGACGACGGCAGTTGAGACAGACATGAATGTGAGAGTGTAGACAAACTGATATTCAACATTGTGAAACACGTTCTCCTAACAAATATATTTAAATTGTCAATAAAAACTAATAATGATCATGTGGTATTTTTACTATGTATTATGTTTTGGACTTTCGATCCAATATCCCAAAGTCTGGTGAAGGTGATCATGTCTGTGCACAGCCTTGTGTCTCGTGTGCTGCCACTGGTTTCTGATGTTAATATTCCTCCATGCTATGATGCCAGACCACTCAGCATATCGCACTCTATAGAATGTTAGACGGGACTGCGTCATCATCATCATCATCATCAAGTGCCCTGCCAGCTGGAGTAGGCGTTCATTGCTCTTAGCGGATCTCGGTCTTTGGTGTTCTGGATCAACTCTGTTAATGATATTCCTCCATGCCACCGTCTCAATCTATCCAGCATCATTTCTGTTTGTCTGCATCTACCTCTCTGCCCCTCGATCTTTCCTTTTGTCACGATGTTCTTCAATGCCTCTCTTCTCACGGGCCTGCACGCCTAAATCTACACCCTTTAAAAATAAAGTTCGTTCGTTTGATCCCCCCTGCCTCTCCTCCACTCAATATTGGTTTCCTTTTTGGCGACATACTGCAGTGTCCCCTTCATCATAACACGCCCACAAACATATTTTGGGATATCCGCCATCAGCGATTAAAGTGTCTCCAAGCTGGAAATCCGACAGGAGAAGGACAAACTGTCATCGTGTGTTGTTAATTGATATAGGTAAGAAAACCTGTTGACTTGCACAAGTGGTTTTCCATTCACATTAATTTTCAAAAGTGGCTTGATGCTATCTGTGTTGATAATCATTGCTTTTGTTTACTTTATTTTTATATTCAGTCATTTTGATCACCTAATGTTTACAATTAACTCCGCTATGATTCGGTTAATAAAACAATCGTCAGTGTATCTTTTTCTGTTTATTGCTACTCCTCCAATATGGAGTTAAGAGGTCTTCGTGGTCGCTGGGTTAATGCGCATAGGTTTACATTTCCGGTGCCCTGACGGCAGTCAACTGGATTTTGAGATTGACTTCTCATTCAGAAAGCAATGGCAAACTTTAAATAAAAAAGATAGTTACATATTCTTTACAGAAGGTTGCAGTGAACCCCAGCTTTTGTTTAGCTGTTCGTGATGACTGACAAATTTACGTTCTGTAGTTTATCATTGATGATTCAGCAGCAGACAGTGTTTTAACGAATTGGTATGGGAGCGGCCGTTCCGAAATCAATGGCAAACTACTGAACGTAAACGTGTCAAGACATCAACAACAGCAATAAAATGCTCGTGTTGTCAGCGATGTCCTGTTAAAGCAGTGGTTCTCAACCGGTGGGGGGGGGGGGAATTTAGGGTTTCCAGAGGGGGGAATTAAGATTATTTCAAGATCGCGATAATACAAGAACAGATTACTTGATATTGTTTTTTCCTTCATACTTTACGGTTCTGTGCGTCTCACCCCTACTAAAATTCATTTTATAAAGTAAGTAGACCCACAAATCACGTTTTATATTGACGTCTAGACTTGTTTTGGTATGTGCTTCCATTATTACGTATACTGTGTAGGGGCAGGAACGGGAGGGTGTGGGGGCTTTTAGGTAGGAAATAAGAAAGAGGGGGAATGACGTTCTGAAAATATGGTGAAGGGGGGCACGGGCCAAAAAAGGTTGAGAACCACTGTGTTAAAGGATCTGAAATTTAAAAAAAAAGTTATTATTGCTTTCTAAACAAATGGCACTCATACCGTTGTACTGGAAGCCAACGGAAGGCTTCCAAATCGGCTGCAGCTGTGTATTGAACGCGGTATGCGGGATTATGAACTGTGTCCGTAACCTCTTCGCCGCGGAGAGGGCTATGGCAAACTACTTAACGAAAAATTCCCTATAATATCAACCTGTGATTTGGTATTTTTGGCGGCGTCACGCACATGGAACATTTTTAATGTGATTCCATTATTATTTCTATCTTTTTGAATGTGTTCTCTGAATAAACATTGCACAGACCTTGTGGTGATGCATACCCATTGTCTCACAACTGTAAAGCTATACTTCTCGAGCTCTCAACTATATCTGTCAACCCGGCGCACAAGACTAGACGAGGATCGCCGTTGAGTGTACGACTTCGCTCATACTGCTTCTTGTGGCGGTACTTGCGGTTCTGTATTCGGCGGTCGCTTACACCGAAACTCGGTGGAGAATGCTGCATTAAAAAAACACAAAACAAAACAAAGGAATGCATGGTTTAAAGGCGAGAGGGCCGACTTCATTGCAATAGGATTGATCTCATATATCTCGGTGTCTTCCGCAAGCGTCGCACAAAGCATAAACTCCGTAGCTCCAGCCACGATGTCCATGACGTTATCAATGGGAGCTCTATACAGATAAACCTTATTGCTTTTCATTTCTGTAGTTTAGTTTTGTCATGTTCATGTTTAATGTAGATAATCATGTTCGGCCGTGTTTAGCCATCTCACACCATCACCAGAACTGTGGATTAGATTTGTGTTCTATTCCCAATTATGTCACTCACGTGGTCTAACCATCCAGATAGTTATCTCTCTGTCTTCCATTTGTTCTTTCCACCACAATCCTGCAGGTTGTTACTGACTTGTCTGTTGTGTTTTTTGTTTCTTTTAATAACATGCACAAATAATCTTGATCGTCTACGTTTAATTTCTCTCATCATTTTACAGTTGTAATTTCTTCCTTGCCGGACTTACTCATTTTTTTTTTTCTGTTTGTCAGTGGTATTCTGTGCATTTTAATCAGAAACTACATCTCCACTGCCATCAGATATGTGCCAGTTTTTCTGCTTACAATATATCCGGGGTTGTCACAGGGATTACCATTATCTCCCCTGCTTTTCAACGCCTACACTGTGAGAATTACCAGCGAGCAGACCAGAGGACCGTATTGTCATATGCCGACGATGTGTTAGTGTATCGTTAGGGTAAGGATAGAGATCGGGTTACTATGGAACTACAAACAGAACTAAATCGTATAAGCACTTGGTGTGTGAAATCTGGGGCAATGGTCAACCCAACGAAGGCAGCGGTGACGTGGTTCTCTTTGAATAGCCATATTTTCATCACTCCAACACCAACTGTAAATCTGTGTTCAGAGACTGTGGAAAGAACGCAGGCAATGAATTACCTGGAGATACGTTTTGATCGAAGCCTTGCTTATACTGAGCACATAGACAAGGTGATAACAAAGGCCAAGCGAGGTTTGAATGCGATGCAGTTGATGGTGGCAGCAAACTGTGAGCAGCGTCCTCAATATCTTATATACGAGGGTATGTTCATGTATGTTTTTGTGTATGCTGTGGCGATCCTGACTCTCAGCCGTAAGCAGATGGAAAGGGTGGAAAGGATACAGAACGACGCTATTCGTATTATGATAATATTTTTGGATGTACAAACGATACAGCATGCAGGGCGATGCGCTACCTTCTTAATTTTCCAACCATAGGGGACAGAATACAAATTTGCAGAGCACGTGCCTACCCCAGAGTCAATGCAAGCACACAACATCCACTGCACGGTGAAATTATAATTGCTAATAGCAGCGGGTTAAATAGAGGAAGGTCATGGGTGGGTCAAGCCGAAGTCATTCTTCAACAAGTGTGTCCACTTGAGGCCTTTGAACCTGTCGAGGAGTGGGTACAAGTGCCAATATATTTATGTACGTTCCTTTCAGTTTGCATCCAACTAGACAGACAATGCAGACAAGAAAATCCGGCGCTGTGGAGGCGGAAGTACAAACGTTTATCTTCGAGAATGCGTTAGAGTGTGATTCTGTCATTTATAGAGATTAGGCGGTCGTTTGACGAGTGAGAAGTTCATGGGCCTTTACGGTTCAGGCCGGAGGGCGAATTGTGAAGGAAGATTCTGTGCTTTTGCATTGACCACAAGTAGCCAGACTATGAAAGTCATGGCAGTAAGTAAAGCAATAACATGGCTCGAGACACAAACATTCACTAGGGCATGTTTCCTTAGCGACTCAATAAGCATACTCAAGAAGATAGAGATGGGGTGGATCCGAAGAGAATGGATGTTGTCTCTGGAGCTATCTCGGCTGGCAAAGGTTAATTTTATTTTCGTGCCAGGGAATGCGGATATACAAGGAAATGAGCGGGCTAACAAGTTCATAGGTACGGCTACTGTGGAAGGCGGACGCACCATGGACCAGGCTGACATTCTGAATGCTTTACGAGAAGTAAGTTGTTCGCTAGAACCAAGTGATGACTTTGAATCTACAACCATGGTCAGAATGCGAGAACATCAAACAACATAAAGCAGGAAGCCAAACAAGATTAATAAACCAACACGGAAACTGGTTGCCGCAACACGCTGCGGGGTTTATTGAGGGGAGGGTCCGAGCACTTATAGACTGAATGGTTGGATGTGCAATGAGGACGATATGTCGACTAACTAACTAACTGCTAGCTGTACACAATTCACATCCATATAATTGTACACGATCTTTGTAGCAGTTCAACAATAATTTTCTCATTGTAATTGCCATCATTTTATTGGTCAGTGTGTTTCCCATCATGCAAAATGTAAAAGGCTGCTACTACTAACACTAATTATCATAATCAAAATCAAATACTATGCACATGATAAAAAAAAAATCATAAAATGACACTTCGCTTGTTTATCTTCTTATTTTTAATAAATAGGATGTCGAGATTATCATAAGAACAGGCTAGCATAATAGTTGAGTTGTGACTGAATTAATAAACAATATTGTTCAAACAACTCCGTGAGAAACCATGTAAATAAAGGCCACAAACAAAATTAAATTATGGCATGGGACATAACAACGTAACGTATCAAGGGACGTTACCCAATCTAACAATATTTCTAACATTTACAGTTCTAGCAACTATTTTCTTAAATTTTCGTTAGTTTTATTTTTAAATCAAACTTTAATTTTATTCTCCAATATTTTATGTTATATAGGTTAAAGAAAATTCAACAGTTTTTTAACACAACTGATATATTACTTAGGTACATTGTTTTTTTTAAAACACTATATGGTGATAAAATGCTGTCATAGCTTCATGAGAATAATACTCCCAACGTTACTGAGATGGTAATGGCTTTACTTTTGTGATATTTTTGACCGGCCTTAGAAGGGCCGAAAAAACTGGTTATTTTATTTCTCTGCCTTTTGGCAAATATCAGTGTAGTATCTGCACTTAAACTTGCCAGGGACACACGCAGAGGCGGTCATCCCAATGACACACAGGGACGTGAGGACCTGATAGTGAGGCTCTGGCCACTGTGGGAAATCCCGAGCTTTATTAAAAACAAAACAACAATAGCCTTTACGCCTTTAAATTCTCGAGCTTTCGGCTAAGATCAAAATGTATTATCTCCACTGGATCTCGCCAGGGTCAGAAGCAGGGGTGGTCATCTCAACTACACACGGGGAAGTTTAACCTCATGGTGCGAATCTGGCCCTTATGGAACATTGCGCCCTTATTTTTAAACAAGTAGGTTTCTTTTACATGGACATACGTCATCCACGTTCACCGCTACAAAACCCACTGCTGGGCGAGCTCACAGCAAGTCTGCAGTCGTCAGAAGCAGCGACATCCCCCACCCCACTCCCACCCCGTCAACGAGTACTTTGCGTCCAATACGTACCTCACACTTCCCGGGGGGAGGGTATTCCAATGTGTCCTTCTCCTGTCGTGCTCTCACATCCTGATTTCTAGCTTGGCCACGCTTTAATCGCTGATCGCTAATCGCAGACAACGTAGAAGTGAGGAATCGTTTTGGGGTATTGATGTCTGTACAAGAGGAAATGACACCTGATGAACTGACAGTACAAGATAAAGATATCTTGATAACAGCAGCCAAAGATTTAATTCCGACCAGGACTAAGCAACATAAGCCATTGATTACTCCATGCACGTTAGAAATAATAAAACAACGAAGGGAACCGAAAAAGAAAAGATACAACGATAACAGTTGAAAGAAGTATAAATCTTTAAACCGAGAAATAAGGAAGAACACAAGAAAGGACACAAAGCAATAAATACAAGATTGTTGTATAAAAATATAGCAATATCATAAGGCTGGAAGAGATTACAAAATGTTCAAAGAAATGAAGTTCTAACAAGAAATGTTCAACCTCAATTAAATGCTATCATTGACAATTTGGGAAATACACACAATTTAGACAAATTCTAGAAATATGGCAGGAATACTGTAGTGGAATTTATTATATGAATGACTGTGAGGATATGAATGATATGCATGAACCAATGACAGCAGAGACAGAACCTGAGCCCTCATTAGATGAAATTGCATGGGCAATAAAGAAACTGAAGAATGGTAAATCACCTGGATGTAATCAGATACCAGCTGAACTAATTAAAGCGGGAGGAGAAGAAAGCATACACATCTAGCATGCATTATGTAAAAACATATGGAAATATGGTATATGGCCAAAAGATTGGAAGAGAACTATCTTCATTCCAATACCAAAATAGGGCAACCTGAAATTATGCACCAACTAAAGAACTGCTGCCCTGATCAGTCATGCAAGTAAAATTCTACTAAAGATCATAATGGGAAGACTTCGTAAGAAAATGGAAGAAGAGATTAACGTAGACTGTTGTTGTTGTTGTTGTTTTTGTTGTTGTTGTTGTTGTTGCTCTCGCTCGCTTTGAACTCAAGCGTACTCCATAAACGGTACTTGTATTATCAATGGATTGAATTTTGTGCGTAGATTCAATCAATCAATCATGTGCCATGCCGTAAAGCGTGGGCTGTCATGACTGGCCATTTCACTCGATCACCAGAGTCGTGGATCAGCTCAGTGTTCCAGTCTCGTCCATGCCATGTGGCCATGCCATCCAGGTATTTTCCTCTCGACCTTCCTCTTGGTCTGTCCCTTCCGTCTTGCCAGTTGTCACTAAGTTCTCCAGTCCATTTCTTCTCATAACATGTCCAAAAATTTTTGACTGTCTACGTCTATTTCTCTAATCAATTTTCGATTTTCATTTGTCTCCTGTATTTCATGTAGGTCATTGGTTTTTCTGTCTGTCCATGGTATTCTTTGCATTTTCCTCAGAAACCACATTTCTGCAGCCATTTCGGTTTTTCAGCTTGACTGCTCATTGTAGATTAGCTTCTCGTTATTACCAGTGTCCCTGGCAATCCGGCTTCAGACGTACTTGTAATGTATGTCCTTATGTCAAAGACAAGACGTCAACTTTTTAGTCTTACTCTCCGGTGTTGGGGTTGAACCTCCTACCTCAGCATCAGCACATCGGATTTTTAAGAACGAGCGCTTTTATCCATTCGCTCATGCTGACTTTAAAAAAAAATAATTGTTGCATGTTACTTTGTCAACATTCTCTTACTTATTTCAGCCCCTCACATTTCATCGTCTGTTGTAAATTGATATAGGTAAGAAAAACTGTTGACCTGCACCAGTGGCTTACCATTCACATTAATTCTCAAACGTGACTTGGTGCTGTCAGTGTTGATAACCATTGGTTTTGTTTACTTTATGTTTACATCCAATCATTTGGATCGCCTAATGTTTACAATCAACTCCGCTATGGTTCAGTTAATAAAACTAATACAACAATAGTCGTGTGTATCTTTTACTGTTTACCGCTACTCCTCCAATATGGAGGTAAGAGGTCCTCGTGACCACTGGGTTAACTCGCTTGCGCTTACATTTCCGGTGCCCTGACAGCGGTTCAATCCCTACACCAGTCAGTTTGACTTAGAAGTTGACTTCTAGTTCAGAAAGTAATGGCAAACAATAAAAAAAATAGTTAGTTGCATATCCTTTACCGGACGTTGCAGTCAACACCAGCATTTTTAGCTGTTCGTGATGTCTTGGCAAATTTACGTTTAGTAGTTGCCCTTGCATTCTGAGCGACCGGCACTCATACCTTTGTATGGGAAACCAACGCAAGGCTGTCTCTTCCAAATCTCGCGTGACTGTGTTTCTAACGCGGTAATCGGGATTACGAATTGCGACCGTAAACCCTTCGCCACGGAGCAGCAATGGCAAAGTACTGACCGTAAAATTCCTTAGAAAATGAACCTGTGATTTGGGGTTCTTCGTGACATCACGCAAAGCACATGCAACATTTTTAATGTGATTCCAGTCTTCTTTCTGTATGTTTAAATGTGATCACTAAATAAACATTGTGTTTGAATGAAGAATGAATTGAGCGTTGAATTGGATTAACGTGAGAAAGAGTTGCTCAATTCTTCGTCCTCACTCTCTCGCCTGAGTCCATCTGAATCCAGTGGCAAGACAAGTCAAGACCACTGGAGACGAATGCGGGAGCAGTGGACGACCAGGGCACTCTACGTGCCTCGAAATGCCCATTAAAATAAACATTGTACCACCCTGTCGCTGATGCAAACCCTTGTCTCATATTTGCAAAGCAATACTCCTCGAGCTCTCAGCAGCCTTTGTCAACCTGGTTACACACGATCAGACGGGTTTACCGTTGAGTGTACGACTTCGCTCATACTGATCCTCATGGCGGTATAGGTGGTTCTATATTTGCCGGTTGATTACACACAAGGTCCGAAGCACGGTGCAGAGTGCGGGATATTAGACGGTAGATTGATTAAAAGAGAGAGGGTCGACTTCATTGCAACAGGTTTGATCCCATATGGCTCGGTGTCTTTCCACAGAGCGAATTGTCGCAAGCGTCGCACAAACCACGAAATCTGTAGCTCTAGCGACGACTTCCATAACGTTATCAGTGGGAACACTATAACGCTAAGCCTTACCATTTTTAATTTCTATAGATTTGTTTGTCATGATCATGTCATGTAGATAATCATGTTCGGCCATCTTTCGCCATCTCACACCATCACCAGAGTCGTGGATCAGATGTGTGTTCTGGTCTCGATTATGTCACGTGATCTAACCATCCAGATATGTATCTCTCTGCCTTCCTTTTGTTCTTTCCACCACAATATTGCAGGTTGTTACTAAATTGTCTAGTATTTTTTTTTTTAAATTGTTTTCCTTCTATTACTAACGTGCCCAAATAACCTTGCCTGTCTACGTTTAATTTCTCCTATATGGTTATGGTTTTAATTTTTTCCTTGCAGGACTTTTTCATTGTTTTTTTCTTCTGTTTGTTGTTTGCAATCTCCTCAGAAATTACATCTCCACTGCAATCAGATGTTTGCCAGCTTGTCTGCTTACTTTATACGATTCACATCCATACTATTGTACACGATCTGTGTAGCAGTTCAACAATCATTTTCTCGTTGCAATTGATATCTTCTTATTGGTCAGTATGTTTGCCATCATGTAAAAGGTAAAAGACAGTTATTAGTAACGCTAATTAGGAAAATCATAACCAACTACTATACACATGATAAGAAATCATAAAATTCTACTTCGCTTGTTTATTTTCTTATTCTTTGTTTTGTATTATTACTTAGAACATGTCCAGATTATCATAACAAAATGCTAGCATACTTTTTGAGTGGTGACCGAATGTACCAATAATTATGTTCAAACAACTTCTGGGGAGTCCACATAACCAAAAGCAACAAACAAACATAAATTAAACCATGGGACATAACTACTTAACATATTAAGGGGTATTACCCAATCTAAAACTATTTCTAATGCTTACAGTTTTAGCAATTACATTGTTAATGTTTCGTTAGATTCGTTTGTAAATCAACTTGCACTGCTATTCCGCAATATTTTAAATTAATACGTTAAAGAAAAATAAACAGCGTCTTAACAAAACTGATACATTATTTAATTACATTGTTTTATGCGCAACACATTTTGATAATACGCTTTTATTGCTTTTCTCGAATAATGCATATGAATTTACAACTCCTTCCACATAGATTAAGTTTTGTTATAATTTTGACTGGCCTTAGAAAGGCCAAAGTAACTGTGCCTTTTTGTTTCGCGGTCGTTTGGCTACCATCAGTGTAATATCTGCACTGGTTCTCGCCAGGGCCACATGCAGAGGGGGTGATCCGAATGGCACACAGAAACGTGAGGATCAGATGGGGCGACTCTGGCCACTGTGGGAACCACCGAGCCTTCATTAAATACAAAACAACAATCGCCTTCAAATTATCGATCTTTGGGCTAAGATCAAAGTGTAGTCATCAACACTTCATCTGGCCAGGGCCATCTGAACGACACACGGGGAAGTGGAACCTCATGGGGCGACTTTGATCACCCTTATTTTAAAAGAACAAAAAAAAAGTTTTTTTTACACGGACATACGTCATCCACGTTCACTGCTAGAAAACCCACTGCTGGGCGAGCTCACAGCAGGTCTGCAGTCGTCAGAAGCAGCCACATCTCCCACCCCACTCCCACCTCTTCGACAAGGAAATCGCGTCGATTGCGCGTTCCTCAAACTTCACGGGGGAAGGTCTTCGCATGTGTCCGTCTCCTGTCGTGCGCTAACATCCTGATTTCCAGCGTGGAGACGCTTTAATCTCTGGTGGCGATAATCCAACAATAAGTTTATGGACGTGTCAGAGAAAAGGAACATTGCAGTATGTCGTCACAGCAGTAACGTTCGAGCAGAGGAGACGCAGAGGGGACACGAACGAATGCACTTTATTTCCAAAGGGTTAAGATTTAGTCATGCAGGCCCGTCTAACATTTTATAAAAAGATATATGCTGGGCGGTTTGGCATCATGGCTTGGAGGAATATCAACATCAGAAACCAGTGACAGCACACGAGATACAAAGCTGTGCACAGACATGATCACCTTCGCAACAAATTTGGGATATTGGATCGAAAATGCTTACCATAATACATAGTAAACATAACACGTGATCATTATTAGTTTGTATTTCGTTTGGTAATTTAAATGTATTTGATAGGAGAATGTGTTTCATATTGTTGAATGTTAGTTTGTCTACACTCTCATACTTATGCTTGCCTCTCACCTCCCGTCATCTGTTATTAATTGATATAGGTAAAAAAATACTGTTTACCTTTCATGGGTGATTAGTTGAAGAGATTAGAACAAGAATTGCCATTGCGAAGGTAGCCTTTTGCCAGATGAAAAACATACTGACTAATTAAAAGATATCAATTCAAACGAGAAAAAGAGTGTTGAAGTGCTACATAGAACATGTTATTTTTTATGGATGTGAAGCGTGGACAATGAGCAGACAAGCATAAAACATTAGATGGCTGTGGAAATGTGGTTTCTGAGAAAAATGCAAAGAATACCTTGGACAGACAGAAAAACCAATGAACAAGTCCCTCAAGAAACAAATGAAGATAGTAAGCTGATTAAAGACATTAGACGTTGACAGTCAACATTTTTTGGGCATGTTATGAGAAGATATAAATTGGTGGTGAACTTGGTGACTGTCACGGAAATTCTTGGAGTTGTCGATCGATGAAAGACTGTCGCGCCATTCGGCTACAGGCGGCAGCCATCCTTTGATGTGGTAGACAGATTGTCCTGTTGAAAGTCGGCAAGATCTTTTGTTGTGGAGAAAAGATTCTCTAGATCACAGGCCGGCAAGACTTTTTGAAGTACCGGGACAATTCCCCAGATGAAAACGGAATAGACAGCCAGTTATTTCCATCCAGTCGGAAAAGGAGAGAGGAAAATAGCTTCTAGACGCCTACTGTCTAGACAGCTTTGTGACATCATTCAGACACAGTATTAAAACAGTCTGGATAAACAACTTTGGCGGGAGTCGACCAAATGTTGTGAAGCAATAAGGACGTGTGTGAAATTCCTGGTTTGATTCTGGAGAGAGACTACAGTGTCTTATGTTGATTTACATCGGCGGACACATATCCAGTGTGTGATTTCGTAGTCTCAATTTCAAACAGGAATAAATATATGGTTCCACTATGTTTTCCAAAAAGTAGCAGAAAAGTATGGCTCGATCAGTGAAGGCGTTTTGTTTTACTCAGCGGCTTTTGCACTGGGCCCATAATCCAGAGGGTCAGCAAGAACCTGGTCTCTGTTGAGCGGGAACCGATGATCATCTAAGAGTGATTCCTCGGTGGTAGTTCTTATTATAGTATAGTGAAGATACTTACAATACCACCAGTAACAGGAACAATAGTGGTTATAAAGATACATTGAAAATTAACCTTGTGTTTTCCCAATTGGTGAATTCCGGTGTGAAATTAACTACTAACATTTTGTGTCAAAGTGACAGTAAACATTATTTTACTGTACAAGTGTTATCAGATCCCAGAACCTGTAGTGACATATTAGTTACACTGTGTGTGTCAGATTCATGGTCAGTATTGGACTATATCCACTATTCGTGTCCAGACATCCGGACTATCCAAGAGCTATTGGAGGAAGTCGACATTTGGCCGGATAGACGCATTATTTGGTGAGGTCTTCTGTACTTGATCTATGGTGCTGTTGTGTGGCCGGTCATGTGATGAAGCAGACTTTGCTCCTGAGCTGTTCGGTCTGATTCTGCATACACCCTAGATTATACGACAGACATTCTACACATACACTTTGCACATACCTGACATTTTTCTTTATTAAATTCATTTGTCATTTTTTTAGAAGCTGGAGTTGTGTGGTATGTTTTGGAACAGAATGAGAGGTGGTATGGCCCATTGGTAAGAGAGACAGAGGGAGAGAGAGAGAGAGAGAGAGAGAGAGAGAGAGAGAGAGAGAGAGAGAGAGAGAGAGAGATAGAGAGAGAGATCCAAAGACTGACGGGGTGTTGTGGACAAAAATCCAAAAGATCCTCAAGATAATGATGTGGGGTTAAAAGAATGTGGGTGTTGATTCCGCTCACCCCAGGGACGACACATATTACGACATTACTGGGAGTTCGACACGGAATCTCTCGACACGGGATCTCTCGACACGGGACGGTGATATGATATTAATGAGGATCCAGCTAAGGTGAATGTGGATAGGAGTTAAGACACATATCTTACCTGATCCCACTTCACAAGTCTACATAGGTCTTTGGTCCTAATTCTACTCTTGTCATTGAGAGATTGTTTTGTGTTGTTATAACAGTGTTGGTACATTTTATAGCAGAGACAATACATTGGATGGGTTTCCCAATTGTTTATTTAGTCAAATGCATCGTATAATATCAAGTGACCATCGATCATACAAAATAGGGGTTGTTGACTTCAAACTCCGATGGTAACTGTTTATATCTAACCCCGCGTCACAGCTTGAGCGTCCCTAGTTACCTTTCAACGGGATGCTCAACCATGCCTAGTCTTTTGCACACCACCTATTAACCCACTAACAGAGATGGTGCTCTGTTACATTCCTCCCTATCTTTAACAAGACTTTTCCCGAAAAGTCTTAATCCCTAATCTACTTATTCTACTTATTCTTTCCTTCACTAAAATCTTAGCTCCAATGTTATTTTTCCAACCCATCTTAAACCAGCCCCCTCTCAACCAGTGAGCTTTATTTCTTACCCTTTCTACTCCTTCGAGTCCACTTCTCCGCTTATCCCTTATAGCCAACCGCTATGTCCTCAACCAAATCTTACACTTCCTCCGTTATTTACTGTGACTTTATACTTCTTCTTCTCTTCCACAAGCCACAAGCGACCCGCTCAAACCTTAATTTTACCTTTCATCTCGTACATACATATAAACATTTGATCTCAACCATAAAAATTCAAAACGCCACACTCTTCTGAAAATGTCGTCATCACCAACAGGTCTACACCACTAATCATTACCTCAGCACTACCAATTCTCTACATTCAACCAACTTGAAACCACTCGTACTAACCACACGATAGAAAGACAAAGAATCGGTGGCCACCGGAGAACCAAAGAACAAGAACTAAGAACTCTTCCTCACAAAACCATACTCACATTTACCCCCCCCCCCTCTCCCCATGTCATCCTGAGACTTTATGTAATAAAGTCTTAAAAAAAACAATTACATAACTCTCACAAATCAATTATACCACTTATTATGGCAATTTCATATCATATCTCCGAATCTCACCTTATTATTTAATCTCCCCAGCACCAAACATATTATTCACCCCTAAATGTCTATTTATAACAGACAGTATTGACACTATGGGTCTGAACGTTACCACAAAACACATCCCGAGGGCCCGAATCAAAAGGTCCATTATGGGCCCTACCACTCAAAACTTCCTCTAATATAACCCAATCTCTGATCCTTACATACATCACGGATACTTCGTATCAGGTTCCCTATTAATCTCACTGAAAGCCTCAGCAACTCACTACTACTAGTAATGTCCATTTGTTATGGGCAATACTTCCTAAAACCTCCACTTGTCACTTCATGCCGTTATCAACCGCAACCAAAATACCGCCACTGAACTCATGTCTGTGACCTTCTAAGCTATCTACCCCATCATATCTCTGTCTATCTATTATAGACATTCCCATACTTTTACTTTATGGCTTTTAAGTCAGGTCCATATGCTGTAACCCAAAAATTAATATCGCTGTTCACTTACTGTAAACTTAACTTCTACTCTTTGTCATTCATCTCATCCCATGCTGCAATTACCGCACGAACAATAACATTCGTGGTTCATATATTATTAATCCTGCCCCCATGGCTCTCAGTCCATGTTTATTGTTGCTGATAACTACAGCCATTACCCTTCATGATTCACTATTCATCATTTAATCCCAGAACTATTGTACTGATATCCACAATATATGATTGCTCTTAGGCCTAAAACATGGCATTCAATTCATGTTTTTCTCCTTACCATATTTTCTGAACGTAACCATGTATCCAGAACTCCCAAGGACCCATTAATAAGTCTCTCTCTTTAATATGGACCTGTTTAATTTTCCAACTCCCCACAACTGAACGTCAAACGAAAACTAATTTAAACATAGTCAGGGCAACTCAATAAGTGACATCATTATAACTTTTGCAATTGAAAATAACCAACTAAGGTATATATAACTTAAATAAAACTACAATTCATAATTAACTGGAGTCAAGACAAATCAAAAATAGAACAACAATATCACCCCCCCCCCCCCTTTGTTTTCACAATGCTGTCATATATCCCCACATTTTTCAAAATAAATATATATAGTGAAATAATAATCAAATCCACATAGAAATCAACTACTTATTGTAACTAAACAACATTGGTCTCTTATACGGACCAATGTAATACATATCTATTCAGTACAATGAACACAAATCATGCCTATTCCGTTATTCTTATAACAGAAAAAAAAACTCAATGCTAGGCATTAACCCCAATATATATATACACACACACACACACACACATATATATATATATATATATATATATATATATATATATATATATATATATATATATATATATATATATATATATCTGTTACCTACAGACTATATTCTCATCATAACGCAGAACAATATCTGTTCCCTTCAACCAAAAGTCATTAATCAACAAATGACCGTACTTTTTTTTATTTTGGAAGTCAAGCATTGATTATCTCCCTTCACAACATTCCATCTTCCACGAAACTATCCCACTGCGACACTACTGCACTTGACATACTAGCCAAACAATTACTGTAAACTACAGCTTAAATTGCTCCGTTTACAAACTATCTGAGCACACCACAACTCATCTACTCATCAAGGAAAACTGCAACTCAGCACAGCTATTTCCTAATCTAGTCGTTTCCCCTGAATTTGATATGTACTAAGAACTAATTCTACTTTTAAGTTTCTCATCCACACGACGCAACTAACGTTTCATTCTCTTGTATCACTAATTTCCAACATCTCACCACAACAACTATAAGCTATCCCCAACTCTCTCCTAGCGTTCTCACACCGCGATGGTAGTCAAGCCAGTCACACTTATCGGAACACGTTCTATAGTGCTCTATTTATAATACTCTGATGTTCATCTAGCTAATCATATTCTCTCTTTCCCCTGCTTACATCACTTATCTTTCACTACTACTCAAGGTTACTCCTATTTATCGGGACTCTTTCAGAAACAGTAAGCAACACCGCATATGACTAACGACAAACCTCACTCCGACTGGGCAAACCATTTTCTCTCATTTCTCTGTATCAGGCATTCTTGCTTCGACATGTCTCTGCCAACAATACTAAATCTGTTTTATGAAACGTCATTCAAAACGTTAACTCTCTTTCTGTCAGCCTGTCATAGAATTTTCATTAATTCTGTCCAACACCACCCATTCCAAACAAAAGACATCGCAGCTTTTCAATCACCTTCTTTATACCTCCCAACTTTCGCATACTCACTTACTCTGTCCTCCACGAAATCACCGGTATGTTTTATCAGCGTCACCCATCAGCCACTCTTCGCATATTCGCACGGCGCTCGTATTTATACTTTTCATATGCATTGACCATTGTGTACAAACAACCTCGTTCCCATCTCATCATTATTCTCGTATCATGACACCCTGACGTGCCTATACTATTACTCAGCACAGCCTAAGCGTGTCGATCACTTCCGCACACAGTGACACAACCTCTCTTCACAGCATTTCAAATCTAAAACATATCAACCACTCTGTATATCCATACGCTGCTACCAATCATCACGTGACATCATTCTGTCCATGCATTCCAAACAGATGGCGTTTCGAAACTTCACTGTTCACTTCATTCTCTAATCAGCCCGACGAACACAAGTTTGTCTACACGTTTAGGCACGCAAAGACACCGCATAACCAAACAAATCACTCTAACACTCAACTGCTCACTCACTTCTCCTCAACCTCCTCATCACTTCATAATAATGATCCACTTCTTCGCGCTATTTTCAGGCTATAACAGCCGGACTACCCAAATCGGTGACTATTCTATGACTCCGTTATACCCCAAGACAACCTATGCAATACAAAACAATACTACATCAGTTCTCAACATCACACATCGCTTGCAGTGATTCTCCGCCTCTTTCCATTCTCATCCTCTCCGCAGCAAACCCAACATTTAAGCTGTTATAACCCTCATCAAACTTGAATTACTCCAACCAAGCAAATACTTAAACCTTCACGTATCAGTTAAATATAACCATGGTCTTATCGATTTCATGAGACTTCTAGCTTTGTCCGGCGACGCTTCAGCCTTCTGCTGTTTTTGTGTTCTACTTTCTACTAGACAAACATCTTTCTTTTTGAAAGTATCTCTCTCTCTCTCTCTCTCTCTCTCTCTCTCTCTCTCTCTCTCTCTCTCTCTCTCTCTCTCTTGGTATTCGTCTCCTAGCCTTCGCTACTTTTCTGCCATATATACTGGTATCTTGTTCCAAAGAGTCACCAACTAAAAATGTGCCTGCTTGTCTACCACCAACCATATCGTACGAGGAAACATCTCCCTTCGAGTCAGGATCTGCTCGTAGTACAATCCTCCCGTTCTTATTCATTCCTTTTAAATCCCTGTCAGGTGTACATTCTATACCAAAATCTGCAAGGTCTGAAATTTCTGATTGTAGAGACGACTCAGATTCGTCGGCTCCACACCCATGATTATATATGAGCAAACTGTTTCCATTTCTGGTCCTAACACTCTTTCTAATTTTCTTTCTGCTGTCTTTTGTCTTGGGTTGTCTAAACTCTGCACGACCTGCCTCCTTAAATGTAACGGTGTCTCTCTTTGTCACTTTCAACTCAGTTGGTTTTGATTGAGTTCTCTTTTCTACTTTATCAATCGATGTCTGAGTACTTGTCTCCACACTACTGACTGTCTGCGTCTGTGCCTCTCTTTCTTGTCTGACACTAAAGACTGAAGATACCTCCTGAATACCCAAAATCTTGTCTGTGTTTCCTTCTCTGTTACTCAACCTTGCAACGGAATATCGCAACTGTTTAATCTGTAACCAGTTTTCTCGTAAAGCTCTTTCGTTTTCACTATTTGAAGGCCAAGACCACTGTTTCTTATACAAATTCCTTTTCTGGCCATTACCAATTCCTAAATTTTTGTTTTGATTCACTAAATATCGCTGTGTCTCCTTCTTATCTGCTTTCATATTTATATAGCTAATAACTTTAGAATTGTAACCACACTGGTTATCATTCCTATTGACCGACTGCCATCTATTGGGCTTGTCTACAGCATAATATCTCATAGCTGTCTCGTGCTCCGTTCGTTCAAGCGTCTGTCTCTTTATTACTTTTATTATAGAGGAAATTATATCTACGTCCATTTTTAAGCTGTCCATCAACTCTGTCACACGTCCTAACTTCCTATAAAAGACTTCCATAGTAGCTCACCAAGCCATTATGATATAAGCTCTGTTATTTTAAATACGTAGCAACTAGCCTGTATATGGCTCTTCCTCTGCCATGCTGAAAAAGTTTTGTTATACAACGTATATAAACAAATTCACAATTATAATATAGTAAATAGTTATCAATAAGTATACAACAACTGCAGGCGTATTTGAACTAGACAAGGGACGTAAGCATTTGTTTTTCGTCCTATAAAAATCAAGTGTTCTAATTAATTAATTAATTTTACTTAACACACAATGTTATGTTATATTAGTTAAATCTATTTCACTTATTATAACTCTATATTAGCTTAATCAATTACCTTAAATCAATTTCTTAAATACCGTTCATTGATATATCGTCCACGAGACCACAAGGAAAGTCCAAATGTGTCAACCGGTGATTATTCTTGATAGTTAGACTTCATACATGCTTCATAGAAAAACGAGCGTGTTGTCTTCTTCGGTTCCATCACAGGGAAAGGAAAAACCTCTGGACTCTTCATTTCACCCATGGGCGGGCACCTCGGATTTGTGGCTTCTTTTCACCCCTAGGCGGTTCATGTTTTATAATTTTAGATATTTAAATTTCAAATCCCGAAACAACCACATAATCAATTTATTATTGCTCACTGGATTTAGGAGGCCTGGTGTTCTTTGCCAGTGAGAAGTCCTGATCGTTCGGGTCCCATCGATTGACGGACGTCGGTCGCGGCGATTGGGCAATCTTGAGCATAGCCTACGATGGGTAGCGTTGTGGTGTTCTGTTGTGATAATTTGGTGTGTCCAGTGTGTGCCGCGTGGTTACACACCCGCTTCACACGCGTGATCCGGGACTGTTTCCGGATCCGGTCAGGGATATGCACTACTGACGAGCTCAAACAAGGGCGAAACTCGAGTATAGTGCTTCCATATTGACGTGGATAGGCCTTAGGTTCATTCATAATTGTGCTGAATTTTATTTTAATCTGTCGACTTAACTTTACCATACTTAAACGCCAGATTTCTCTCTCTTGCATGACTGACCACTGCATAATTTCCACCGACCACAACTCGACTAGCTGTCAAATGTAATTATCTTCACAGCGTATCACCCCGTTGATCGTTGGCCATTGTCGTATTTCTCGCGGGCCGTGATGGAGTCAGCGCATGACCTTTACCTGTGCGCTAAGTGGGAGATTAGTAAGGAAAGAAGAAAAGCGGAGACAATTCTTTATTAAGGGGATATAACTGTGGGGTTTTATTTCATTACATATTTTTATGATTATCTTAGCAAGTTATGGCTTATATTAATTGAGACTAATATGTTTATATTCACATTAATATTCTCCGCTATACATACAAGAAATTTAGCCATATATGTCAACAACTCATGTTTCAGGCATCATCGGATTACTTCTCCCACACCATACAAGAAACTTGCAAGTCGTGTGCGAGGAATGAAATGGTACATTTTATTGCCGTTGGCTCTTTACAATTGCAAAACAGTCGCTATCTAATCACACATACAGTCACAATATTCTCTATCACTAGTTTTCCTAAACCCTATAGCTAATCTCTATCTACTAGGCTATACGAAAACTATCTTCTATTTTACACGATGTGAACACTACAGAGTCAGTCCCCAGTCTGACTTCCTTCACTCGCGTCGCTACACACCACGCGGAAGGACCTTCATGCGTCCTTCGGCTCTTTGCGTGCTAGGTCAGTTAGCACGCTTCTATTAGCTGTCTTTGGTTTGAGTGGCAATCGTAGCGATCACGCAGGCGTGCTTCTGTCGTGACCAGTAGTGCTAACTAGCTGGTCAACGCCTCCGTGTGAGGACTAGTTAATAGTCCCCCTTTTCTATCATCTATCCTGCCCTGATCCCGGGCACTATGTTCCCTCTACTCTATCTGAGGTTGACCCCACGTCCCGGTGGTGTTCTATCATGAGGCAGGCTTCCTGCCTTCTGCTTCAGTCTTTGACATATATTATGTTTTGTAGGCTTAATTTTTAATAATAATATATGCCTGTCTACTATATTTTTTAAACCAGATTTTCACCAATCGTGTAAAGTTGATACATGGGTCTGGACTTCTACCGAATTAACTATCATTGTGCAAAAGTTATTCGTGCAATCCAAAGTCTGGATACTCGAGACAACTCGAGTGATGGACTAAAACTTTTTCCTACTCTATCATGTTGACTTCGGGTCCTCATCGAAGGGTTCCATATCTACATGACTGGGACTCGAACACACCACGTGAACGATCACCGACGCAGTCACTCGCGTGACGATTGACGATTATGACGGTTCGGATCGCGCCGGTTCGCGCCGACGTCCGTTTCGGTTCGCGCCCACCCACCGCACGGCCGCCGCACCGGAAGTTGCAACAGGAAGTAGTCAACAGGACAACCGGAAGTGACAACCAGACCCAAGAAAATACCCGCCACAATTTCAAAAATGAGGTCCGCTTTAATGACGAAACAAGATGGCGGGATAACCCCATAAAGAAGGATTTATCGGGGGTTGCAAACCCCATTTCCTAATTATTTAGGACCCAAGAAACTACTTGCATATTCCCACAGTCATGTATACTGATATATAAAACTCGCATATTCCCCCAGTCATGTCATTATCATTGCCTCTCCATAGCACAAAGCCTGGGCTAAAATATAGAGATCATGTGTTGCCCATGCAGCATGATCCCTCTCTTGGCCTGCCTAGTTCACTCCAGAGGAAAGGTAACACCCCTACATCTGGAACAAGACAAGCTGCAGAAGCTGCCGGATCAGCAAAGCAATGCTCTAACTGTCCGCCAGTCGGAGCTTCGATCCTAGACCAGTCGCCAACCAAGGCTTAGGGCCTGGTCTGCCCTGCCATGACAATTTTGTCTTTAGCTTGCATTTCCTCGCACCAGGGTAAGGCTTGTACCCTCCCGATTGCGCTCTTCCGCCCGAAGCCGTTGGCACAATGTGGGGTGTCGGGTTTGGTAAGCGCCGCCCAACGTTCGGCGCTAACAGAAATAAGGTAGTGCCGTCTACTTTTATACGGTAGCTCAGTCATATCTGACTAAGACCTGACTAACCCCAGTCATGTATACTGATATATACAACACGCATATTCCCTCAGTCATGTATACTGATATATACAACACGCATATTCCCACACTATCGCCGCTACTCTTCAATCTGGCTCTAGAGAAAGTTGTAAGGAAGATAAAGGAGGAATGTGATATTGGAGGAACATCCAAGCTGCTTGGTTATGCAGATGATATAGATATTATAGGGCAAAGTGAACAAAAGACATTGGAAATATTGACTCACTTAAAGGGAAAACCCCAACAGATGGGGCTGGTTATCAACCAAGATAAGACAGAATATATGGTAATTTCAAGAGACGGAATGGCTAAAAACTCTGGCCACATACTAATAGATAATATGACCATTAAAAGAACGGAAACATACAAATACCTGGGTACAATCTTCAACTGCTCCAACATCATAAGGGAAGAAATACAAACTAGAATCAACTCTGGAAATAAGATATACTATGCACTACAACATCTACTAAAATCAAAGGCGCTATCTCGTAACACCAAAATCACAATATACAAAACACTGATCAGACCAATTGTGCTGTATGGCTCTGAAACCTGGAGTACAACGAAAGGAGACGAAGCCTTGTTACAAACCTTTGAGAACAAAATTTTAAGACGCATCTTTGGACCCATTAGGGATACACAAAGTGGAGAGTGGAAAAGAATATGTAACAAAGACATTTATGATCTGTTTAAGTCCCCGCTAATCACTGGTATCATGAAGGCTAATAGACTACAATGGCTGGGGCATATAGAAAGAATGGAAGATAATAGGGAAACAAAACTCGCTTACACTCAGGAAATAAATGACCGTAGACCCCGAGGTAGACCAAGAAGGCGGTGGAGAGATAATACATGTACAGACCTACAAGCACTTGGAATCAACGACTGGCAAGAGAAGGTCCACCAGAGAGACGAATGGAGACGGATTGTATTTGCAGCAAAGAACCTCAATGGCTCGGAAAGCTGAAGAAGAAGATGTATACTGATATATACAACACGCATATTGCCACAGTCATGTATACTGATATATACAACACGCATATTCCCTCAGTCATGTATACTGTATATACAACACGCATACTCCCACAGTCATGTATACTGTCCACCATAGTAAAGTGTGTATGACTATCATCTCTTTTTGTTACACGCCAATGGTTTGGGCATACGAATAGCATCTGCTTCAGCATATCTTACCATTCGTTCTTTATCTGTGTTAAACAGGCATTACATTATGCATTCTATTGGGAAAAAAATAAATGTTAACAACAGAATGAGCAGGAGGTTCAAGGGTCAGTACAAGACGCCAAACATTGGTTATAGTATCTGAAAGAAGTGCAAGCACGTCTGTCTCGATGGTTTCAAGATATTCCTCGTTCACAATGTCAAGGACACGGAAGTGCTGTTAAAGCAGAAACACACAATCTTATCTGAGATTCCACACAATGTCTGCAGCAAGAAGAGGACAGCTATTGTTGAGCGTTCCCAGCAGTTGGCCATCAAGGTGACGAACCCCAGTGCTCGTCTCCGATCCAAGGAGGATGAGTAAATTAATTGTTTGCTTACATAATAAATGTTATAAACTATTAAATATTATACATACATCGAATATTGCAGAATAGGCAGAGAAATCGAAATCAGATGTCATAAGGAACGTACTCTTTTATATCAACTACCACACACATTGAAACATCCAAATAAACCCGTATCAGCAAAAAGACAGATAATAAATAGCATATTAACACCAACTCTAAGCTCCGATGGTTCGTAGAGAATACCCCAATGATAGGGATGGATTCGTGACCATTGCTTTGACAAGCAAAGAAAACAGCACCCTCACATTGATTAGACCAGCAAAGAATACAGCACCCTCACATTGACTAGACCAGCAAAGAATACAGCACCCTCACATTGACTAGACCAGCAAAGAATACAGCACCCTCACATTGACTAGACCAGCAAAGAATACAGTACCCGCATATTGCCAAGATCAGCAAAGCAATCGGGAATTTCGTATCGAAGTGGATACGCCGCCTGCCACGGGCCCGAGGGTTTGTCTTTTTCGAAACCGGACTTCGTCTTTCGGTTCACTAGCGCAATTTTCTCTGAGGCTTCTGAGGGTTGTCGCTGGAGCTACGGAGTTCGTGCGAATAAAGTCGATCTTCTCTGATTTTGGCAAAGAAAATTAAATTGAGTCCTCTCTGAATGCATCCTTACAATACCGTTTTTTTTTTGGGGGGGAAACACGTCATCAGTGGGAACTCTATAAAACAAAGCCTTACTACTTTTCATTTCTGTTGGTTTCTTTGTCCTCATGTGTCATGTAGATAATCATGTTCGGCCATGTTTCACCATCTCACACCATCACCAGAATCGTGAATCAGCATGTCTTCTGGTCTCGATTATGTCACGTGGTCTGACCATCCAGATATTTATATCTCTGTCATCCTTGTGTTCTTTCCACCACAATCTGGTAAGTTGTTACTAAATTGTCTAGTTTTGTTTTGTTTTGTTTTGTTTCCTTGATTAAAAACGTGCCCTAAATAATCGTGTCTGTCTATGTTTAATTTCTATAATTAGTGTATGGTTTTCATTGTTTCTTTGCAGGACTTTCTCATTGTTGTGTGTTTCTCTCCCTGGTATTCTTTGCATTTTCCTCGGAAATTACATCTCCACTGCCAACAGATATTTCCCAGCTTTTCTGATTATTGTGCACGATTCACATCCATATAATTGTACACGATATATGTAGCAGTTCAACAATCTTTTCGTAGTTGCAGTTGATATCTCTGCATTGGTCAGTATGTTTCCCATCATTAAATTAATGTTTGCATATCCTTTACAGGACATCGCTGTCAACATCAGCATCTTTCAGTTGATTGTTGATTTCTTGGCAAGATTACGCTCAGTAGTTTGCCATTGCTTTCTGAACGACCGGCTCACATATCCCGTAAGTTCCCGACGCGGTTAGATCCGCTACCGATTTTCGCCGTCGTCACGTTACTCACGAGAGTATACGGGATTACAGAGGAAGTCGCTTAACCCTAGGCCAGGGAGACCGGCGTTTCCCATCATGCAACAGGTAAAAGACTGCCACTACTTATGCTGATTATCATAATGAAAACCAAATACTGTACGCAGGAAATCATAAAATGGTACTTCGCTTGTTTATTTTTGTTATTATTTATTTAGAGCACGTTCAGATTATCATAACTACAGGCTAGCATAATTGTTGATTGGTGACCGAATTTATAAATAATTCTGTACAAACAACTTCTGAAGAAACCACGTAAACAAACGGAACAAAGAAAATTAAATTAAAGCATGGGACATAACAACTTAACATATTAAGGGACATTACCTAATCAAAAGATACTTCTGACATTTACATTTCTGGCGACTACTTTGTTAATTTTTCGTTAAATTCTTTTGAATATCAACACTTAATAATACTTGCAAATGTTTAAAGTATTATAAAAAAACATAAACAGCGTATTAATACAAGTAAATATAGTACTTACTTTTTTGCACAATACATTTTTTAAATCTGCTTTCTTGACTTTTCTAGAATAATATATGTGTAGACTTAAGCATGTGATCGTTACTGAAAGTCAGATAATAACCTTTTATATATTTTTGACAGGCCTCTGAAAGGCCAAATAATTTTCGTCTTATTTATTTATCGGCCCTTTGTCTAAGATCAAAGTGTAGTAGCTGCACTTCATCTGGCCAGGCACTACAGCAGAGGCGGGCATCCGAATGACACACGGGGACAAGGAACCTCATAGGGCGCCTACCCTTTGTGGACAGAACGCCCTTATCTTTAAAAGAAATGTTTTTATACACTGACAAACATTAATCAATATTCACTGCTAGAAAACACTGCTGAGCTAGCTCACAGCAGGTCTGCAGTCGTCAGAAGACGACACATTTCTCTCTCTCTCTCTCTCTCTCTCTCTCTCTCTCTCTCTCTCTCTCTCTCTCTCTCTTTCTCTCTCTCTCTCTCTCTCTATCTATCTATCTCTCTCTCTCTCTACATTCCCTCGAAGAGTACCTTGCGTTCATTACGTCCCTCACACTTCCCGGGGGAGGGTGTTCCCGTGTGTCCTTCTCCTGTCGTTTATTCACATCCTGATCTCCAGCTTGGAGACGCTTCAATCGCTGATGGCGGCTATCCCATAATACGTTAGTGGATGTGTTATGAAAAAGGGAACACTGCAGAATGTGGTCACAACGGTAAAGTGGGAGCAGAAGAAAGGGGGGAAGAATGAAAGAAGGAACAAGCTTCATTTTCAAAGGGTTAAGAAGTGGGCACGCAGGCCCGTCTCAAGAGAGACTAAGCTGTACGGTTTGGCATCATGGCATGGAGGATTATCAACATCGGATATGAGTGGCAGCACAGGAGAAGCAAGGCTGTGCGGAGACATCATCACCCTGGCCAGACTTTGGGATATTGGATCGGAAGTCCAAACCATATTATATAGTAAATACCAGGGATTATGAGGAACAAACCAGAACTCAATCCAATGATTGTGCCATGACTCTGAGAGGCAATGGGCACACAACCCTGATCCCAGACTCTCGTGATCGCGTGAGAAGGCGAACAAGTCTCTTATATACTTATGGCACATAATGATGATGGCACAGGGATTATGAGGAATGTACCAGAAATCAATCCAGAACTCTATTCGTGTCCAGGTTCTGAAAGAGAAACAGGAAAATAGAAGAAGAAGAAGAAATAACAGAAACTGATTTAGTGAATCTAATTTAAAAACAAATAACACAAGAACTACAAGAACAAAACAGACATTTCCCGACTATATTGTTACTTGTTAAATAAAGAAAATTGTATATTTATGAATGCCTTTATTTCTACATAACTTAACCACGGAATAAAACTATCTCACTAATAGCGTGATGTCCCGGAAGTTGACATATTGTGGCCATGTTAAGTGACACGTGGTTTGGTCAGAACCGGGTTAGAAGGAATAGTTCCTGAGAGAAGGGCCAGGGGTTGACCAACACGACAATGAACACGCGACATTGGGGGGGGGGGGACGCCTTAGGGATGGAAATAAATGAGGACGGGAACTGGCAACAGATAGTGGATCTCTGCGACGGGCCGTGATGAGAGCGACGTTCTGCAGGATACTTGCTACGTGAAGACGATAATTGCCGTGACCTAGTTGCCAGGTAATGGTGTGTTCAGGTTAGGTCCTAAACACTGCCCAGACCTTCACGGGAAACCTTGTGACAACCGAGGAGACTACGGGTGTTAGAGACAGAGCTGGACACGGGAAGACAATGCTGGAAGAGTTGATAATCCGGCTAAGAAAACTATCGGCTATTTAGTTTATCAAACATAGATAGAGTTGATAGATGGTTGTGTGAATAACCGACAGTGACAAAGACACAGATGGAGATCCAAAACAGAACGGAGAAGAGAATTAGAGACATATAACAGTTAGTAGCATTACTTTAACAGGTCGCCACTGTCAACCTCAGCATTTCTTGGCTGTGTGGGTTTCTTGGCAAGTTTACGTTCAGAAGTTTGCATTTGCTTCCTGAACGACAGGAACTCATATCAGTGTATGAAAACCAACGCAATGCTGTCTGATTCCAAATCGCCCGCAGCTGTGTTACGAACACGGTATACCGGATTGCGTAATGTGTTCGTAACCCCTAGCCACGGCACCGTTAGAGACAGAGAAGGATAATATAGAACAGAGACGGATAATTTAGGACAGAGAAGGATAATATAGGACAGAGAAGGATAATATAGGAAAGAGATGGATAATATAGGACAGAGAAATATAATATAGGACAGAGAAGGATAATATAGGACAGAGAAGGATAATATAGGACAGAGAAGGATAATATAGGACAGAGAAATATAATATAGGACAGAGAAGGATAATATAGGACAGAGAAGGATAATATAGGACAGAGAAGGATAATATAGGACAGAGAAGGATAATATAGGACAGAGAAGGATAATATAGGACAGAGAAGGATAATATAGGACAGAGAAGGATAATATAGGAAAGACATGGACAGGGCTGACAGAGACGGCAAAGATTAGGGTGTCTTGGCCCGTGTCGGTTGAGAGTATATGCTACAATAGGGGATAGAGTGGGTGAGTGAGTGAGTGAATGAGTGAGTGAATGAGTGAGTGAGTGAGTGAGTGTGTGTGAGTGAGTGAGTGAGTGAGTGTGTGTGTGTGTGAGAGAGTGAGTGAGTGAGTGAGCGAGTGAGTGACTGAGTGACTGAGTGAGTGAGTGAGTGAGTGAGTGAGTGAGTGACTGAGTGACTGAGTGACTGAGTGAGTGAGTGAGTGAGTGAGTGAATGAGTGAGTGAGTGAGTGAGCGAGCGAGTGAGTTAGTTAGTTGGTTAGTTAGTTAGTTAATGAGTGAGTGAGTGAGTGAGTGAGTGAGTGAGTCAGTCAGTCAGTCAGTCAGTCAGTCAGTGAGTGAGTGAGTGAGTGAGTGAGTGAGTGAATGAGTGAGTGAGTAAGTTAGTTAGTGAGTGAGTGAGTGAGTGAGTGAGTTAGTTAGTTAGATAGTTAGTTAGTTAGTTAGTTAGTTAGCTAGTTAATTAGTTAGTTAGATATTTAGTTAGTTAGTTAGTTAGTCAACAGATTATTCTAATTGCACATGCAATTATTTGTAAATAAGTGCTCAATTCCTGGCCTGACTATCTCCCTCAGCCAATACCGCACACCTGTTCTGTGTTGGTTGATTATATTTCTAGCTTTCCCCTGTTTGACTTGATGTTCTTGCAGTCTGGTCACAGTTGCAGAATCACATCCAGTCCTTGAGTCATTTACTCGTCCTGCCTCCCTGAGGACGTTCACGATTAAGCCTGGTCTATTGCTCGTGTTTGTTTCTTCTCACGCCTTGGGGATGGGTGACAGAAGAGAGAGAGAGAGAGAGAGAGAGAGAGAGAGAGAGAGAGAGAGAGAGAGAGAGAGAGAGAGAGAGAGAGAGAGAGAGAGTATGGTAGTGAGGACATATGATATACTCTACATTTCAGCTTGACACATGATGATGATGTGTTTGATGATGATGTTGTTGATGATGAAGATGATGTTGTTGATGGTGGCTTTTTAATTATGATGTAGTTGTTGATGATGATGTTATTGATGATGATTGTGTTGATTATTTGTTGCTCATGATGATTCTATCCATGATGTTGTTGTTGATGATATTATTTGATAAGCAAAGAAAACAGCACCCGCACATTGACTAGATAAGCAAAGAAAACAGCACCCGCTCATTGACTAGATAAGCAAAGAAAACAGCACCCGCAAATTGTCTTTATAAGCAAAGAAAACAGCACCCGCACATTGCCAAGACAAGCAAAGAAACGGGGGTAATTGTAACGAACTGGTTACACCGCCTGCCTCGAGCACACATTTCTCTGAGACTTCTGAGGGTTGTAGCTGGAGCTACGGAGTTCGAGCCCATGAAGTTTATCTTCTAAATAAAGTTTTAGTCAAAGAAAATTGTGTCCTGTCTGAATGCATCCTTACAATAGCGTTTTCTTTTGAAACACATTATCAGTGGGAACTCTATAAAGCTAAGCCTTACGACTGTTTATTTCTGTTGATTCATTTATCATCATTATGTGTCATGCAGATAAGCATGTTAGACAATATTTCGCCATTTCATACGATAACCAGAGTCGTGCATAAGCTGTGTATTCTGGTCTCGATTATGTCACGTGGTCTAACCATCCAGGTATATCTCTCTCTACCTTCAGTTTGTTCTGTCCCCCATAATCTTGCAGGTTGATAATATATTTTCTAGTTTATTTCTATTAATAACGTGCCCAAAAATCTGATTGACTGTCTTCTACGTTTAATTTCTTTAATCAATGTATGGTTTTCATTTCTTCCTTGCGGGACTTGCTGACTGGTTTTTTCTGTCTGTCCGTGGCATTTTTTGCATTTTCCTCAGAAACTACATCTCCACAACCATAAGATGTATGTCAGCATTTCTGTTTACTGTACACGTTTAAGATCCATATTATTGTGCACGATCGATGTTGCCAAAATTGATGCAGCAGTACAGATAAACCGTTGTCGAAGAATATGTTCGCTGGCGAAAGAGATTTGATGTGTCAATTGGGACAATTCAAAAGGTCGTTTGTAAGGAACTGCAGTATCGGATGGTGTGTTCACAGTGGGTAACACGGATGTTGACCGACCACCAAGAAGAGGAACGCATGGGGTGGTGTTTGAACTACTTGCTGCGTTACAGAGTGGAGGTGTGATGCATTTCTCTTCCGCATAGTGGCAGGCGATGAATCATTGTGTCACCACTTTGACCCGAGCAGCAAAAGAGAGATGGTGCAATAAAAGAATGCTGGATCACCAAAAGCCAAAAAACTCAAGTTACAGGTTTCCGCTGGTAAGGTTATGCTGAGCGCATTGCTTTGACCATGAAGGGCTATTGTTGGCCGACTTTAAAGAACCTGGTGTCAACATCAACTCTACCCACTACTTGCACTACAAGCTGCAAAAAGCCATCAAGAATAAACGTCCCGCATGCTTTCTCGCGGTGTGATTTTGTTGCACGATAATGCTAGTCCGCATGGCGCAAAGATTGTGCAGGAAGCATTAGCAAGAAAGAAGTGGGAAATTCTGCAACATCCAGCCTATAGTCCTGATTTGTCACCATGTGATTTTAATTTGTTCGGACCTCCAGAAAAAGCTCTCAAGGGACAACGATTTCAAACAGATGCAGACGTAATGAAGGCGGTAAACACTTGGTTCAGTGAGCAACCACAATCCTTTTTTCCGGACGACATTCGCCGCCTACCTAAGCAATGGGGTGCTTGCCTGAATGCCTTCGGCGACTTCGTCTGACCAACCTATAATGCATAATTCATTCAAAATGAATGCTTTGTTTAATTCTACCACACCTGTTAATGTTTCTTTCATGCTGTTGTAATAAAGCCATTGGAACGGGTTTCAAATGAACGTCCCTAATACATACATATTGTTGCATGTTACTTTGTCTACATTTTCTTACTTATGTCTGCCTCTCGTCTGCCTCTCGTCTGTTGTTAATCTACATAAGAAAGGGAAACTGTTGATCTGCACAAGTGGATTTCCATTCACATTGATTTTCAAACGTGGCATGGTGATGTCATTGTTGATAACCATTGTTTTTGTTTACTTTATGTTTATATCCAGTCATTTTGATCGCCTAATGTTTACAGTTAACTCCGCTATGGTTCAGTTAATTAAACTGAGTCGTCTTGTATGTTTTACTGTTTACTGCTACTCCTCCAATATGGAGTTAAGAGGTCTTCTTGGCTGCTGGGTTAACACACTTGCGCTTACATTGCTGGTGCTCTGACCGTGGCTCAGTCCCAAAGCCGGAAAGTTGGAATTGAAGTTTGATTTCTCGTGTAGAAAGCAATGGCAAACTTCTTTTTTTTTTTTTTGCATATCCCATTTACAGGACATCGTTGTCAACACCAGCACTATTGCTTTTGATGTCTTGGCAAGCTTACGTTCCTTAGTTTGCATTGCTTTTTGAACGACCGGCTCCCATATCACCACGTTAAAATCCAGCGCGACACGGTCTAATGGCAAATTACTGAACGTAAAATTCCCTAGAAATAAGACCTTTGATTGTGGGTTGATCGCGACGTCCTGCAAAGCACATTTAACACATGTCATGTGACTCCAGTCTTCTTTCTACCTGTTTGAATATGTTCTCTGAATAAACATTACACAGACCTTGGGGTGATGCACAACCTTGTCTCACAACTGTAAAGCAATACTTCTCCAGCTCTCAACTACGTTTGTCAACCAGGCACACACGACTAGACGGGTTGGCCGTTGTGTGTACGATTTTTCTCATACTGCTCCTTATGGCAGTACAGGTGGTTCTATATTCGGCGGTCGGTTACATAAAAGTCCGAAACTCGGTGCAGAGTGCGGGATAAAAAAAAAAAAGGAATGCATGGTTTAAAGACGAGAAGATCGATTTCATTGCAAGAGGTATTATCCAATATGTCTCAGTGTCTTTCTGCAGAGCGGCCTGCTTCAAGCGTCGCTCAAAGCTCAACTCCGTAGCTCCAGCGACGACACTCATGAGTCTCCGGAAAAAACACTGCACTCGTGAATTATATATTAGTTGCATATTTGAAGTTTACGTTCAGTAGTTTGCCATTATTTTCTGAACTAACCTCACTCATACCATTGTATGAAATCCAACGCAAGGCAGTCTGCTTCCAAATCGTCCGCAGTTGTGTTTTGAACTCGGTATGCGAGAATACGAATTGCTTCCGTAACCCCTTCGCCACAGAACCGGCTGAACCATAAGACGTATCCGAAGTCGAACCCACAACTTCCGGGGAGTGACGTAGGTGGCTGAACCATTTCGCCACAGAGACCCCGTATGCAGGATATCGCCACTGGAGATCTTCATGTACGACACTACCCTCCTGGCACCAGAAGAGAGCCGTGCCAGTCGCATACCTCTACGTCATTGATTTGTAAAGGATCGCCTCCATTACACATGGCTATCTCCAGAAGTGCTCCAGCCCCCCTCCCTTAGATAATGCAAGGAAACATTTAGTACTGCTACTTGTTGTTGATGCGTATACTTGTATAATAGTTATAGCTATTGGTTTGCCTTTCAGATTATCCATAACATTTCTATCTGCAATACACCAGTTGCCAGAATTAAAACATTAATTGACCTGGCTGTTATTTTTAATCAAATGCTACTTCTACTCCTTTCTCGTGTGTATCCCCTCCAGAATAAATTTTTGCGTGTTTTTCGGTTGCAATTTTGACGATCCCTTCCATCTCATCTCACCTATGCCTAGAATATTCTCCATTTTCGTGCTTTCCACTTCTCTTATCACATTGTTCAACTGTCCAAACTCATTAATGTCCTAACATTCCATATTCATATTTGAAATTTATTTCCCATTTTAAAATTTAGTTCCTATTTTAAATTAATTCGTTATGATTTTGTCATGAGTAGCTGGATGAGGGTCTAGTGTCACATGTGGCTCATGACTGTCCCTACCCGACGAGGATGTCCTAAGATAGCCATTAATGTCGTTCACTGCCTCTGATATGTGACTATTCATGAAATCTTGGGAAGATAATGTAATGGTTTCCCCTTGACGTCCACATCCACATGGGGGTCTTTTATGTCTGCTTTTGACAGCCATTTATCAGAACAAGTGCGTACCCTGCTCTGCTCAGCAGCAGATGTGTCCACATATCCCGGTGGATATTCGGTCCCCAGGGCTGCGTTTGTCACACCATTGTGGGTTTCCCATCCTCTACCACTGGGAGGTGCAGTTGGGATTTTCCCTTGCTAAAGTTATGGTTTATGATGGCCAAAACTCTCCAGTAAAGTTGAGCTATAGAACACGCATACTCTCAGTCCTGTCTACTGTCTACCATGGTTTAAAAACAACTGTCATCCCTTTTTGATTACATACCAATGTTTTGGGCATACGAATAGCATCTTCTTAAGAAAATCTTACCATTCGTAATGTATAAACAATTCTGTTCAAACAACTTTGGGGGTGGCCACATAAATAAAATGAACAAATAAAATTGATTTAACGCAAGGGACATAACGAATTAACATATTAAGGGGCATTACCTTACCTAAAACTAGTTCTAACATTTATAGATCTAGCACTTACATTACAAACTTTTCTTTAATATCATTTATGAATGAAACTATATCACTGTGCTGTAATGTTTCCAGTATATCTGCTATTAAAATGTAAACAGGGTTTTAATAAAACTAATATATTACTTTATTATATTGTTGTTTGTATACCAAATTTTGGTAGTATGCTTTCATGGAATTTTATGCATAATACATATACGTTTAGTAAGCTCAGGGTACGCTAAATATTGTTATATTTTTGACTGGCCTTTAAAAGGCCAAATAAACTGTGGATGTTATAGATTCTCAGACTTTTGGCTGATATCAAAATGTAGTAACTGATCTTGATCTCGCCAGTGCCACATGCAGAGGCGGTCATCCGAATGACACACAGGGGGCGTCAGGACCTGATGGGGAGGGTCAGGCCCCTGTGGGAACCCCTGAACCTTTATTAAAAACAAAACAAAAATTATCTTCAAATTATCGAGCTTTGAGCTAAGATCAAAGTGTAGTAACTTCATTTGATCTGACCAGGGTCAGTAGCAGGGGGGGGAGGGGGTCATCTGAACGACACGCGGGGAAGTGGAACGTCATGGGGCAACTCTGGCCCCTGTGGAACGTTGCGCCATAATTTTAAAAAAGAATAAGTTTTTTTGTTTTTTTTTACACGGACATACGTCATTCACGTACACTTATAGAAAACCCACTGCTGGGCGAGCTCAGAGCAGGTCTGCAGTCGTCAGAAGCAGCCATATTTCTTCCCCCCACCCAACTCCCACCCCCTCGACGAGTACCTCGCGTCCATCACGTACCTCACACTTCCTGGGGGAGGGTATTCCCCTGTGTCCTTCTCCTGTCGTGCGCTCACATCCTTATTTCCAGGTTGGAGACGCTTTAATCGCTGGTGGCAGTTATCCCAAAATAACGTGTCTTGAGAAAGGGAACATTGCATTATGTCGTCACGACAGTAAAGTTGGAGCGGAGGAGAGGCAGGGGGACACGAATGAGTGAACTTTATTTTCAAAGGGTTAAGAATTAAGCACGCAGGCCCGTCTAACATTCTAGAAAAAGAGATATGCTGGGCGGTTTGGCATCATGGCATTGGAGAATATCGACATTAGAAACCAGTGACACACGAGACATAATGCACAACACAGACATGATCACCTTCGCAACAAATGTGGGATATTGAAACCACAATATATAATAAACATAACCCTTGATCATTATTAGTTTGTATTTTGTTTGGTAATTTAAATGTATTAGATAGGAGATTGTGTTTCATATTGTTGAATGTTAGTTTGTCCACACATTCATACTCAGTCTGCCTCTCACCTGCCGTCGTCTGGTGTTATTTGATGTAGGTAAACACACTATTGACCTACACACGTGGCTTTCCATTCACATTAATTTTATAAAGTGGCTTGGGGCAATATTACTAGCGTTTTGATGCTTCTTTTCTCCTGCTATCGCACTCCTTCTTTTCGACATTATTTCCAAATTTTGAAAACTTCAGTTGTATCCTTGGATTGTTTATTCGTTGTCCACATATCTTAACATAGTTTAGTTAGATAGTTAGTTAGTTAGTTAGTTAGTTAGTTATTTAGTTAGTTAGTTAGTTAGTTAGTTAGTTAGTTAGTTAGTTAGTTAGTTAGTTAGTTAGTTTGAGAATTAGTCGACAGATCATCCTCATTGCACATAGATCCATTCAGTCCATAAGTGCTCGGATCGCCTCCTCAGCAAATCCCGTAGCGTTTGAAGCTAAAGTTATTCGAACATGTCACCTCCAAATGACGACAGCGGCTCGCTGCAGGACCAAGTGTACTTCGACTGCTCCATTTATGTGTCTGTGAACATCGCACAATATACTCCTCACTGTAAGAAGTTGAACAGACAGCAGTTCCGATGAACCAAAAAGCACGCATGGGCATACATGAATACGAATGCCAACACAGAAGTCCGCCACAATAATTAATGTTTACTTTCGATGGAAACAGTCACTAGAGAACTAACAGTTGCACATACATTATTTTCAAGGCAAAACCTGCTAACTATTGACATCTGATGTCGAGAAATCTATGTCAGATATAAAAAAGCAAGTGAACTTATATATCACTATCACACATACTGAAACATCAAGCTGTACCTATTTCCGCACAACGACAGATAATAAATAACATATTCACACGAACCCTGTGCTGCCAATGTCAAACTTGGACATCAACTAAATCACACGCAGAATCAATATTTACGAGATTTGGGGGGGGGGGGGGTAGAGAAGAGCTGCCAACTTAACTTTCCGATACCGAGAAAGAAAAATGTGTTATCAGACAAACAGTGGGAACAATACCTCGAGCCACAAATACTGGACAGCAGAACATGAACAGATTCAGTGCCAGACAACAAGTAGGATTGGACCAAACAACAATGGACGCCGGAAAATTGTAAGCAGGTGAGTGTTACAGTTAGGGCTTACAAGTTGTTAATATGGTAGCAGGTGAGTGTTACAGTTGGGGCTTACAAGTTGTTAATATGGTAGCAGGTGAGTGTTACAGTTGGGGCTTACAAGTTGTTAATATGGTAGCAGGTGAGTGTTACAGTTGGGGCTTACAAGTTGTTAATATGGTAGCAGGTGAGTGTTACAGTTGGGGCTTACAAGTTGTTAATATGGTAGCAGGTGAGTGTTACAGTTAGGGCTTACAAGTTGTTAATATGGAGGTGGAGGCAGTAACATCGGCATTCCGGTGGCTGAAGGAGACTACAGCAACACACGTTGTGTTCATTACGGATTCAAAGAATATGCTTAGCGAGGTGGAGAAAAGAATGTTTCGTGTGGAATGGCTCTCGTCGCTTCAGAGGTCACAGGTTGTGAGAATTGTATGAATTGTTCTGGAAGAATCTCAAAACTGAGAGGGAAGACCAGAAGAACTTTTAATCAGATAGCGGTGGGAACGATTAGTAGTATGACTCTTCGTTGGCTGTTGAACGAGAGGACTGACCACGTATGGGAATGTCCTGAGTGCAGTGATGTCGGTTCTTAAGTCAACTCAACTCAACTAATATGGTAGCAGGCATGTTGTATTATAACGCAATGACAACATTTTGGCGATAAATACGCCTATGGCAGTTACGTAAAGTCACTTACGATGATTAATTATCCCATGGCAATTAATCAGTTAAATGGATCGGCCATCAGGTTAGAATGCAATATACCAGTTACCAGAACTGGCGCTGCACCACAGAAGATATACGAGAGCAAGAGGACGCCAGAGGGAAAAACAATGGATTGACGAAATCAAAAAGTTTGTACATTCACACGGAATAACACTATCCAGCGCCACACATCGGACGCTGCTATGTCAACTATTTTTCACCACGACGCTTATGTCAAATGTGGAAGGTGATGGTGACCAATTATAATGTCCTTTATTAAACATCGTCTGAACATCATATAACCCTCCACTTTCCTTTCCCCTACGACAAGATTGTCGATCTTACGCCAGTTTACCCGCGTCACGTATGTTGCTAGTATATGTTTTTAAATACTTAAGACACAAACAGTAGATTGTACAGTTTAGTGTCTGGAATATTTCGCTGCATCTGTTTAAGTGTCAGAAGTTACACAACAAGCAAATCGACGAATCCTTCAAGCTGACATATTCAACACACACATTCCCACAGTAGTTTAAAGTATCTACCATTTGGTAATTTTCAGCGGAATATCGAGACGTTTTGTTTACACAACAATGGTTTGAGCATACAAATAGCATCTGATTCAGCATATGTTTTTCTTTATTACCAGATGTGATAGGATAAATCCCTGACCATTACTTTGATAAGTAAAAAAACAGCAACTACACCATTGCCAAGATAAGGAAAGAAATGGGAGTCTCCGTATCCAAGCTATGAAGCAAAGTCTTATCTCTCTCCATATTTGTTTATTTCTTAGTCATCATCGTGTACCATACCGTTAAGCATGAGAGGTCACGTTTCTCTACCACACACGATCGCCAGTCGGAGATCAACTTTGTGTTCTTGTCTCCATTATGCCATGTGGTCAAGCCATAGATATATGTATCTCTTTGCCTTCCCATTGTTCCTTTCCCCTAAATCGTTCCAGCTTTTACTAAATGTTTGTTTAGCTTATTTACATTAATGAGAAATGGTCCAGCCGTCTGCATCGCTCTCCGAAGGTTGTGGGTTCGATTCCGGACTACGTCTTTTGGTTCAAATACTGCTCTGATTCAGATTGGTAAATGCAAAAAAAAGATAGCTGTGACCACATCTGTTGCAAGTATTTGTCCAACGGCTAAAATTAATGTCAGCTCAACTGCTACATGTTTTAGAAATATGACTCTAACTTCAGAGACAGCACAGAAGAAAACACATGAAAAACTGCAGCAGAATTAGTTATACTGAATAGAAGTTTTGAATTTGATTTTTTCACTTGTTTACTTTTCATTTTTTTTATTTTTCTAGTTACATTCTTCTGTTCATATTGTAACGCCTTAATCACCTATGTCTGTCTGTTTGTCTGTCTGTTTGAACTGTACGTGATGATTGTGTAAAATCTATATCATACATGTTATTTCAGTGTGTATGAAATATAAAGCTATAACTATGCCCCCCCCCCCACCTCAAGTGGGTGGACAGAACAAAAAGGCAATTAGAAGGCCAAACAACAGTTACCTTGAAATTATCGGCCTGATGGCTGAAATCAAAGTGCGGATTTATCTGACAGAGGTAGTCGTCTGTATGCATATAGCACTTCAACAATCTTTTTTTCTCATTGCAATTTACATACAGGGACATATAATTTCATGGAGAGGCTCTGGGCACCGGGGAACAGCGCGCTCTTATACAAATTTAACAAATAAGTTTTGATACACGGACATACGTAATCCATGTTCACTGCAAGAAAATCCACCGCTCACAACAGGTCTGCAGTCGTCAGAAGCTGGCACACTTCCCCCTCGACGAGTTCCTCGCGTCCATTACGATCCTCACACTTCCCGGGGGAGGAACTTTCCGGGTGTCCTTCTCTTTCCATGCGATCACATCCTGAATTCCGGCTTTAAGCGCTGATGGCGGTCATACCACAATAAGTTTGTTGGCGTGTCATGAGAAAGAGAACACTGCAGTATGTCGTCACAACTGGAAAGTTAGAGCGGAGAAGAGCCAGTGGGAAACCAAGAGAAAAGATGCCGAGCATATAATGGGTCTGGGAAAGTGGAAGAATAAAGCAGATTTCCCCCAGATCTAACAGTCACAGACAACATGACAATATTTGGGATCAAATTTGCATGCGATCCCACAAAAACACACTCATGACATTCACTGACGAAACAAATTATAAACATACTACATATGTACAAATACAAGATATCACAAATTTTAGGAAGTAGCAAAGTTGTAAACGGTAATATATTTTCGCAAGCCGTACGGTGTTGTAAATATTCCTCGTACAACAATTAAAGATTGACACCGCAACAGGGCTGGTTTTTTTTTTTTTCGCTTCTAAATCCCTTAATTTTACGACTCATCGTGACGTCACAACCGGAGCAGAACTAAACCAAATAAATACGGCATGTTGGCAGTAAAAACGGTCTGTTTGTTCAGCAGCCCAACACGAGGGAGGAAAGCCACTGTGTCTGACGGCATGGCTAAATTTTGCAACCTCCACAGTGAAAGATAAATGAAAGTGTGAGAAGAAATAAAATACATGCCTATAAGCAGCCAGAGAACTTGGAGGAAATCCGAGGCCTGGACACTGAACTCTGTGTCGTCGTCTTGGAAGTCATTCGAAAGAATTAAGGTAAACACCATAATTTACTTTAATTTAAGTTAGTCTGTGATCCCCCTTTTCAAATAAGAAGCCGGCGAGTCAACGTGTTGTAAACCATGTCAGTAAGAAATTATCTACGAGAGACTAAGTACTTTAGTCAGGCATCTTAGTTCATAGATAAACTACACAAAGTAAAACCCACAGTGAGTTTATTTTTCTCCCAGGTAAGCAACTTATTGAATGTGTCAGCATTAGACTTAAGTTTTACATTAATTTCTTAAATAGTAAACACAGTCAGCAGTGATTTAGAAGTTGGTGAGTAACTTAAGATTTATTAAACTAAGAATACTTAGTTCACTAAGAAAAATAAAAACTATTTTAATTGTGCAAACACTAGTAAGAAACATTAGTGTAATGTATAAAAGTCAAGTAGTTTGTTTTTTCTCCATGAGCACATAGGAGCCAAATAGATTTCTATAGTTATTATAATTGTGTGTCTTGTGTGGAAGGCTAATGTATTTTCATTGTTGGTACACATGTGGAATTAATATTTATGCAACATAATAATGATTAATCAACCGCTGTGCAAGAATGGTTATGATTCATAATGAAAGAATGTGGATTTGGTATAGCACATAAACCTATGTATTTGATGAGCTCAAGTGGGGATCCATGCGTAATCTTATTAATGCTACACGTGAGGAATCATGTTTTGTGAATCACATACGTATGCCTAATGATCACATAATTTTATGTCATTGATGAGAGCATGTCTGGGGTGATTCATGTGATTTCATTATTGTTAAACAGGTGTAAATGTATCATTTGTAACAACACATCAGTATGACTATTTATCATCCAGGGAAATATTATGATTTCTGATGAAAGATGGCGGAGTGAATGAGATCCCATTGTAATGTCATTGTTGTTGAATCTGTGAATGTATCATGTGTAAAGCACATACATATGCTTAATTGTCATCCATACAGATATGATTGTGTCTGGTGATTGATTGGGAAATGAATGAGATTTCATTGGGATGTCAATGGTGTTAAACATTTACATTTATCATTGGGAAATCACATAAGTACAATTACTTATCTTAATGCAATTATGAGAATGATGTCTGATGAATGAATGAAATAATCATCCATGCACATATGCATATTATGTCTAATGAATGAGTGAATGAGTGAATAGAAGTGACATGCTGAGAGGGAATCTGAGCTAGCAATCAATCTCATGATAGAAGCCAACTTTGATGTGTAATTTCCTGTCTATCAGCAGAGAATATATTCGGCATAGACCATACACTAATTAATAATTTAGTGCACTCAGACGCATGACACCACTTTGTCTTAATTATAACTCAGGTTACCATCATCTGTTTTGGTGCCCTAAGCACGACACAATCCATATTATATATCACGCATACTACAATCATCTGGTTTTGTGTCTAAAGCAAAACCCAACTTTGTATTTCACGTGACACCTGCTACAACATATGGTCTAGTGTCCTGATGATTGTAATGATAATGATGATGATGATGATGATGATGATGACGACGATATACTGATAATGATGAGGACGATGATAATGGGAATGATGATGATGATGATGATAAATGAAATACAAGCATATTACTGACACGGTGAAGAGGAGGTTGTTACTAAATTGTCTAGTTTTTTTTCCTTACCAATAACGTGCCACATAATCTTTACTGTCTACGTTTAATTTCTCTAATCAGTTACGGTTTTCAATTCTTCCTTGCAGGACTTTCTCATTGATTATTTTTGTTTGTTTTTGTTTGTTTGGTTGTTTTTTTTTGTTTTTTTTTTTGTTTTTTTTTCTCTATCCATTGAATAGGCCTACTTTGCATTTTCCTACGAAACTACATCTCCACTGCTCTCAGATGTTTGTCAGCTTTTCTGCTTACTGTACACGATTCGCATCCATATAATTGTACACTATCTATGTAGCAGTTCAACAATATTGTCCTCGTTGCAATTGACACCATTTTTATTGGTCTGTATGTTTGCCATCATGCAAATGGTAAAAGACTGCCACTACTAACGCTATTATCATCAAAACCAAACACTATGTACATGATAAGAAATCATAAAATGACACTTTACTTGTTTATCTTCTTATTTCTTTTTTTTTTTTTTATATACATAGGGTGTCCAGATTATCTTAATAACAGGCTAGCATAATTGTTGAGTGGTGACCGAGATAATAAACAATTCTGTTCAAGCAACTTCGGGAAACCCATATAAAAAAAAGGAGCAAAACAAAATTAAATTAAGTCCTGGGACATAACGACTTAGCATAATAAGGGACATTACCCAATCTAACAATATTTCTAACATTTACAGTTTTGGCAATTACTTTGTTAACTTTTCGTTAGTTTCATTTGTAAATCAAACTTACCTGCCATTCCCCAATATTTTAAGTTATATATGTTAAATAAAAATAAACAGCGTTGTAACACAACTTATATATTACTTAGTTACATTGTTTTCTGAACAACACATGTTGATAATATGCTGTCATGGTTTTTTTTTTTTTTTATAATACATATAACTGTACTAACTCCTGATGGACTGCGTATTGTCATATTTTTGACTGGCATTTGAAAGGCCAAATAGTCTGCAGTTGTTTTATTTCTCGGCCGTTAGGCTAATAACACTTAAATCCCGTATATTCTCGTGAGGAACGTAACCTGCGCGAGAATCGGTAGCGGTTATCGCCGCGTTGGTAACTTACGGGGTATGTGAGCCGGCCGCTCATAAAGCAATGGCAAACTACTGATCGTAATCTTGCCAAGAAATCAACAGTCAGCTGAAAGATGCTGATGTTGACAGCAATGTCCTGTAAAGGAAATGCGGGGGGGGGGGAGGTGGGGGGAGGAAATCTGCATTTGAACTCACCAGGGCCATATGCCTGTTTCCGTGTTCATTCATCATTAAAGGGATATTATGTGCGCAAACGCAATCTTGTTCAGTGTCTAATAGATGTGTACTACAGTAATGACTTGTGTTGTGGGCCATGGGGCTAATCCAGCTTACACTCTGCAGTGATATAGAAGGAGCATCAGGATCTAGACAATGACCAATCTCATTTTGTTGCAAAAGAGATTGTGATAGTAAGCTTGCAAAGAAATCACATTCAGCCAAAAATGCTGCTGTTGACCGTGACGTCATGTAAAGGAAATGTGACTTACCTGTTTTTATGCTTCTAATTCTCTTCTCCGTGTAGTTTTCAATCTCTATCTATGTCGCTGTCCCTGTGGGTTATTCACACAACCATCTATCGTCTCTATGTTTGATAAACTCAATATCCCATATTCTTCTTAGCCGGTTTATCAACTCATCCAGCATTGTCTTCCTCTGTCCAGCTCTGTCTCTAATATCTTTAGTCTCCAATGTTGTCACAACATTCTCAGTGAACTGTTAGGGTTATTGTTTAGGACCAATGTTGAACACGCAAACTACTGAACGTAAATTTGCCAAGACTTCAACAACAGCAGTAACATGCTGGTGTTGACAGCGATGTCCTGTCAATAGGATATTCATTCATTCATTCAGTAACATGTCTTTTGCAGAACCTTGCTAACATAACAACCTTCCGCAACAACTCTCGATCATAAGCAAGATGTCCCGCGTCCGGTACACACTTCTAGAGATCATCCGCCACATCCTGCACCCATCTTCTCTTTGGCCTTCCTCTTTCTCTCTTCCCGGGCATATATCCATCCATTACTGTTCTCTCCAAACTTTTGTGATTCTTCAAGTGACCATAATATAAAATATTTTTTTTGTTCTATCGTCTTTAATAGCCAACCCTCTTCAATATTCAGCTCTTGAAGTATGGATGCATTTGTTCTTTTCTTTAAAAGGATATGCCCCCCCCCCACCTAAAAAAAAAAAAAAACAACAACAACAAACGAACAAACAAAACAATACATGAACACATCCTTAGCTGGCAACTAGGTAAGGTAAATTATCATCATCATGTAGCATATATCCCGCAGAACGTCGTTCTCATCTCGTCCCGTCGCAGAGATTCACCATCTTTTGCCCTTCCTCATTTATGTCAATTCCCAAGGCGTCCCACGTGTACAGTGTTCAGTGTCGTGTTGGTCAACCTCTGGCTCTTCACTCAGGAACTAAGCCTTCTAACCCGGTTCTGAAAAGGCTTAACATGGCTACAATATTTCAGCTTCCGAGACATCACGCTATTAGTGAGACAGTTTTATTCGGTGGTTAAGTTATGTAGAAATAAAGGCATCAATAAATATACAATTCTCTTTATTTAACAAGTAACAATATAGTCGGATAATGTCTGTTTTGTTCTTGTAATATTTGTTTTCTTCTTCTTCTTCTTTCATTCCCTTGGAATACATCTATAACTGCAATGTTGTCTCCTGTATGAATCTAGCAGTCTTTTTTAGTTCACTCAGCTGTCCATATAGCAGAATAATGACTTGTTCTGGTCTGTCCATAACGTGGTAGTCATCTTGAGCAGGTTTTGGTGGCCTTCTGACTGATTTGATAATTCTTTTCTTTTGGTGGTATGTAATGGGCACATCAGGCTGTTCTTCTTTTGCTCCTTCCTTAGCCATTTGATCAGCACTGTCGTTTCCGGGTACTCCACAATGGGATGGTATCCACTGAATGGTGACCTTATGCTGACTGCTAAGTTCAGAAAGTAGTGTCCTTAGTACTGGCAATGTCCCAGACAGGAGCGCCTCGAGTACTGATTTTGCATCTGTCAACAGCACCACAGGTTGTGTACCATGATTGGTATTTAGTAATTTCTCTGTTGCTATCTTGATTACCTCAATTTCAGCATCATAGTTATGGCAGTACTTTCCTGATGGAACTTTGGCCGTGTCCCTAGTATTATTTTGGTATTCTATGTACACTTCCGCTCCTCCATTTCTCGGATCCAGAGGTCCTGTGGGGAACATGGAATGTACGGACACTATATCGAGCTGGAGCGGCCGAAGAACTAACCCGGGAGCTGGGTGAATATCAAATGGATATAACAGCAATTCAAGAAATAAGGTGGCCAGGAGAGGGTACTTTAGAGCAAAATGGAATGATTATAATATATGGAGGAAACACCCAAAATAAACATGAATTAGGAACAGGATTTGTCATCAAAAAAGAGTTATGGGGGAACGTTTTAAACTTTAAAGCTTTTAATGACAGGATTAGTAAATTACGAATAAAAGGTAAATGGAAAAATATAACGATGATTAATGTACATGCACCTACTGAAGAGAAAGAAGATGATATTAAAGAAGACTTTTATAATGATCTGGAAGATGTCATAGAAGAAACCCCCAAACAGGACATCCTGATTGTGCTGGGAGACTTCAATGCAAAAATAGGTAGAGAGCAAACTAATAAAAAAGTGGCCGGTATGGAAAACCTACATACAACTTCAAATGATAATGGATGGAGAGTCATCAACCTGGCAGAAGCCAAAGGACTGCAGATTAGCAGTACCAGACTACAAAGAAAGGATATACACAAACAAACTTGGAAATCATGTGACAAGAGAACCTATAATCAAATAGATCACATTTTAATTAACAACAGAAATGCATCAAACATATAGCAAGTCAGAAGTTATAGAGGAGCTGAGTGCCACAGTGACCACTTCCTCGTTGGAGCAAAATTTAAAATAAAACTTAAGAGAGCTTTCTATACTAAATTACAAAGATTACACCCAACATATAACAGAGAAAAACTGCAAGACATTACAGTCAAAGAGAAATTTACAGATGAAATAAAATGTAAACTTGAAACTCTGCAAAACCCTTTGGAGGAAAGCGTTGACCAAACTTGGTTGAACATCAAGAATACAATTCAGTCTACCGCAGAAGAATGTCTCGGTGTGTTAACCACGCATAGAAAGAACCGATGGTTCAATCAAAAATGTGAAGAAGCAGTCATTAGGAAGAAGAATGCCAGACATGTATGGTTAAATGACATTAATAACATCCAAAAGGAAGAGCATTATAGAAATGAATGTAAAGAGGCTACAAAAATAGTCAGACAGCAGAAGCGAGAATATATGAGTAATATAATCAAAGATATGGAAACTAATCACCAGAAAAATGAATCCAGAAAATTTTTTAAAGAACTGAAGTCAATGAAACGAGGGCACCAACAAAACACATATGGTTTAAAAGACAAAAATGGGAATATGATAAATACCAATTAGGAAATGTGCAACACATGGAAAGAATATTTTATTGAATTACTAAATTGTGAAGCTCCAAGTCACATTTTCCCACAGGAAGAGGTTCTAACATGCGAACCACAAATTGAAGAACCTACATTTGAAGAAATCCTATATGTAATCACACGACTTAAAAACAATAAGGCAACTGGGACTGATGGAATTGCTGCTGAATTTATAAAGGCAGGTGGCCATGCATTACATCTAAAGCTATACGAACTAATAATAAGAATCTGGAGGACAGAAGAATTACCCCATGACTGGAAAGAGTCATTATTGATACCTATCTTTAAGAAAGGAGACAAGTTCCAATGTGGAAATTATAGAGGAATATCACTACTGTCCACAAGCTATAAGATACTATCCGCAGTATTACTAAATAGACTAAAACCATATTCAGAAGACTTATTAGGTGACTACCAGGCGGGTTTTAGACAAAACAGATCAACAATAGATCAGATATTTATCTTACGACAAATAGCCGAGAAACATTGGGAATATAAAAGAGATCTCCATAACATTTTTGTGGATTTTAAAAAGGCTTATGATAGTGTCCATAGGAATAGTCTGTGGAATGCTATGCAGGAATTTGGAATACCAAGGAAGTTAATCAACATGACCAGACTATGCATGGAAGATACTTATAATATAGTAACATATAAAGGCAGGAAATCAGACCCCTTCCAAATAACATCTGGCTTGAAACAGGGTGATGCACTATCGCCGCTACTCTTCAATCTGGCTCTAGAGAAAGTTGTAAGGAAGGTAAAGGAGGAATGTGATATTGGAGGAACATCCAAGCTGCTTGGTAATGCAGATGATATAGATATTATAGGGCAAAGTGAACAAAAGACATTGGAAATATTGACTCACTTAAAGGGAAAAGCCCAACAGATGGGGCTGGTTATCAACCAAGATAAGACAGAATATATGGTAATTTCAAGAGACGGAATGGCTAGAAACTCTGGCCACATACAAATAGATAATATGACCATTAAAAGAACGGAAACATACAAATACCTGGGTACAATCTTCAACTGCTCCAACATCATAAGGGAAGAAATACAAACTAGAATCAACTCTGGAAATAAGATATACTATGCACTACAACATCTACTAAAATCAAAGGCGCTATCTCGTAACACCAAAATCACAATATACAAAACACTGATCAGACCAGTTGTGCTGTATGGCTCTGAAACCTGGAGTACAACGAAAGGAGACGAAGCCTTGTTACAAACCTTTGAGAACAAAATTTTAAGACGCATCTTTGGACCCATTAGGGATACACAAAGTGGAGAGTGGAAAAGAAGAAGTAACAAAGACATTTATGATCTGTTTAAGTCCCCGCTAATCACTGGTATCATGAAGGCTAATAGACTACAATGGCTGGGGCATATAGAAAGAATGGAAGATAATAGGGAAACAAAACTCGCTTACACTCAGGAAATAAATGACCGTAGACCCCGAGGTAGACCAAGAAGGCGGTGGAGAGATAATACATGTACAGACCTACAAGCACTTGGAATCAACGACTGGCAAGAGAAGGTCCACCAGAGAGACGAATGGAGACGGATTGTATTTGCAGCAAAGAACCTCAATGGCTCGGAATGCTGAAGAAGAAGAAGAAGAGGTCCTGTGGGTATTCGTCATCAAGGAAGCTGAGAGTGGCTGTTCTGCACTGCACACTGTTCTGTTCTTCCTTGTCAAATATTCCTCGCACTTTAGTCTGGATTTGTAGTGGTAATCTATGTGCATCTTTCCATGGAGTTCGCTCTTGAATAGTTGTCAGGGGGGATACCAACTGTAAGCAGATCGGTGGTTTCTCTGCAGAGTCGTTTCGATTGGTGGATAAAACTACTTCTTATGTTTCTAAATTAGATTTACTAACTCAGATTATGTTATTCCTCTTCTTCTGTTTTCCTGTATGTCTCTGAGATCCAGGCCACGAATAGAGTTATGGATTGATTTCTGGTACATTCCTCATCATCCCTGTACCATCACCATCATGTGCCATATGTGAATAAGCGACAAGGTTCGCCTACCCACACGATTACCAGTCTGGGATCAGCAGGCTTCGCCATGGAAATGTTATTCCCATGGAAATCACATGGGAGAGGTCCCATGGGATGGGACAGCTCACATTTGTATTTCCCATGGGACAGTAGACATGTTATAGCAACTTGATCTCCGTCAGAGCTACCCTTAATTTGTTTTTATTTTTTTAATTTTTTTATTATTTTGAAATTATATTTTACCTTTTTAAATCTTAGTAACCTTCTTTTTTCTTTGTATATTATTGTTTGATATAAATATATTTTATTGTTTGATTTTTTTATTTATATTTTTTTTTGCCACCAGCCTCTTTAACCGTATTTCTAAAAACCTCAGCCTGATCAATAAGAATTTTAGAACTGAACTTCTCAACCTTTCTCTTGTGGCCGAACTAAGTCCACCAGTACACGCTTGTTCTTGAAGCTATTACCTTTGCACGTCATGTAGACCTCGTGGCACAAATAAACATCAATTTTGAAACCCTTTGAGGCCATAAAGACAGTTAATTAATATATAAATACACACGTAATGTTTTGCCGCTCATAGAAATCGGGGTAAGAATTAGAGACTAGAGAAGCAGTGAGGTGCTGTGGTCATTTGGAGATGACATGTTTGAATCCCGGTCGGTAACTATAACTTTCAATGGTTAAATTGTCTAATGCGTCGTCTAGCCTCTAATTCAGTGGTTCTCAACCTTTTTTGGCCCGTGCCACCCATCACCATAATTTCAGAACGTCATCCCCCCCCGGTCGTATTTCCTACATAAAAATTTGGCCCGTGCCCCCTTCACTATATTTTCAGAACGTCACCCCCCCCCCCCCCATCTTTCGTCTTTCCTACCTAAAAATCCCCCCGCCCCCCTACACAATATACGTAAGAATGGAAGCTAAATTTAATAGCACATACTTAAACAAGTCTAGACGTCCACATAAAACGTGATTTGTGAGTCTACTTTGTAAAATGAATGTTAGAAGGGTGAGACGTACAGAACTGTAAAGTATGAAGGGAAACACACTATCAAGTAATCAGTTCTTGTATTAACGCGATCTTGAAATAATCTTAATTCCCCCCCCCCCCTGGAAACCCTAAAATTCCCCCTGGGGGGGGGGAGGAGGAATTCCCCACCTCTTGAGAACCACTGCTCTAATTCTTACCCCGACTTCTATGAGCGCCAAAACATTACGATGGTGTTTGCTGCTTTGGTTATGATTGATATGGTCCTTTGACTTTGCCATTTTACATCTATCTATTGGTGTCCACTAAGGCCAACCTGCCAGTGTTAGTGATTTGGTGGTTTGGGTTGTAGTTTGGCTGGCCGTCTCTGCACCCTTGTCAGATCAAGTACAGATAAATCCACACTTTGATCTTAGACAGAAGGTAGGGAAGTGACGTAGACTGAAAAAGGTGGTCATTGGCCTTTTAACGGCCTGCCAAAAATATAAATACCGACTGCATAGGCGTGACATCAAAGCAATATACTACAGATTTATATATTATCATAGACAAGCAGATTATAAATATGTATTCTGCGAAACAATAACTAAATAATATAATTAATTGTGCTAATACGCTGTTTATTTTTCTTCAACATGTATAGCTTAATATATAAAGAAATGGCAGCAAAGGTTGATTTGCAATGAAATTAACACTATTAACACATAATTGCCAGAACAGTTCCCTTTATATGTTGAGTCGTTATGTCCCTTACCTTAATTTCGTTATTTATGTGGTCTCGCCCGAAGTTGTTTGGGCATGCATTAAATTAAACAAAAATACAAAATAAATAAGCGCAGCACAGTTTTATGATTTCTTATCATGGGCATAATATTTTGTTTTGATTATGATAACCAGAGTTAGTAGTAGCAGTCAGGATCGGTAGAAAATATAAAGGACAGGGAATATTTTACCTAATAAACACTGTTATATATATATATATATATATATATATATATATATATATATATATATATATATATATATATATATATATATATATATATATATAGTCGATGGTAAAAGACAAAGGGAGACAATCATAAGACTGATGCTTCCTTCACTACGGTGCTAAGAGGTAAAGAGTAGTTCTGACTTCGTTATGGCCAAAGAAGAAAAATAGTGAAAAGAGAGAGAACCTCACACCGCCTCAACCAACTAAAAAAGAGGATAGTAATTAGATAAGAAGATATACGAGATCTCAGGCAGGGGCCTCAACTCTGGACTGACTGTCATATTTGAGACCCAGACATTGGATTAAGGTGTTAGATTGTGGTAGAAATAGTGACTGTAAAAACTAAAAGAGACTAAACAAACGAATCAAAAACAGTACAAAAATAGCTCTTTATTTATCAACTGCTACAAATTCTGGTGACAATTTGTGTTCAAACACATTGAATAAAGCATTCAACAAGGGATGTTCAATTACAGATACAACAGACAACTGTATATATCAAACAACAACAGTGGGTAACACCCAACCAATCAACACCACTTAAGACAACAGGGTATACCAAGTACCACAACACAGGTGCTCCAAACAATAGCTGGTTAGACTGACACTATAAAGAACTTTGACACAAGCAACACTGCACAGACAATAAGGCACTACAAAAACATAGGTTACACAACATAAACCCCAAGACGCGACATAAACAAGAGTTGTGACACAATTTACTATCCCACCAAGAACCCAGGCCTGCTGACACTAACTAGTCAGCCGCTCCTGTAACAATGGAAAACACAATCTATGATTATCATGGTAAAGGCAACATATTAAACACATGAAGCAATGAGCACATGCAATATAACATTTTAATTAACCTACATATAACAAATGTCTTCCATCAAATTATCCACTTTGCTATTCCCTCTAGTTGTACTACTGCTATCATAAGACTACATCTCTAATGGTTAAATGCAGCAATCAATGCTGCATCATCAGATCACCCACTATTGTCTTCTCCAGTCGTGCCACTGCTGTCATGAGATTACACTTGATATTGCTAGGATAGAACACCTTCTAATGCAACAACCTCAGCCTGCTCCACCTACCCATACAGCCGAGCATTCACTTACAGAATGTCTTCAGTTCAGGGAGGTCATTACCTACAGATCTCTGACACAACACAACTTCTCATCCCCAACACCACCGGCTGAGAATACCACTCATAAATGCCAATGTTACACAGCAACACTCATCAACTAGTCAAAATCAACACCAAACACAACTCAGCTACACCGGTGTACAACGACTCTAACAGGACAACACCATTTGAACATGTACATACAGGACATAAATACAGTTCAATGCACCAACAGCAATCAAGCAGACATAGGATATGCAATTCAACATGACATGACCAGGACACACATCTTTGTACTGATGACAACTAGACAACATCAATATACCATGACACCAGCAACAATCAGGACACAGGCTATAACATAAGTCACCGACAACAACTCAGACATATAACATACATCGCGACATAAAACCACCACAATCATCAGATGATCACTCTCACCATAGCCATAATCATCCCAATCATCCTAGATGACACTACATGATCAGCCTTAACATAGTCACTACAATCATAATCCCCATCATCACTCTCACCATAGCCATCATCATCCCAATCATCCTAGCTGACATCACTACATGATCAGCCTCAACATAGTCATCACCACAATCATAATCACCATGATCAAAGGGCCACTCTCACCATAGCCATCACTACAATCATAATACCCAATGCACCACCTTTCCCCCATCTTCTGTCATTTAAATACCCAAACTTATGATGGATGCCATATGATATAGGACACATTGCTCCTGCAATGTCCATGTTTTGATAAGGATATCAACAACAATATGACATCACACACATTACCGCATGATAGTATAAATTAATAACCAACAGGTAAAACATGTTTAACTATGAAAAACAAAGGAAACAGGAATAACCATATTTGTAGAATATGCAAATGTAACCTTACACATAGAAGAATCACAACATTCACAGAAAGTTAAAGATAAAGATAAACATTTATTACACAGGAACTCATTTAGGGACTCTCTGATGCCCCTAATATAGCTCATAAAATAAACACACAATATTACTAAGTGAAAGTACACCAAATAGTGGCCAGAGTGCCTCATTCATATGAGACAGGATCCAAACACAACAATGTCCATGGCAGGATACAGAACATTAGTACTAATATAATAAACAGTGTACTATATATATTATGTCGTTATTACACACTAATGACCAATAAGTGTTATTCAAAGCCCAACACAATCAGTGTAATATTATTTGTGAGTGGACAGCAAATGTACAGTTCTACGCTCTGTTCCCCACCATTCTTCCTATCATACACCGGTTATAAGTTTTGCTATCTTACGCTTCATGTCGCATAGCAAGTGCATATATCTTTGCGAAAGGTGGTACGTAGCAATAAATCACATCCTTCCCCTGGTAAAACAATCACCCTGTTTTACTACACATAAAACTCCCAGTTTGATACACTAGCACAAACACTACTGCATTCTGGTAACAGATGTGACACCAGACTTCAATGCTAAATAAGAAACCCCTTTACCAATATCAGTTCCAGATGCACCTGCCTGTTCTCCCTCAATACAGCCACACTTCATTCGCTTGTTACGATTGCACTATGATTGCTGATACGCACCCCGCGTATTAAGATGCATTATTTCCTACGCCTAGTAGCTATCAATCTGCATGGCGTCCCTACAATTCAACACATTATTTCCTTTACTTCTATTTATTACCTCCATGTCCTAACTACATAGCTTAACCATTAACCCATCACTACCACATTTAACATGTAAGTACTCTTCTCTGCTTTACACATGTTATAAATATTACACCTATATTATGGTTATTTTCCCCTACTCATTGTTGCTTTGGAGTGTTTATACCCAACACTTGACCAAACATCCAATGTGATGCTCACCATAATCACAGAATAATCCTGTAAACATATCTTGCTGCTGTATACACATACACATATGATTCTCACCACTCTGTTGTTAAGTAACCTTCATTTCTAGCAACCTCACAAGCACTTACTCCCTTCCATGCCAACATGGCCTGCATGGCACAACATGGCATTATTTCAGTCTTTACTATCAATTAATTTATGACCCCACACATTGTATATTTTGGTAAATCTCCCACATATCTATTTAGCCAGTAACACATTGATGTCATAGGAAAACCATGTAAAATAATTCCCAACAAAATAATCTTGTGCCAGCATGGCTGGCATGACATGACAGTCTCTATGATACTTAACCGCCATCAATGACCTATCCTACATATTTCACATCACCATTGTCTGATTGCTGACATCTCTATGTGTTACATGTTATTTTCATAAATCTTTAGGGACACTAAATCCTTCTGTAGAACAGCTCATTTTAGTAATACTTATTCATATTATTTATTTATATTTCTTTGTTCCTACCATCTCGCCTAACAATTTTGTTCACCCATGCAAACACTTTCAAATTGGTAAACTGGCGTGTGCTACGATTTAACAAATATTTATTGAATTAAGCATTTTAAACTTAATCAGTTAAAACTTACAGTTTTGTCACAACATTAGTTGACACAGATCAACTCAGGGAATTGTTCCCACACCTGACAACAACAGAACAGCACTGAACTGAAGGCCATGCTGCCCGCATCTCTCATCAGCACAAAGGACTGCTAAAACAAAACTGGCTTCCGATTCCTTTGTTAAGCCGAGTTCCGGTGGTGGCCAGGACAAATACGGCTTTGATAGACCAAACTCGTGCATCGGTTTGTTGTAGACACCAAGGTGCATCGGTTTGGCGCTATCACATTATCCAACCCCCTACATTTTTGACTTCTCGTCAAAAGGAATGGACCATCATATCTCCTCACCCCAACTATCTCTTTAAAAGTTACCATCTAGCTAGTTCACCTCAAAATAAAATCATTGGTCTTCAGTAACCACATAAAAAAGTAAAATCACTAATCAAGCAAGCAAGTACTAACATCTACACATAAACCGTCATCAAAATGACAAATGCCAAAAAAAAGTAAAGTCACCTGTGACCACACCCAAAAACAATCATCAATGAACCAAGGATTCAATTAAATTTACACACAAACCGCCATCAAAATGACAAAGGCAAAACAAATCTATGTCACATGTTACCTCCTCCAAAACCTAAACTGCTGGTTATATCCCTGAAGAGTACCACTAAATAAAAAAGTCTTTTTCTTTTCATACATCACTTACAATGTGAAACATTGTAGATTACATCACCAGGCATCAGTCAGTTCCAAATACCAATAACCTGAACACAAAAGTATAATCTATACTAACTCAGTTGTTGGTACTAATGACTAAAATAATATCAGTGATGAAAAATAGCTCTTCTGCTATAAGAGCACCAATCATAACAAAATGAATACAACCCTCACTTCTTACATAAAAATAATTAAACAAACATAAAAGCTACATAAACATTAAACCAGTAACCTTTATATTGGTTACTACTTCCCGTAACTCTGGAAATTCAACACAAAATGTATTTAAAAATAATACCATTTGTCTCTTCTGATCAAATGTAAGCTTCCTGCAGCTAATGGAGTACTTGGGTGGTTTGTGCTTCTAACACTCTGTACCCTTACACTAAAAAGGAACATTTCATCCTGTGTCACCTATAACCTGGATATAAACACAAAGGAATACCCCATACAGGGTCAACAAAACATTGTTATCTCAATAATATACCACCTCATGAATTCACCCTGGAATATACTCTCTTACTGGACATGATGGTAATGACAACACCATATGAACAACAGAACCACCCCTTTCACCTGGTCTGCCTGGTGTTCTTACACTCTAAAAGAAAAACATGTCATCACATGACACCATCTACCTGTAATGATAATACATAAAGACAGCAAAACATATCTGATAATTAACCAACTACACTAAGGCTGTCAATCCAAAAGACTGGAATTCCTAAACAGATGAAAACAGTCTCTATCTTTCACAACCATGTCTAACGGGCAAAAGTTCTTGCTGGTGGTCTTTCACAATCCCCTTTTGCACAAAGTCACGAGTTGACATATCGGTATGCAGAAAATTTTGCCTCACACCAGTCACAATACACGGTCCACCTGTCACATTTCTAACACCTAACTGGTCGACCACACTGACACCAGGAGACTTCCCTCGTCCCCTCTTCCTCCGCCTCTTCCTGCGAAAAAAATTTCTCCGGTTGCCACGCATAACCACCTGGCTATCAGAAGATGACACTGCACCCACCTGAACTGCTGGGGCTGATCCTTTAGAAGGATCAACCTGGGGCGGACTCTGTTGTCGCTTAAGCCCCTGCTGGTCTCGGTGGCTTACGCTTGCTAACACTTCGCTACAATTCACTCTAGAGGGGTTCTGAATAACACTAACCCCTCTCTTCGGACACCTGTTCTGGAGGTGTGTGCGGCTTCGACAAACATTGCACCTCTTGCGTTGTACCTTGTGCTGCAGCAACGAATCAGCTAAGGCTCTCATCCGACCTAGCTTAGCTCGAAGTTCCTCCACCACCACATCATCATGCTGGACCCCTTGACACCGACCACTGGCATTAGGCCACCTCTCTGAACTGTAATCTTGACGTTCTACATATTGGTATGTACAGACTTCTGGAGCTAATGACACACCAGCCCATCGCATGGCCAAGTCTCTAACACAGAGGAAAGTCACTGCAGGGTCTTGCGATATCCTCTCCTCTGCCATTCTCCTGCTGAGAACATTATGTAGTTTTGCAACAAACCAGTCTCTTAGGATCACTGGATCCCAAGCAACCATGCCCCTCTTTCTCTGAGCTTCCAGCACCAAACGAAAGGCTTTGTGGACACGGTGAGAGAAATCCATGATGGATTCCCCAGCATCTTGTTTCACTTGGAAGAAAGCTGCAGCAAGTTCCACCATGCTGCGCTGCTCTCCATACGCCTGCTGAATAGTCTGCAGCATCTCTTCAGGGTCATTACAAGCTGACCTAAGTTCAAGTTCCGCCCACACACTGGGAGCAACACTTTCACAAATAATGTCCACTTTATCTTCATCGCACACCGCACCAGCCCTCCAGGCAGATCTCACCTTCCTCACATACTTCTCAACAGTTGGCCCACCTTTCTGGCCAAAACAAGGAACTTCTATCTTCACAGGTGCAACTATGTACCTGACTTCACCAGTGGGCCCTGTGATGTCAGGGGCACCAACTGGGAGGGGAACTACGGTCCCTAACGTTGAAGACAGAGCCATCCTGGCTCTGGATAGGATACAGTGAAAGTGTACTAGGAGGCAATTTATCTGAGCCCACTCACCATACTCCTCTCTCATGCAGCAATGCCCGGGGGATCTCAGCAGCAAACCTGGGTTCTAATGTCACAACCCAAAGACAATGGGCACCACAAACATAAACACTGACCTACAACACAAAACAATCACTAGATACTAAAACAATTCTAACAGAACAATTCAAATGCTGCCACTATATCTCGTCGGGGTCGCCATTTTGTAGTCGATCGTAAAAGACAAAGGGAGACAATCATAAGACTGATGCTTGCTTCACTACGGTGCTAAGAGGTAAAGAGTAGTTCTGACTTCGTTATGGCCAAAGAAGAAAAATAGTGAAAAGAGAGAGAGAACCTCACACCACCTCAACCAACTAAAAAAGAGGATAGTAATTAGATAAGAAGATATACGAGATCTCAGGCAGGGGCCTCAACTCTGGACTGACTGTCATATTTGAGAGCCAGACATTGGATTAAGATGTTAGATTGTGGTAGAAATAGTGACTGTAAAAACTAAAAGAGACTAAACAAACGAATCAAAAACAGTACAAAAATAGCTCTTTATTTATCAACTGCTACAAATTCTGGTGACAATTTGTGTTCAAACACATTGAATAAAGCATTCAACAAGGGATGTTCAATTACAGATACAACAGACAACTGTATATATCAAACAACAACAGTGGGTAACACCCAACCAATCAACACCACTTAAGACAACAGGGTACACCAAGTACCACAACACAGGTGCTCCAAACAATAGCTGGTTAGACTGACACTATACAGAACTTTGACACAAGCAACACTGCACAGACAATAAGGCACTACAAAAACATAGGTTACACAACATAAACCCCAAGACGCGACATAAACAAGAGTTGTGACACAATTTACTATCCCACCAAGAACCCAGGCCTGCTGACACTAACTAGTCAGCCGCTCCTGTAACAATGGAAAACACAATCTATGATTATCATGGTAAAGGCAACATATTAAACACATGAAGCAATGAGCACATGCAATATAACATTTGAATTAACCTACATATAACAAATGTCTTCCATCAAATTATCCACTTTGCTATTCCCTCTAGTTGTACTACTGCTATCATGAGACTACATCTCTAATGGTTAAATGCAGCAATCAATGCTGCATCATCAGATCACCCACTATTGTCTTCTCCAGTCGTGCCACTGCTGTCATGAGATTACACTTGATATTGCTAGGATAGAACACCTTCTAATGCAACAATCTCAGCCTGCTCCACCTACCCATACAGCCCAGCATTCACTTACAGAATGTCTTCAGTTCAGGGAGGTCATTACCTACAGATCTCTGACACAACACAACTTCTCATCCCCAACACCACCGGCTGAGAATTCCACTCATAAATGCCAATGTTACACAGCAACACTCATCAACTAGTCAAAATCAACACCAAACAAAATTCAGCTACACCGGTGTACAACGACTCTAACAGGACAACACCATTTGAACATGTACATACAGGACATAAATACAGTTCAATGCACCAACAGCAATCAAGTAGACATAGGATATGCAATTCAACATGACATGACCAGGACACACATCTTTGTACTGATGACAACTAGACAACATCAATATACCATGACACCAGCAACAATCAGGACACAGGCTATAACATAAGTCACCGACAACAACTCAGACATATAACATACATCGCGACATAAAACCACCACAATCATCAAATGATCACTCTCACCATAGCCATAATCATCCCAATCATCCTAGCTGACACTACATGATCAGCTTCAATATAGTCACTACAATCATAATCCCCATCATCACTCTCACCATAGCCATCATCATCCCAATCTCCCACATATCTATTTAGCCAGTAACACATTGATGTCATAGGAAAACCATGTAAAATAATTCCCAACAAAATAATCTTGTGCCAGCATGGCTGGCATGACATGACAGTCTCTATGATACTTAACCGCCATCAATGACCTATCTTACATATTTCACATCACCATTGTCTGATTGCTGACATCTCTATGTGTTACATGTTATTTTCATAAATCTTTAGGGACACTAAATCCTTCTGTAGAACAGCTCATTTTAGTAATACTTATTCATATTATCTATTTATATTTCTTTGTTCCTACCATCTCGCCTAACAATTTTGTTCACCCATGCAAACACTTTCAAATTGGTAAACTGGCGTGTACTACGATTTAACAAATATTTATTGAATTAAGCATTTTAAACTTAATCAGTTAAAACTTACAGTTTTGTCACAACATTAGTTGACACAGGAGAATTGTTCCCACACCTGACAACAACAGAACAGCACTGAACTGAAGGCCATGCTGCCCGCATCTCTCAACAGCACAAAGGACTGCTAAAACAAAACTGGCTTCCGATTCCTTTGTTAAGCCGAGTTCCGGTGGTGGCCAGGACAAATACGGCTTTGATAGACCAAACTCGTGCATCGGTTTGTTGTAGACACCAAGATGCATCGGTTTGGCGCTATCACACACACACACACACACACATATATATATATATATATATATATATATATATATATATATATATATATATATATATATATATATATATATATATATTGTAAATAACGTTTAGATTTTGCACAAGGATATAGTCACATGAAAGAAATTGCAATAAAATATATACTGCTAAATTTCAAATCAAACAACAACAAAAACAACAACAACAACAAATGCACAGAAAAACATATTACATCAAATGATGAGTGTATCGATACAACTATCTCTAGTCAATTCATAGAGTAAATCGATACAACTATCTCTCGTCAATTCATAATGTGAATTGTTACAAATATCTCAGAACTACCATAATATCTGCTGGGTGGTGCATTAAAGATATTAGAACAAGCATCGCTATGGCAAAGATGTCTGACGGAAAACATCCATCCATCCATCATTTGCCATGCCGGTAAGCGTGGGCGGTCATGTTCTGCCATCTCACTCGATCACCAGAGTCGTGGATCAGCTCCATGTTTCAGTCTCGACCATGCCACAAGGCCAAGCTATCCAGGTACATACGGAAAACATACTGACCAATAAAAAGATATCAACTGCAAAGAGAAAAAGAGTGTTGAAATGTTACATAGATCGTGTACTATTTTATGAATGTGAATCGTGTACAGTAAGCAGAAAAGCTGGCAAATATCTGATGACAGTAGAGACGTAATTTCTTAGGAAGGTGCCAAGAATATAATGGAAATACAGAAAAACTAATGAGCAAGTCGTACAAGGAACAAATGAACACAGTAAACCGATTAAAGAAATTCAAAGTTGGCAGTCAAGATTACATTTCCACGTAATTAATAGAACTAAACTAACACATGTAGCACCAGTTGGAAAGATTGAGGGAAAGGAACAAGGAGAAGGCAGAGAGATAAATATATCCATGGCTTGATCACATGGCATAATCGAGACAAGAACACAGACCTTATTCACGACTGGTAATGGTGTGAGGTTGCGAAACATGACCACCCATGTTTATCGGCATGGCACATGATGATGACTAACAAATCAACTAACATAGAAACTCGCAAGGCTTAGCTTCAAAGCTTCGATACGGAGACTCCCATTTCTTTGCTTACCTGGGCAATGGTCTGGATGCTGCTTTCTTTCCTTATAAAAGCCATGATCAGGGATCATTACCTTTCTTTGGCTGCATTCTCTTCGTTTTTGTTTTAGTGCTGTTACGATTTGATAATAAATAAAAACATATGATGAAGCAGATGCGATTTGTATGTTCAAACAATTGATGTGTAAACAAAATGTCTTGATATTCCAATAAAAATTACCAGTGTGGTAGACACTTTAAATTATTGTTGGAACATGTGTGTTGTACATTATAGTTCTGATGATTCGTCGATTTACTTGTTATGTGACTTCTGACACTTGAACAGATGCAGCAAAATATGCCAGGCAATAAACTGTGCAATCTACTATTTGTGTCTTCTGCATTCAGTAACATATACTGGCAAAATACGTGAGGCGGGTACACTGGCAAAGGATCAACAAACCATTCGAAGGGGGCCATGATTAGACGCTACGTTAAGTAAAGGACCTTATACTTGATCATTATCATCTACAACTTTTGTCTTCAAGCGTCGTGGGGAGAAATAGTGTCGTCTTTGGCGTATCACGTTCTAGTAACTAGTTGTATCGCATTCTAACGAGATACCCAAACCATTTGATCTTCTGCTTTTCGATATGTGGCTTAAGGTGTCGATCTCGCTGTCTGTCCGATAACACCACTTCCTTCTCGGTATCGGTAAGTTAAGTGAGCAGATCCTCTCTAGCCCCGCATCTCGTAGATATTGATTTTGTGTGTGGTTTAGATGATGTCCCAGTTTAACATTGGCAGCATAGGGTTGGTTTAAATATGCTTATCATTATCTGTCGTTGTGCGGGCATAAGTATATTAGGATGTTTAAGTATGTGTCGCACTGGCTACATTGTAAGTCTGTATCAAATACACATTGACTGAGCGTAATCAAAGGTGGAAAAACGACTCATTAACACGAAATGGAACGCATTGCTATCGAATCCATAACGTTGAATTCCGAAACGAAAGCTTGCTAGGGAAAATCGTCTGCAGACTGACCGTTTCTGGTTTGCGCGTGTTTGGCCAGTAGCGAACAAAATGCCCAATATACGGAAGTGAGGAATTGAAGCAGCCATGCGCAGGACTTGACGGACGCTTGTTTGAGCGCTATGCGTCGGTTCGGCAATTATGGCAGCCTCCTTGGATGGCGGGGAATGTCCATGGTCTGCCCCTGCCTTCCCTTGAGGGTTGACTGTGTTGTCTGTGGCCATTCTAACTTGATCAGCTGTGATGTGAAGGACACTACAACAGTGAGAGTCGAAGTTCACTCGAAACCTCCGGTGAGGATAACCCGGTCAACAGACGCCCGCAGAAGTTGGATGTGCTGACCCAAGGGTGCAAACAAACTTGACACAACGCAATTACGTCTGGAAAAAAAAACACCCGGGATGAACGCAGAAGAAGAAGAAGAAGTATGAGTGACAGTTAAATATAAGCTCACTTGCTTTTTGACATCAGACTTAGATTTCTCGAAATCATATGTCAATAGTTAACTGATGTTGTCTTAAGAAATGTACAACTGTACAACAGTTAGTTCTCTAGTGACTGTTTGTTTCCATCTACAACAAACTGTAATTACAGTGGCAGACTGTTGTGTTGGCAGTCTCGCATTAGCCGTATGCATGCATGCGTGTGGATGCTGTTGGTTTGTCGGAAATGCTGCCTGTTCCACTTCTTACAGTGAGGAGTATATAGTGTGATGTTCACAGACACAGAGATTGAGCAGTATAAGGTGACCCTTGGTTCTTAAGTTAGTACCAAGACTAACGTCTATTATATGTTAAAAAAATATGGACAATGAATAAATAATTGAAGGCATTTATAACATCAGATGGAAGATGTACAACAGAGATTAGGAGCAGAATAGGGCAGGCAAAAGCCGCATTTAAGAAAATGAAGGGTATCTTATGCAATAAGTCACTATCACTGAATGTAAGAAAAAGAGTGCTGAAATGCTATGTAGAACCAGTTTTGCTGTTTGGCAGTGAATCTTGGAATGTAAATGAACAAATTAAGAAGAAATTAGAATCAACAGAGATGTGGTTCCTGAGACGAATGTTGCGATTTCCTTGGACTGCCAGAGTAACTAACGACGACTGCCTGAAACAGGCTAATGAAACTAGAACATTATATACAACAATACGACAGAGACAAACATCTTTCTTCGGTCACGTGATGAGAAGAGAGGCATTGGAGAACATCGTAACAACTGGAAAAATCGAGGGGAAGAGAGACAGACCAAGAGAAATGATGCTGGATGGATTGAGACGGTGGCATGGAGGAATATCAGCAGCAGAGTTGATCCAGAAAACCAAAGACCGAGATCTTTTGAGAGCCATGAACGCCTACGCCAGCCGGCACGACACTTGATGATGATATATATATATCTATATATATATATGAACAAAAGACATTGGAAATATTGACTCACTTAAAGGAAAAAGCCCAACAGATGGGGCTGGTTATCAACCAAGATAAGACAGAATATATGGTAATTTCAAGAGACGGAATGGCTAGAAACTCTGGCCACATACAAATAGATAATATGACCATTAAAAGAACGGAAACATACAAATACCTGGGTACGATCTTCAACTGCTCCAACATCATAAGGGAAGAAATACAAACTAGAATCAACTCTGGAAATAAGATATACTATGCACTACAACATCTATTAAAATCAAAGGCGCTATCTCGTAACACCAAAATCACAATATACAAAACACTGATCAGACCAGTTGTGCTGTATGGCTCTGAAACCTGGAGTACAACGAAAGGAGACGAAGCCCTGTTACAAACCTTTGAGAACAAAATTTTAAGACGCATCTTTGGACCCATTAGGGATACACAAAGTGGAGAGTGGAAAAGAAGAAGTAACAAAGACATTTATGATCTGTTTAAGTCCCCGCTAATCACTGGTATCATGAAGGCTAATAGACTACAATGGCTGGGGCATATAGAAAGAATGGAAGATAATAGGGAAACAAAACTCGCTTACACTCAGGAAATAAATGACCGTAGACCCCGAGGTAGACCAAGAAGGCGGTGGAGAGATAATACATGTACAGACCTACAAGCACTTGGAATCAACGACTGGCAAGAGAAGGTCCACCAGAGAGACGAATGGAGACGGATTGTATTTGCAGCAAAGAACCTCAATGGCTCGGAACGCTGAAGAAGAAGAAGATATATATATATATATATATATATATATATATATATATATATATATATATATATATATATATATATATATATATATATATATATATATATCCAGTAATAGTAATTCCAGAATATATCCTCGTCACAACCTAACACTCAAATAACACTGCCTTCTCCAGGCTTTCTTAATCTAATCTACCACGACAGTTAATCAGCCACTCTCCCCGACCCGAACTCATTCGATCCAACCTACTCTGGGTCTAGGCCTCAACAAGCTATCTTACCCTCTCTGGGTCTACGCTTCAACTAACTCCCAAGTCCCCTGACTCCACACAACACTACTCCCCAGCCCCAAGCTGTCTGCCTCACAACCACACTCGCGGGATGACGCCTCCTCGATTGTCCCTTAAACTCATTGCCTCCAACCTTCCCCGTCTATCTTCGTATTTGCCCTTTCCGGGACCTACCACCCAGCTTCATTCTAACTCCGTCTATTATTTCTCAGGGCCGTCTATTATTTATATAGTACCAATTTCGCTTAGGTCACTCACGCCCAATGTTAATGAACCCAGACATGTTACACTACCCCCTACTCAAAGGAAATCATCGTTTTCAAATGATGTGAGAGTAATGCTTCCCACACAAAACAAAATTAATGACCCAGTAACATTGCCTGGGTAGCCGTAAGTATGACTCCATCTTACTCCAGCTACCACACTAAATAATACATCAAGTAATCCTAGTAACCTCCCATATTCCCCACACATCAACACAACGAACTTTCCATCTTGTGTACCAATGCGTGAGCTAATACATCGCACATAAATCAACATATCATAGAAAACATTATATTTGTATACCCGCAGGTCTATTAATATCTTCAAGAACACACAAACTATGTAACTTTGCTAATAATTGTCCAGTAAACTCATAATCGTCCATGAATACATGTCGAGGCGCTGCTTTGCTTTTGTCTTCCATCGCCCAATTTATTGTATTAATAACAAACCATAATAACCCACGCCAGATAGGATATAGAACCACATGTTAATTGTTTTTGTGGCCTCATGTCCTTGGTAATTCCTTGGCAACAGGTCTGCCATGGTATTGTCTTCATCCCGTATGAAAATCGGCAGATATGCGTATTCCTGCAACAATATGCTCCAGAGATGAACTCGTGCGTTCTTCATCGCTGCCGTATGGATGAATGTAAGTGGTCTGTGGTCAGTTTGTAGAATGATTTGTATGCCCAACAAGTATCTCGAGAGTTTGTGTACCGACCATATATCAGGTGGTTCTCTTCATGCATCAAACATCCGCCGATTCCTGTCGATGATGCGTCTCGTGTACCCATAACGCATGGTCCCTATATAGGTAAAACACCTGTAGGCTATCCGTAAATCTGTGTCAGTGATGTCGTTAGCACTCTTTTGAATTGACTTAAATTTCCTATCTGTATCTTGCACCGATACACCGGATTATCTGTTTAGTTTGACCTCTTTACTAAATCCTGGCCAATATAACTGGTACACTGCTCTCTGCTGCGTACGCATTATTCCTATGTGCCCTGCACATGAAATATCATGAGCTGTTCGTATATACCGGTCTCTATGCTCTAAAGGTATTCCACCTTGGGTGCTTATAGTCTTATCAGCTGACACATAGTTAGTGAGACTATTATTCGTCCCTTCAAAGCCACTCCTCTCGTTCGTTGATCGCGTATGTTCTGGATTACCATACATCTGACAGTCATTTTAAGAGTGCTGTCTCGTCTTTGACAGACACTAGAGCTTTGCTTGGGATCAGTCTTCTCTTTTTCAGCGGTGCTATCATTCGTCCCTGTTTGGTTGTCAACTTCAAGTGCCTCTTCTTCTTCAGCTATATTATCTAATCTAGGTTTTCTTCTGGTAACTACCTCGTTACTGCTTACACCATATTTGTGGTACCAATGAACAATTTCTCCTTCTGTACACTCTTTAATTCCTGGCACACTTCCAATGATCAGATCTGCCACTGGTGAATCCAGAACACACGCTGTCACTCTTCCTGTGATATATGGTGTTGTCACTGTGTTCACGGCCAATGGGTAACATTCTACTGTACCATTAAACGTTATGCATCTAACCTTTCTCCCTGTGTAAGCCGAGGGATGTACTAGACTTTTTCTAACCTCGATGGTCGTTCAACCGGATTCCCTAAGTGTCACTGCTTCACTGTCATTAACAAACCCATGATGCAGCTTTAAACTTCCTCCTGTATGCCCTGCTGATCCTGCTTGAAATGGGTGACCGCACATTAAGACAGGCTGACTATCTTTATCAAAAAGAGATTTGCATCCACTACAACTCTCATTATTGATTGTCTCAATCACTTGCGCTGCATTTGAGTGCTCAGTTTCCCCCATCGTACATTGATAGAGGAAGTGTCCGGTTCCGACACATTTGAAACAAATAGTGTCCTTCCTCCTATTATTTGTTGGCCCACCGGATGGTTGTACATAACACTGTGCTGCCTTGTGTCTCCAGCACCCACAATTCCAACATCCGGAATAACTATTCGGAGGCCTCTTAAAATTTCCTCTGTGATATGGGTAACATCCTGATCTGCTGAAATGGTTTTGAAACTATTGTTTTGAAGTCACTGTTGCTCTTACCTCTGTGCTGAATCCACACTCCTCGACCTTGGTTTAATACCTGGATTCTGATCCTGTTTAGTATAAGCTGTACAGACTATATCCTCACCCATTTGTCTGCCAATAGAGCTGTTCGGATGTGCAGTCATGTAGTTTTGCCCCAACTGGGACATTGTGTCTATGTTCTTTGGTTTGGTTTCTTGAAAGAAAGCCACTAAGTCTGCATTACATGACGATAATAACTTATCCCTTAGCATCAAATCGACTAAGCTACTGAAATCTTTTCTAACTTCTGCAAGCTCCATCCATTTATTAAATATGTTCTTCACTGTATTGACAACATCTGTAAAATCCTGATTTGTCTCTGGCACTAATTGTCTGAACTTTGTTCTGTATCCATGCTCAGTTAGGTTGAACTTTGTAAGAAAGCGTTGACGCAGAATAGTATAATTGTTTCTTTCTGCCACAGGTAAATTGAACATGGTATCTACAGCCTTTCCCGTCAGATACTCACTCAGCTTCATAGCATACTCTCCTTCTGGAATACATAAAGCCTTAACTGCAGACTCAAATATGTCAACATAAGCTTGAAGATTGTCTTGGTCCGTAAAATATGGCAATTTCAATCGTTGTGACGACTGCGAAGGTCTTCTGCCTTCCTCACTCTGAACCTTAGATGCAAGTTCTACATTTTTTAAGTGCAATTTCAGTTTCCATCTGAAACTGATACTTTTGTTTTTCCATGTCTGGTTTCATTTCTCTCTCTCTCTCGCTCTCTCTCTCTCTCTCTCTCTCTCTCTCTCTCTCTCTTTCTCTCTCTCTCTCTGTGTGTCTGTCTCTATCTCTCTCTCCGTGTAGGCGCTTAACTTCATCTACCTTTTCTTCATGTAGGCGTTGGGCTTCAGCTAACTTTTCTTCCTGTAGGAGTTCGGCTTCAGCTAACTTTTCTTCCTGTAGGAGGTTGGCTTCACATTCATTATGCCTCTTTTCTCTCTCAAGTTGCTGCTTCTTTGAGTTTTGTTTCTGCAAACTCCTGTAAATCTTTGCCCTTAAGGCCTATTCGTTCACATGCTTCGATGTATTCCATTAAGGTAGGCATCTTTGTAATTATGGACACGTTGCTGTCTGTTAGCCAGCTATAATATAAAGACGCTTCTTATAGTTTTTGTGTCCCTTTTCTAAGTTCACTACAACACAGACTTTACGTAAATTCATAGAGCTGATAATATTCCTCTGTCTTCACACAGTCACGCTGTACGAAATTTAGTAGTGAGGGTAGGGGTATTACCTGTACTCCCTCGAATATATAACAAATAGTTATAGAACGTTTCTGGAAATAGTGTTATATATATATATATATATATATATATATATATATATATATATATATATATATATATATATATATATATATACGAATGAATGATAAACAATGAATGTCACCTAGTAGACGCTAGACGCATAGGCTGGTGACACGCAGACGGATGATTACATAGAAATAAAAACCACTGACATCGACATGACCATGTAAGACAATACCGTGCGCGCATTATGAACTGACATAGACCACTATAGAGTATTATCACGAAGGATCACAATAATAACATATATCCGAAGAAACCAAATATCATACGTAAATATAATGAACAGAAGAAGAAAAAAGAACAATCTAAAATCAATAATATACACAGATTTGACGTAAGACACCTCGGCTCTGGATATTGTTCAGGACACCCAATGCCAACGCACGACAACGCTAACGTATTAGCGTATACCTTAAAGAGTATCTTAAGTACAAGGAAGAAAAACGTTTTCCCAAGCCTACCCTGATTCAGATATAAATCGCAAAAATGCCTATCAAATAGACACAAGCAATATCACACAAATCAACAGATTACGAACATGACATTTAAAAAGAAACAAAACGAATGGCGGGTACACCGAACAAAAGCAGTAGGCCGACAAAAGTGCAACAATAACAGCACATAAGTCTTTAGTTGTATGAGTAGTTTTCGAAAATCGCATGGATTCGCTTAGTGGTTAGACCTGACTCAATTGTCTGAACCTGTTTGGTTGCTCTCTTCTCGAATTAATGGTAATGATTCGCATTTGCCGAACGAGTTAAAATGGTTATTAAGTCCAGAATTGTGAATGTGTATATATAGTAACTTTTTGGCAGGTAAATTCGACCACTCTTGAAGCGAGTGTCACTGATTGTCTGCTGTAGAATGTTTGTCCGGTGACGCGATGATGACGATAACAGAACGATGATAACAACGACGAACATAAATACTGGTTTCGGTGCAAAATGCTGGTGTTGTTTATCATGTGCGACCTACTTTCAGACTCTCCTGAGTCATCTATCAATACTAGTGGAAATTTCCTCAGTAAATTTCCCTTGTACACAACATTGACTCCCAAGGTCACCTCAGTTTCAGTACATCAGTGTACTACAATCTTATTTGTCCCAACACAGCTGACCTCTAGCCCCATGGAGACCCACAATCTTAACCGACCTCACATCAGCCGGTCACTGCTTACGCACCATATTTGTGTAAAAATTAACACGCACCGAATCTGGCTGTGGTCTGAAGTAATGTTCCTCCTTTTCCAGCGACTACTGGAAAATTGTCTTTATAAACAAATATTAGCTGTCATGCCCCGTTTTTATTCCTCTTCGGTGGACCAGTAATTGTCACTTCTGTGTGTTTCGCACATCCTCATAAATCTCCCCTCCCATGGTGAGTTTTTAAACATGTATTTCACCTGTACTTGTCCGCTGGCGCCCCATCCTGTTTGTTTACCTGCGCTGAATCGCCTCTCGATCTGTGAAAACACCGTGCGACTGTCCCTACACACCCGCGGTCCTCAACGACACTGTCCCGCCGTTAGACAGTTTTCTCATAGGCGTAACCCTGTCTCTATAATGTGGATAACCCTCCACCGTCCACACTCCCTCTCCGAGTGTGCAGTGTTATTTTTACGTGGGCTCCCGTGAACTGTGTGTTAATTCTACGACACTTTTGAAACGGGCCGCCTGCTGGGTATGGTGATGCTTTGTTGTGATACAATTCTAGTTATAATTGCGCGCTCGACTAATGTCTCTGAACTCATTACCCTCTCTAAGCGACGAGCCCACATTAACCTCTCTGTCACAATCTCTTTTTCAACAGAATGAGATTGGTCGTTGTCTAGATCCTGATGCTCCTTCTATATCACTGCAGAGTCTAAGCTGGATTAGCCCCATGTCCCACAACACAAGTCATTACTGTAGTACACATCTATTAGGCACTGAACAAGATTGCGTTTGCGCACATAATATCCTTTTAATAATGAATTAACACGGAAACAGGCTATATATATATATATATATATATATATATATATATATATATATATATATATATATATATATCTTCTTCTTCTTCTTCAGCGTTCCGAGCCATTGAGGTTATATATATATATATATATATATATATATATATATATATATATATATATATATATATATATATATATATATATATATATATATATATATATATATATATGCAGCAATAGTAATTCCAGAATATATCCTCATCACAACCTAACACTCAAATAACACTGCCTTCTCCAGTCCTTCTTAATCTAATCCACCACGACAGTTAACCAGCCACTCGCCCCGGCTCGAACTCACTATCCGACCCTCTCTGGGTCTACGCTTCAACTAACTCCTCAGTCCCCTGACTCCACACAACACTACTCCCCAGCCCCAAGCTGTCTGCCTCACAACCACACACGCGGGCTGACGCCTCCTCGACTCCCCCTTAAACTCACTGCCTCCAACCTTCCCCGTCTGTCTTCTTATTTGCCCTATCCGGGGACCTACCACCCAGCCTCATTTTACCTCCGTCTATTATTTCTTAGCCGGTCTCTCTGGCTGTGGGATTACAACACTTTCTCTCTGTAATCCCGTTTATAAGGCAGAGTCTCGTAGCGAAGCGAGAACTGAGGCGGTTCGACCCCCGCTCGTGACTTGCGGGATACTGAGCCGGCCGCTCAGAAAGCAATGGCAAACTACTGAGCGTAATCTTGCCAAGAGATCAACACACAGCTGAAAGATGCTGGTGTTGACAGCTAAGTCCTGTAAAAAAGGATATGCTAAAAAAAAAAAAAAAAAAAAAAAAATTATTTCTTAGGGCCGTCCATTATTTATATAGTACCACTTTTGCTTAGGTCCCTCACGCCCAGTGTTAATGAACCCAGGCATGTTACACTTACGTTCAGAAGTTTGCCATTGATTTCTGAACAACCAGCACTCATACCATTGTAGGAAAATCAACGCAAGGCGGTCTACTTTCAAATCGCACGCAGCTGTATTTTGAACGCGGTATGCGAGAATACAAATTGCTTCCGTAACACCTTCGCCACAGAACCGGCTGAACCATAAGACGTATCCGAAATCGAACCCACAACTTCCGGAACGTGACGTAGGTGGTTAAACCATTTCACCTCGGGGACCACTGTGAGCAGGATATCGCCACTGGAGATCTTCATGTACGACACTACCCTCGTGGCACCAGAAGAGAGCCCTGCCCGCCGCATACCTCTACGTCATTGATTTGTAAAGAATAGCTTCCATAACACATGGCTATCTCCATAAGTGCTCAAGCCCCCTCCCGTAGATAATGCAAGGAGACATTCAGTACTGCTACTTGTTGTTGGTGCGTATACTTGCATAATATTTATATATATTAGATTGACTTTAATTTTCATCATAATAACTCTATCTGACATACACCAGTAACCATTAATTGACTTGGCTGTTATTTTTAATCAAATAGTAGTTCTACTCCTTTCTTGTGTGTATCCCCTCCAGAATAAATTATTGTGTGTTATTCGGTTGCAATTTTGACGATCCCTTCCATCTCATCTCACCCATGCATAGAATAATCTCCATGTTCGTGCTTTCCACTTCTCTTATCACATTGTTCAACTGTCCAAACTCATTTAATGTCCTAACATTCCATATTCGTATTTGAAATTTATTTCCCATTTTAAATTTTAGTTCTTATTTTAAATTTATTCGTTATGATTTTGTCATGAGTAGCTGGATGAGGGTCTAGTGTCACATGTGGCTCATGACTGTCCCTACCAGACGAGGATGTCCTAAGATAGCCATTAATGTCGTTCACTGCCTCTGATATGTGACTATTCATGAAATCTTGGGAAGATAATGTAATGGTTTCCCCTTGACGTCCACATCCACGTGAGGGTCTTTTATGTCTGCTTTTGGCAGCCATTTATCAGAACAAGTGCGTACCCTGCTCTGCTCAGCAGCAGATGTGTCAACATATCCCGGTGGATACTCGGTCCCCAGGGCTGCGTTTGTCACACCATTGTGGGTTTCCCATCCTCTACCACTGGGAGGTGCATTTGGGATTTTCCCTTCCTACAGTTATGGTTTATGATGGCCAAAACTCTCCAGTAAAGCGGAACTATAGAACACACATACACTCAGTCATGTCTACTGTCAACCATGGTTTAAAAACAACTGTCATCTCTTTTTGATTGCATAACAATGGTTTGGGCATACGGATAGCATCTTCTTAAGAAAACCTTACCTTATGTAATTTATAAACAATTCTGTTCAAACAACTTCGGGGGTGGCCACGTAAACAAAATGAACAAACAAAATTAATTTAAGGCAAGGGACATAATAAATTAACATATTAAGGGGCATTACCTACCCTAGAACTATTTCTAAAATTTACAGTCCAGCAATTATTATATTGCAAACTGTTTATTAATTTTATTTATAAATAAACCTTCATAACCATTTTGTTATGTTAGCAATTAATCTGGTAATAAAAATTAAACAGCATTTTAACACAACTAATATATTACTTTATTACATTATATTTTTGCATAACATATTTTGGTAATTTGCTTTAATGGATTGTATTGCTTAATACATGTATGCTTACTAACTCAGATGACTGTGCATGAAGGTATATTTTTGACTGGCCTTTCAATGGCCAAATAAACTGTGGATGTTATCATTTTCAGACTTTTGGCTGATATCAAAGTGTAGTAACTGACCTTGATCTCGCCAGTGCCACATGCAGAGTCGGTCATCCGAATGACACATGGGGAGGGGCAGGCCCCTGTGGGAACCCCTGAGCCTTTATTAAAAACAAAACAACAATCGTCTTCAAATTATCGAGCATTGAGCTAAGATCAAAGTGTAGTAACTTCACTTGATCTGGCCAGGGTCAGTAGCAGGGGGGTCATCTGAACGACACGCGGGGAAGTGGAACCTCATGGGGCAACTCTGTGCCATAATTTTTTTACACGGACATACGTCATTCACGTACACTGCTAGAAAACCCACTGCTGGGTGAGCTCAGAGCAGGTCTGCAATCGTCAGAAGCAGCCACATTTCTCCCATCCCCTCGACGAGTACCTGGCGTCCATCACGTACCTCACACTTCCCGGGGGAGAGTATTCCCCTGTGTCCTTCTCCTGTCGTGCGCTCACATCCTTATTTCCAGCTTGGAGACGGTTTAATCGCTGGTGGCGGTTATCCGAAAATAACGTGTCTTGAGAAAGGGAACAGTAAAGTTGGAGCAGAGGAGAGGCAGGGGGACACGAACGAGTGAACTTTATTTTCAAAAGGTTACGAATTAGGCACGCAGGCCCGTCTAGCATTCTATAAAAAAGAGATATGCAGGACGGTTTGGCATCATGGAATGGAGGAATACCAAAATCATAAATCAGTGTCAGCACACCAGACACAAAGCAGTACGCAGACATGATCACCTTCGCAACAATTTTGGGATATTGGATCGAAAATTCTTACCATAATACATAGTAAACATAACACTTGATCATTATTCGTGTGTATTTCGTTTGGTAATTTAAATGTATTTGATAGGCAAATCTGTTTCATATTGTTGAATGTTAGTCCATGCGATGATATTGTCACGGTACAATCATACAGAATTGTAGCAGTCCATGTGTTGATATTGTCACAGTGCAATCATACAGAATTGTAGCAGTCCATGTGTTGATATTGTCACAGTACAATCATACAGAATTGTAGCAGTCCATGTGTTGATATTGTCACAGTACAATCATACAGAATTGTAGCTGTCCATGTGTTGATATTGTCACAGTACAATCATACAGAATTGTAGCAGTCCATGTGTTGATATTTTCACAGTACAATCATACAGAATTGTAGCAGTCCATGTGTTGATATTGTCACAGTACAATCATACAGAATTGTAGCAGTCCGAGTGTTGATATTGTCACGGTGCGATCATACAGAATTGTAGCAGTCCGAGTGTTGATATTGTCACGGTGCGATCATACAGAATTGTAGCAGTCCGAGTGTTGATATTGTCACGGTGCGATCATACAGAATTGTAGCAGTCCATGTGTTGATATTGTCACGGTGCGATCATACATAATTGTAGCAGTCCGAGTGTTGATATTGTCACGGTGCGATCATACAGAAGTGTAGCAGTCCATGTGTTGATATTGTCACGGTGCGATCATACAGAATTGTAGCAGTCCATGTGTTGATATTGTCACGGTGCGATCATACAGAATTGTAGCAGTCCGAGTGTTGATATTGTCACGGTGCGATCATACAGAAGTGTAGCAGTCCATGTGTTGATATTGTCACGGTGCGATCATACAGAATTGTATCAGTCCGAGTGTTGATATTGTCACGGTGCGATCATACAGAATTGTAGCAGTCCGAGTGTTGATATTGTCACGGTGCGATCATACAGAATTGTAGCAGTCCATGTGTTGATATTGTCACGGTACAATCATACAGAATTATAGCAGTCCGAGTGTTGATATTGTCACGGTGCAATCATACAAAATTGTAGCAGTCCATGTGTTGATATTGTCACGGTACAATCATATAGAATTCTAGCAGTCCATATGTTGATATTGTCCAAACCATTGCCACGTTGTCTTCCGTGAGCACAATTCTCCGGCATTTCTTCGTTAAGATCATTTTAAAAGAATTGGTGCTTCCATATAGACCTGGAATACGTTAATTATCTGACCCTGTTATCATTCAGTAGTGTCCTCTTCAATCACAATTTCACTAGAGTTTTGATTCAACTTTTCTCCTGCCATCCAAATTTGGAAATCTTCAATTGTATCCTTGGATTGTTTATTCGTTGTCCACATTGGTAAACCTTAAAATTGTCGATAGTCGTGGTTCAAACTACACTTCAAAGAGTTACACCGTATACTCCGCTTCTATGTCAGTGAAACTGCTCATCGCCGTGAAAAGTGGAACAGACAGCGGTTCCGACAAACCAAAAGCACGCACTGGCATACATGGATACGACCAATGCGGGAATGCCAACAGAGCAGTCCGCCACCAGAATGACAATTTATCAACGATGGAAGCAACAGTCACTAGTGAACCAACAATTGCACGCACATTGTTCATAAGGCAAAATCATCTAACTATTGACATTTGATTTCGAGAAATATAAGTCAGATGTCAATCATCAGAAATTATATATCAATTATCACCCATCCTGAAACATCCGAATATACTTATGTCCACGAAACGACAGATAATTAGTAGCATATTCACACCAGCCCAAAGCTATTAATGTCACTCTTGAACATCATACAAATCAAAATCTTCGAGATGAGGGACTAGAGAAGTGCTGCCAGCTTAACTTTCCGATACCGAGAAATAAAAACTGTGTTATCAGACAGACGGTGGGATCAACATATATTGAAAAGCAGAAGATCAAATGGATCGGCCATCTCGTTAGAATGTAATACCATCAGTTACCAGCACTAGGGCTAGACCACAGAAGATCTGATACGAGAACAAGAGGACGCCAGAGAAGAAACATAAACTGAAAACATCAAGGAGATTGTACAATCACACGGAATGACACAATTCAGTGCCACCCATCGGACGCTTTAACGTCAACTATTTCACCCCACAACGCTTCTCGGCAAAAGTGAAAGATGATGATGATGATTAAGTATCAGGTCCTTTACTGACCATCGTATTTCATCATGTCACCCACACTGTAATTTACCTGCCTCACGTATTTTGCCAGTATATGTTTATATACGTGGATAAATAATGTGTTCTTGTCTCGATTATGTTATTATTAATTATACCTTTTGCACAATATACTTTTATAGTCTGCTTTTCTGTCTTCTAGAATACTATATATATAACTTTACTACCCCGTTATTATATATGCGTAGTTTCATAGTTCGTTCAATATATTTTTGGCAGGCCTTTGAAACTCCAAATAATCTACAGCTGTTTTATTTCTCAACCATTTGGCTAATATCAAAGTGTAGTATCTGCACTTCTTCTAGTCAGGGCCACTTACAGAGATTTGTTTCCCCCGCATATATTTACAGGAGATCGCTGTCAACAGCAGCATCTTTCAGCTGTCAGTTGATTTCTTGGCAAGATTACGCTCAGTAGTTTGCCATTGCTTTCTGAGCGGCCGGCTCATTTATCCCGCAAGTCACCAGCGGAGGTAGAACCGCTTCCAGTTCTCGCTCGCTACGAGACTCTGCGTGATAAACGGGATTTCGGAGAAAGTGGTGTAACTCCTTGGCCAGAGAGACCGGCACATACAGAGATGGCCATCCGAATAACATACGGCAGTGGTTCTCAACCTTTTTTGGCCCATTCCCACCTTCACCATATTTTCAGAACGCCATTCCCCCCCCCCCCCTTCCTATCAAAAATTTGGCCCGTTCCCCCCTTCACCGTATTTTCAGAACGTCATTCCCCCCCCCCCCCTTTCATATTTCCTATCTAAAAATCCCCTCACCCCTACACAGTATACGTAAAAGTGGATGGCAAATGTAGTAGCATATACTAAAACAAGTCTAGACATCCACATAAAACTTGATTTGTGGGTCTACTTACTTTATAAAATGAATATTTTAGAAGGACGAGACATACATAACTGTAAAGTATGAAGGGAAAAACTATGTTAAGTAATCGGTTCTTGTATTAACACGATCTTGAAATGGTCTTCATTCCCCCCCCCCCCCGGAAACCCTGAAATTCCCCCCGGGGGGGGGGGGGGAATTCCCCACCGGTTGAGAACCACTGACATACAGGTACGTGAGGAACTGAATGAGCGGCTCTGCCACCTGTGGGAATCACCGAGCTTTTATTTAAACAAAAACCAACAACAACAAGAACGGTCGCCTTCAAATGATTGACCTATGCGCTAAGACCAAAGAGTAGTCACCTGAACTTGACCTGACCAGAGTCATCAGCAGAGGTGGTCATCTAGAAGACGCGGTGACGTGGAAGTTTTTATACACGGACATACGTCATCCATGTTCACTGCTAAAAAAAACAACCCACTACTGAGCGAGCTCACAGCAGGTCTGCAGTCTTCAGAAGCAGCCACACCCCCCCCCCCCCCCCGCGACACACACACACACAACCCCATCCCGTCCCCTTCGACGAGTACAACACGTCAGTTACGTTCCTCACACTTCCTGGAGGATCTTCCCGTTTGTCGTTCTCCTGCCGTGAGCTCACATCCTGATTTCCAACGCTTTAATCGCTGATGGCGGTTATCCCACAATACGTTTGTGGACGTGTCATGAGAAAGGGAACGCTGCAGTATGTCGTCACAACGGTTAAGTTGGAGCAGAGGGGAGGCAGGGGGAGTCGAACGAACAAGCATTATTTTCAAAGGGTTAAGAATTGCGCACTCATGCCTGTCTAAAGAGAGACGGTTTTGCGCAGTTTGGCACCATGGCAAGAAGGAATATCAACATCAGAAAGGAGTGGCAGCACACCAGACACTAGACTCTGCGCAGATATTATCACCTTCAGCAGACTTTGGGAACTTTGGATCGGAAGTCCAAACTATAATATATTGTAATCGCTATTAATTGTAATTGGTAATTTAAATGTATTTGATATAAGAATATGTTTCACATTGTTGCAGGTTGTTGTTTGTTGTTGTTGTTGGTGTTGTTGTTGTTGATGATGATGATGTTGTTGTTGTTGTTGTTGTTGTTGTTGTTGTTGTTGTTGTTGTTGTTGTTGTTGTTGTTGTTGTTGTTGTTGTTGTTGTTGCGCTCGCTCGCATTGAACTCAAGCGTATTCCATAAAAGCTATTTTTAGTATCAATGGACTGAATGAATTTTGTGTGTGGATTAGCTTCTCCTTATTACCAGTGTCCCTCGCAATCCGGCTTCAGACGTACTTTTGATTTATGTCCTTAAGTCAAGGACAAGAAATGAACATTTTAGTCCTACTCGCCGGAGTAGTTGTTCAACCTCCTACCTCAGCATCAGCACACCGGATGTTTAAAAACGAGCGCTCTTAACCATTCGCCCATGCTGCCCTAATAGAAAAAGTATTATTGCATGTTACTTTGTCTAAGCCGGTCTCTCTGGCCGAGGGGTTACACCACTTTCTCCATAATCCAGTTTATCACGCAGAGTCTCGTAGCGGGCGAGAACTGGAAGCGGTAGTACCCCCGCTGGTGACTTGCGGGATAACTGAGCCGGCCGCTCAGAAAGCAACAGCAAACTACTGAGCGAAATCTTGCCAAGAAATCAACATACAGCTGAAAGATGCTGCTGTTGAAAGCGATGTCCTGTAAAGGATATGCGAATTAAAAAATAAAAAAAAACTTTGCCTAAATTCTCTTACTTATTGCTGCCTCTCGCATGTCATCGTCTGTTGTTAATTGATATAGGTAAGAAATACGGTTGTCCTGCACAAGAAGCTTTCCATTCACATTAATTTTGAAAATTGGTATGGTGCTGTCAGTGTTGATAACAATGTTTTGGTTTATTTTATGTTTACATCCAATCATTTTGATCGCCTAATGTTTACAATCAACTCCGTTATGGTTCAGTTAATAAAACTAATACAACAATCGTCGTGTGTATCTTTTAATGTTTACTGCTACTCCTCCAATATGGAGTACAGAGGTTTTCGTTACCACTGGGTTAACGCTCTTGCGCTTATATTTCCGGTGTCCTGACAACGGTTCAATCTCTATACCGGTAAGTTGGACTTAGAAGATGACTTCTAGTTCAGAAAGTAGTGGCAAAACATAATAAAAAGTTAGTTGCATATCATTTAGCGGACGTTGCACTCAACCCCAGAATTTTATGGCCGTTCGTGATGTTTTGGCAAATTTACGTTTAGTAGTTTGCCATTGCTTTCTGAACGACCGGCACTCATATTTTTGCATGAATTGCAAACAATTAGGTATATTTAGCTCCTGCGACAAGAAGAGACATACTAAACACAGACACAATGTACATACCTTACAAAGAACTCCATCATACACAGGGGGATACAAAGTGTGATTTATCAAAATTAGAAACAATCAATAAATATATAATAACGAAATAATAAAATAAAACATAAGTGTCATAGGACACAAAGGACGGCCGACGTTTCGATTCTAAGAATCTTTGTCAAGGACAGGACAACACAAACAGATAAATAAAAAAAAACAATGGAAAAAAACACACACACACCAAATAAAATAAACACAACTACTTGGTAGTTGGTATTATATATATATATATATATATATATATATATATATATATATATATATATATATATATATATATATATATATATATATAATGTTGCATATCCCTTACAGGACGTTGCAGTCAACACTAGCATTTTTGCGCTGCTGTTGATGTACTAGGCAAGATTACAATCAGTAGTTCAACGTTCCTTCTGAGCGACCGGCTCACATATCCCGTAAGTTACCAACGTGGCGATAACCGCTACCGATTCTCCCACAGGTTACGTTACAGGTAAGTAAAGGATGAACATATAGTATGCTTCCATGCATAAGCACTTCTAAACTGTCAGGGGGAAATATCACCCCAGTGTCAGAAGAAGTAAGTAAAGGAAATGACAGAAGAGGTGAGAGGGTATAAACTGGAAAGTATCCAGGCAGACTAAAACAATGGTGGCAGCACTGAGTGGTAAAATGAGTTAATATGTATGAGATAAACAATCATCCTGTTCTGTTCCATTACTATGTAGGGATCAGATATGCTGGGTACATCTCATCAATTACTCTCCATCATTCTTTCCTAGCCTTGTCATTCACTGTGTCTGTGTCCTCTGTGAGAACATCAGCCAACAGGTCATTATGTCCAAGAGCAGGAAAAGAAGGCTTGCCCAATATAATTGCTGATGTCTAATGCCAGTACAAGGAGAGACACTATAGCTCTTGACTTGTAGGTACTTCCTGAATCTGCTACCTTCTGTAACTCCTGTCTGTAAACCCTTTTCATTCTTGTCCACTGGAGAATTATCATCCATTGGTTAGAAATAAATGAGTTCACCATGTTTATCCACCTCAGGTGAGGATGACGGTGTTCGCAGATTGTCATGATCCAGAGTTGCAGATCATTGTCCAATAATGTACCATGGGACTGCAAATCATGAGCTGTTCAGTAAGAATTAGGTGCACAGGAGATCTGTTGTCAGGAGTTGATCTTATCAAAAGAGTCTCCATTGAACTGTGCCCAAAACTGATCTTTGCTTCATGGAAAAGTGACATAATCTGAATTGCAGAGACTTTTCTAAGATCACTAGGATCAATTTTATACTTCACAGAGACTTTCAAATTTGTAATATCATGGCTGAAGTCTGATAGACAATTTTATAAGGAAGGACTGTTTACAATCAGTTATTCATTCATATAATTCAACAACTTCCAGAGAGGAGAGTATTTTATGAATCTCTCCAGATCTTATTTTGTGTAGACTGGCTAACTCAACGTTTTTCACTTATAGATTAACTGAAAGTTCACAAACAGAACATTTGGGTAGTGCAGAGACTTTGTTAGGAAATCAGAAGGGTGGTCCAGTGATGAAATGCCAGAACTGCCATGAGATCTTTCAGGAGTTCTAATCTCCATTGTACCTTAGAACATTATTCTAGAGACAAATGTGTTTTGTTCATATGTCATAATGCATCACTGGTTTACTTCCACAGGGTTTTGATTAATAAACAAAATTAACTGTTCCTGCATTCTTCTGTCGGTCCATTGTGGTGTGACAAAACTTTTCATTATTATCTATGTGTTTAGTTAATGTAACTACATCACATAAAGGTAGTATCTGGAACTACAGGTGACTGGGTAAACACTAATAGACAGCTACATTCTGTCCTATTGTAATCTCCCAGGTTCCAGGTTACTCAGAAAAGGGAACTTTACATTTTATTAATTCCTGTGACCATTTCACCTAAAAGGGAAAATGATCATAGGTGGGGGACTCTTGAGCTAAATAAGTTTCTCTTTTCGGGAAGGAAGATTTTGGAGGGAAGAAATTAACAAAATCCTGGGAGACCCCTAGATTTCCAGAGCTATTATGGGTCAATTTGGCTTCCAAGGACCCATCCCCTCCAAATGAAATCAGTCCCATCCTCATAGTGTTACTTCATTGTGGGGTAAGTCTAGGTGGGTACTGCTTCCAACTCCCAACATGTCACATCTTGTATCTTTTACTGTTTACTTCTACACCTTCAATATGTCTCGGTGTCTTTCTGCAGAGCGACCTGCTTCAAGCGTCACATTAAGCTGAACTCCGTAGCTCCAGCGACAACACTCATGAGTCTCCGGGAAAAAAACCTGCAATCGTGAACTATATATTAATTCCATATTGAAAGTTTACGTTCAGTAGTTTGCCATTATTTTCTGAACTAACAGTACTCATACCATTGTATGAAAACCAACGCAAGGCAGTCTGCTTCCACACCGCCCGCAGCTGTGTTGTGAACGCGGTATGCGAGAATACGAATTAACCCCTTCGTCACAGAACCGGCTGAACCATAAGACGTATCCGAAGTCGAACCCACAACTTCCGGAGCGTGACGTAGGTGGCTGAACCATTTCGCCACGGAGTCCGCCTTATGCAGGATATCGTCACTGGAGATCTTCCTGTACGACACTACCCACCTGGCACGAGAAGGGAGCCGTGCCCGCCGCATACCTCCACGTCTTTGATTTATACATGATCGGTTTCATTACACATGACTATCTCCATAAGTGCTCCAGCCTCCTCCCGTAGATAATGCAAGGAGACATTTAATACTGCTACTTGGTGTGGTGCGCACACTTTTATAATATTTATATCTTTTTGTCTGCCTTTCATTTTGACCATAATAACTATATCTGAAATATATCAGTAACCATTAATTGACTTGGCAGTCATTTTTAATCAAATATTAGTTTACTCCTTTCTCGTGTGTATCCCCTTCCAGAATAAATTATTGTGCGTTTGTCGGTTGTAATTTTGCCGATCCCTTCCATTTCATCTCACCTAACCTAGCAGATTCTCCATTTTCATGCTTTCCTAACATACCATGTTCCTATTTTAAATTTATTTCCCATTTTAAATTTATTTCCTATTTTAAATTTATTCATTATGATTTTGTCATGAGTAGCTGGATGATGGTCTGGTGTCATCTGTGGCTCATGACTGTCCCTACCTGACAAGGATGTCCTAAGATAGCAATTAATGTCGTTAACTGCCTCTGATATGTGACTATTCATGAAATCTTGGGAAGATAATGTAGTGGTTTCCCCTTGACGTCCACATCCCCATGGGGATCTTTTACCTGTGATTTTGACCGCCATTTATCAGAACAAGTGCGTACCCTGCTCTGCTCAGCAGCAGATGTGACCACATATTCCGGTGGATACTCAGTCCCCTGGGCTGCGATTGTCATACCATTGTACGTTTCTTATCCTCTACCACTTGGAGGTGCAGTTGGGATTTTCCATTCCTACAGTTATGGTTTATGATGGCCAACACTCTCCAGTAAAACTGAACTATAGAATTAACATACTCCCAGTCCTGTATACTGTGTACCATGTTTAAAAGAAAGAAATAAATAACATTATCATCTCTTTTTTGATTACTTACCAATGGTTTTGGCATACGAATAGCATCTTTTTCAGCAAATTTTACCATTTATAATTGATAGGCAATTCTGTTCAATCAACTTCGGTGGTGGCCACATAAACAATATTAACAAACAAAATTAAATTAAATTAAGGCAAGGGACATATCGACTTAACATATTAAGGGACATTACCTTATCTAAAAATATTTCTAGATGTGGCAATTACTTTGTAAATTTTTCGTAATTTTCATTTGTAAATCAAAATTCACTTCTATTCCACAATATTTCACGTTATATTGTTAAAGAAAAATAAATAGCATTAAACACAAGTAATTATATTATTTAGTTACATTTTTACACAATACATTTTTATAATCTGCTTTACTTGCTTTTCTAGAATATTATATCCATAGCTTAACAGCCTGTCGTGACGACGGAACACTTAGACTGATTCATATATTTTTTGGCAGGCCGTTGAAAGGCCAAATAATCTTTGTTTTGTTTATTTCACGGCCTATGGTCAGGGTCAGTAGCAGAGGCTGTCATCCGGATGACGCACAGCGACGAAGAACCTCATGGGGCGTCTACCGGAGAACAGAAATTCCTTATTTTAACACAATGAGCGTAAGGTTGCACTGCGCATGGGTACCTGGACTTCTTACCCCTGTACTATTACACCTGGGTTGCCGCAGGGATCTGCCTTGTTCCCAGTGCTCTTTAATGTCTACACCAGCAAAATCGCAGCTATTGAGATACCAGGTGTGGGTAAAATCTTGACATTTGCAGATGATGTGCTGATGTACAGACAGGGCAGAGACAGGGCCAGTTTGGCGAAAGACATACAGGTGGCGGTAAACAAGGTGACGGAGTGGCACAGGGACGCAGGGGCCATCTTAAACCCAGACAAGGCATCAGTTGTGTGGTATTCCCTGGATAACCGGATCGTCAAGGCAGACGTCCCAGGTATTATGTTGAATGGATGTCCTCTTAGTCGAGAAAGTAAACTGAAGTACTTGGGTATCACCTTTGACAGGTGTTTGTCTTTTAAGGATCATGTGGAGGATGTGGTGGTGAAGGCTGGTAGGAGACGTAATGCAATTAGGGCTATGGCAGCAACCGGGGTAGATCAGAGGATGTTGTACAGGCTCTTTCAGCAGTTAATAATTTATGTCATTGAGTATGGTTTGGGGCTGTTGACAGTATCAAAAAGCCAGCTTGAAAGGTTGGAGCGCATACAGAATGCTGTCATGAGGTTAATACTGGGGTGCACAAAGGACACACCAATTATCTGCATGAGGCATATCCTGGCGCTACCTACAATGACGGATAGGCATAGAGTACTTTAGGCCAAATGGTACCTGAGAGTTGCCGCAGACAGGGATCACCCGCTGCATGCAGCAATGGATATGGTAAAGGGTCATAGACTAAGACGAGGCAGGTCATGGATGGCATAGGCAGAACTTTCTATACGTCAGGTGTGTGATCTAGAGACCATCAATCGTGAAAGAGAGTGGGTTGAATTTCCGGATGACATGACGGACTGGCACAATGTAATAATAACACTGGGTCGGGAGAGCAGAGAATGGGTAACGGACCGCACTGAGTTTGAAGTGTAACAGCTAATCCAGAGCAACACACATCAAGGTGATAAGGTGACCCATCTACACCGATGGGTCAGTGGTGAGAAACAGACGTAAGTAGTGTAACTCGGGCTCCAGGATGCGCATTTTTGCGGAGGAAATCAATATCCTTCCGCAAAGGGTGGTAACTCCTTGTTTTTTTTTTTAAAGTAGGCGTGGTCTAGTGGTCAGAGTAGTGTGGTCAAGTGAGCCCTTAAACTATAGGTACTATAGTGTACATCACAAAAAATATACAACATTTAACAGCAATAAAGAAAACAAACAATTCAAGTAAGGAATATAATAATTTTTAATACAGGGAAAACATTTTTGGCGAGGAAGTGTGGGAAAATCTGGAAGGTAGTACCGGGAAGATATACGTAGACGAAGTGTGGGAAAATCTCGGGCGGGTGTGACGGTGGTCGGTTCATAACAGAAGGGGGATGTATGAGGGGTGGCAAAAAGTCAATAAGTAACGGGTTGTAAAAAAGTGAGCTGTGTGTTAAAATATTTTGAACTGATAACACATTGGCGGTGTACATTAGTAGCAATAGAAGGAATTGTTGCGGTGGTGACAGTAGTAATAATGAGTATGGATTAGTGAAATTAGTTGATAAGAGGTGGCTATAAGTGCTATGTAGAGGGTCATAGTGGATAACTCACTATATTCACAAGTGTTACAAATGAAACCTTAAAAAGTAAAGTAGTCGGTTGTAATGGATACGGTGTAGTATCACTCGGTGGTAAGGGGTGGTTAGCAGGTATTAGTGGTCAAGAGGTGGTAAAGTAGGGGTCAAGTGGACGAGTAATCACTTAAATTGTAGGGGAAAGTACGTGTAGTGATATGGTGATGACCAAGAGGTGGTCAAGCAGTGGTCAAGTAGTGGTCAATTGGTCGAGTGACCACTTAAATTGTAGGGGGAAGTATTCCTGCCTGTACGTGGGTGTGGTTGTCTGTCTTTGTGTTCGTGTGTCTGTACTTGTGATGTATGTATGTAGACGTGTATGTGTACTTGTCTGTACGTGTGTATGTGTCTGTATTTGTGTACCTGTGTCTGTACTTATGATGTATGTATGTACAAGTGCGTCTTTGTGTTCATGTGCCTGTACTTGTGATGTCTGTATGTAGACGTGTTTGTACGTGTGTACCTGTGTCTGTTTCTTTGTACTTGTGTGTGTGGTTGTCTTTGTGTACTTGGGTGTGGTTGTCTGTCTTTGTGTTCGTGTGTCTGTACTTGTGATGTCTGTATTTGTCTTATGTAGACTTGTATGTGTACTTGTCTGTACGTGTGTATATGTCTGTTTTTGTGTACCTGTGTCTGTACGCGTGATGTCTGTATTTGTCTGTATGTAGAAGTGTATGCGTTCCTGTTTGTATGTGTGTATTTGTCTGTACTTGGATGTCTGTACGCGTGATGTCTCTGTACTTGTGTATGTCTGTATTCGCGTGTGTGTGTACCTGTGTGTTCTTGCTTGTATTCGTATTTGTGTCACCCTCTTTGTGTTTGTGTGAATTTTACACAACCCAATAAAGAGACTTGTATCTCTATCAATACACCACCTACTATTGCTGTCGCTACAACTAATATTACTATTAATAAACCTACTACTGCTTTGTCTTATTCTACAACTTCTGTCTTATTTCACTGGCACAGGAAGGGAGCATAACGACGACCCGTTACCATGAAGTTGGAACCTCAGTTTATCCATCACGTTTTCACTACACGTACTTGACAATTTCCTCACTCGACCACCTCTTGCTCATAATCAATACTTGTTCTAACACCGATTCGAGCCCCACACTCTCTACACCCAACCACCATTTGAGCATCACCAGTAGTTGTTTTACTACCACCGGTTCGAATCCTATACTCGCTACACGCAACCACACTTTGAGCATCACGCTGTTTTCCTACCGCCGGTTCGAATTCCACACTCTCTACACCCAACCACCCTCTTATCAATACACGACCACATTTAAGATTTATGACACTCCATATATTTTCCACTAAACACATGATCCTAAAAGACAGAGACTACATTTGAAAGGACCGGAGATTCATACCTCCATATACCCTCACGAACATACACATAACCAACTTTTACTCCCCTCAAACTCCATACGCCTATATACAACATAACCACTACCTTAAATACTTTTACTCTCACAGACTTCAAAAACATCCACATTTCCCACATATTTTTTACCCCCCGCTGCCACGACCCACTTTCACCGACCAAGAAATTTCACTGCTCTCACGATTTTACCTAATCTTCATGCAACAGCATTTCCAGCAGCATCAGAAACATCATTCTCTTGCTGGAAATGATGATGATTAACTTCAAAACAAGCGTCTGCAGCTCACTCCCTACTACTGCCGTGTCATGAGAAATGGAACATTGCCGTCACGACGGTAAAGTTGGAGCAGAGGAAAGGCAGGAGGAGACGAACGAACGTGCAAACAAACTTATTTTAAAGGGTTTAAGAATTGGGCACGCAGGCTCGTCTAAAGAGAGACGATGCTGGTCGGTTTGGCAACGTGACATAGAGGAATATCAACATAAGATAGGAGTGGCAGCACACGGGACACAAGGCTGTGTACAGACATGATCATCTTCGCTAGTCTTTGAGTATATATGATCGGAAGTCATTCATTGGCACCTTGCTGTCTTGACAGACGATAGTTTGTGCTTTAAAATGGCATAATAACTTTTACCTATGGCGGTAGCGAATGTGACTGGTAAGGCCAATTCGAGCTGTAAATGTCCGTTCACAATGGGTGCATGTGAACATTTGGTCATTTCCACCATCATACACCATCTTACATCTCACAAGCTCGGTGTGTGACTTATCAGCAATAATTTTCTCCTTTGTCTTTATTCCATTTCTGATGTTTGCCCTCCATGCAACACGTTCAGCAGCGACTTGCTCCCAATGTGCATTATCAATTCCTGTATCAATCATGTCCCGCTTACACACATCTTTGTATCGTAGTAGAGGCCGACCCTGAGATCTCTTACCCATCTGTAATTCACCAAAATAGATGTCCTTTGGTAGTCTACCAGCATCCATCCTCCTAAGATGTCATATCCATCTAAGTCTACGACGACTGAGCATGGAATAAACCGTCACACAACCTGATATTTCCAATATTTCAGTATTTGTGATTTTGACTTGCCACTTAATACCAAGAATTCTTCGCAGACACCGCATATGAAAGTTGTTTAAACGTTTCTCTTGGTGTGAGTAAGCTGTCCAGGTTTCACTGCCATAAAGAAGAGTACTAAGGACACATGCTTGATAGACAAGGACCTTTGTTTTGGCAGTAAGCTTCCTGATCTCCCAGACTCTTTTTCTTAACCTGTTCATTGTTGTTGCTGCCTTACCAATCCGAATGTTGATTTCCTGATCTACGGATAATTTGCTATTTACCACTGATCCTAGATATGTAAAATGGTCTACCATCTCTAGTTCGGCGTCGTCAATAAAGATTGATGGTACTCCATGTGCACCTTGTGACATAATCTGTGTCTTCAATTTGCTAATTGTTAAACCAAATTCAGAACAAGCATTGGAGAATGCAGATAGTAGACATCGTAATTCTTCCTCAGAGTGGGTCGTAATCGCAGCATCATTCACAAAAAGCAACTCTCTAATTAGTACCCTGCTAATTTTGATCTTAGCCTTCAATCTCTGAGCATTATAGAGGCCACCATCTGAGCGTGAGTGAATGTATATACCGTCATCCTGATCACAAAAGGCATATTTCAGTAGAAGTGAAAAGTATATCCTAAAGAGGGTGGGGGATAGTACACAACCTTGCTTACTCCACTCTTGATTTCAAACTCTTCAGAAGTTGCACCATCAAACTTGATTATACCCTTCATGCCTGTGTGGAACGATTCCACAATGGACAGAAGAGTTTGTGGGCAGTGCCTTGAACAGACCCTCACGACTGACCAAATCAAATGCCTTTGTGAGGTCGATGAAGGCAATAAACAGTGGCTGATTCTGTTCACGGCATTTTTCTCGCAATGAGAATATCATATCAGTGGTAGACCGGTTCTGTCGAAAGCCACACTGTGATTCGGGGTAGATTTGATCTCCTAGGACTTGAAGTTTGCGCAGAACAATTCTAGTAAATACTTTTCCAACAATACACAGAAGTGAGATACCCCTATAGTTGTTGCAGTCGCTCCGATCGCCCTTGTTCTTGCACAGTGTTATGTTAATGCGCTTGCGCTTAAATATCAGGTGCCCTGACGGCGGTTCAATCCCTACACCGGTCAACTGGATTTAGAGGTTGACTTCTCGTTCAGAAAGCAATGGCGAACATAAAATTTAAAAAGTTACTTACATAGTCTTTACAGAAGGTTGCAGTGAACCCCAGCTTTTGTTTGGCTGTTCGTGATGACTGGCACATTTACGTTCAGTAGTTTATCATCGCCGATTCGTAATCCCGCTAGCAGGTAATGCTACTATGGAAGCGCCATGAACCAGGCTGAGATTCTGAATGCTTTACAAGAAGTAAGTCGTTCGCAAGAACTAAGTGATGACTGTGAATCTACAACCATGTTCATACTGCGAGAACAGCAAATTAAAAAAAGGTGTGGCCAAACAAGAACACTACGCATGAAGCCAAAGAAGATTAATAAACCAACACAGAACTGATGTTGTTAGCCGAACACGTTGCGGGATTTACTGAAGAGGGGATCCCTACACTTATAGACTGAATGGTTCGATGTGTAATGAGGATGAAATGTTGACTAACTAACTAACTACTGCAAACAATTCACATCCATATAATTCTACACTATCTATGTAGCAGTTAAACAAACATTTTCTCTTTGCTATTGTCATCTTTCCATTGGTCAGTATGTCCCATCATGCAAAATAAAGACTGCTACTACTAACACTAATTATCGTAATCAAAACCAAATACTATGCACATGATAAAAAATCATTAAATGGCACTTCGCTTGTTTATCTTCTTACCTTTTATTGATGGCATGCCCAGATTATCATAACAACAGGCTAGCATAATTATTGAGTGGTGACCGAATTAATAAACACTAATGCTCAAACAACTTCGGGAGAAACCAAGTAAAAAAAAACAACCATCAAAATTAAATAATACCATGGGACATAACGACTTAACATATTAAGGGACATTATCCAGTCTAAAAATATTTCCGACATTTACAGTTCTGGCAATTACTTTGTTAATTTTTCCTTAGTTTCATTTATAAATCAACCTTTACTGCCATTCCGCAATATTTCAAGTTATATATGTAAAAGAAAAGTAAACAACATGTTAACATAACTGATACATTACTTAGTTACATTGTTTATTAAACACATTTTGATAATATGCTGTCATAGTGATTTTGAAATAATACATATACATTTACTAACTAACGTCTCTATTTGATGTCGATTGTAATATTTTTGACTGGTCTTTGAAAGTCCAAATAAATTGTGGCTGTTTTATTTCTCGTCATTTTGGTAGTATCAATGTAGTATCTGCACTTGATCTGGCCAGGGCCACATGTAGAGGCGATCATCCGAATGATACACAGGGACGTGCGGACCTGAAGGGAACCACGGAGACTTTATTAAAAATAAAATAACAACAAGATTCGCCTACAAATTATCGAGCTTTGGGCTAACATCAAAGTGTGGTATCTTCACTGGATCTGGCCAGAATCGGTAGCAAGGGTGACCATCTGAACAACACACTGGGAAGTGAAACCTCATGGGGCGGCTCTGGCCCCTGTGGAACATTGCGCCCTTATTATAAAGATTAAGTATGTTTGTTACACGGACCTACTTCATCCATGTTCACTGCTAGAAAACCAACTGGTGGGCGAGCTCACAGCACACTGGATCGAAAATCCTTACCATAATACATAGTAAACATAACACTTGTACTTTGTTTGGTAATGTAAATATGCTGGTCTACCTGGTCGAGGGGTTAGCAGCTTTCTCCGTAACCCCAAATAATTTCTTGGTTGACGTGAGCGCACGAGAATTGGAAGCGGTTCGAGTCGCGCCAGTGACTTATGAAAGTATGAAGCCGGTTCAGAAATCAATGGCAAACTGCTGAGCGTAATCTTGCCAAGAAATCAACAATCAGCTGAAAGATGCTGATGTTGACAGCGATGTCTTGTAAAGGATATGCAAAACATTGTTTTTTTTTAAATGTAAATATGGTTCTCGCCGCCGTTGGTGACTTAAGAGATAAGTGAGCCGGCCGTTCAGAAAGCAACGGGAAACAACTGAGCGAAATCAACAACACCGGTAAAATGCTGGTGTTGACAGCGATGTCCTGCAAAGGGTATGCGAAGAAAAATTAAATACATTTGATACGAGAATATGTTTCATATTGTTGAATGTTAGTTTTTCTACACTCTTATACTCATGTCTGCCTCTCACCTAAGGTCGTCTGTTTTGGTATAGGTAAAAACACAATTGACCTGCACACGTGGCTTTCCATTAACATTAATTTTATAAAGTGGCTTGGCGCAATATTACTAGTGTTTTTGGTGCTTCTTTTCTCCTGCCATCACATTCCTTCTATTCCACAATACTTCCAAATTTTGAAATCTTCAGTTTTATCCTTGATTTGCTTATTAGTTGTCCACATTTCTTAACATAAAATAGACGTTAGTCGTGGCACCAACTTCACGCAAAGGGTCACCCCAAAATGCCCAATTTCTGTGTCTGTGAACATCACACAATACACTCCTCACTGTAAGAAGTGGAACAGACAGCAGTTCCGACAAACCAAAAGTACGCACACGCATACATGCATACGGCCAATGCAAGAATGCCAACAGAGCAGTCCGTTACAATAATTAATGTTTATTGTCGATGGAAACAGTCACTAGAGAACTAACAGTTCTACATACATTATATTCAAGACAAAACCTGCTATCTATTGACATCTGATTTCGAGAAATCTAAGTCAGATATCAAAGGCAAGTGAGCGTATATATCACTATCAAGTGGGCGTATATATCACTATCAAGTGAGCGTATATATCACTATCAAGTGGGCGTATATATCACTATCAAGTGAGCGTATATATCACTATCAAGTGGGCGTATATATCACTATCAAGTGAGCGTATATATCACTATCAAGTGAGCGTATATATCACTATCAAGTGGGCGTATATATCACTATCAAGTGAGCGTATATATCACTATCAAGTGAGCGTATATATCACTATCAAGTGAGCGTATATATCACTATCAAGTGAGCGTATATATCACTATCAAGTGAGCGTATATATCACTATCACACATACTGAAACATCAAGCTGTACCAATGTCCGCACCACGACAGATAATAAATAACATATTCATGCCGACCTAGTGCTGCCAATGTCAAACTTGGACATCAACTAAATCACACGCACAATCAATATCTACGAGATGGGGGGGGGGGGGGGATGGGGGGGGGGGAGAGAGATCTGCCAACTCAACTTACAACTACCGAGAAAGAAATTATGTTATCAGACAGACCGTGGGATCAACACCTTGAGCCACATATACTGAAAAGCAGAAAATTAACAGATTCAGTGCCAAATAAACAAAAAAAAAAATAGGTTTGGACCAAACAAAAAAGCATCCCGGAAGATTGGAAGCAGATGAGTGTTACAGTTAGGGCTTACAAGTTGTTAATATGGTAGCAGGCATGTTGTATTATAAGGCAATGACAGCATTTCGGCGACAAATAAGCCTATGGCAGACACGGAAAGTCACTTACGATGATTAATTATCTCATGCCAATTAATCAGTTAAATGGATCGGACATCTCGTTAGAATACAATACACCAGTTACCAGCACTGGCGCTGCACCACAGAAGATCTGATACAAGAGCAAGAGAATGCCAGAGAAAATAAAATGGATTGATGAAATCATAAAGATCGTACAATCACATGGAATAACACTATCCAGCGCCACACATCGGGCGCTGGAATGTCAATTATTTCTTCCGACAATGCTTGACGTCAGACGTGGAAAGTGATGGTGGTATATTATAAGGTCCTTTATTAAACATAGCCTGTCTCTCTGGCCGAGGGGTTACAACACTTTCTCCGTAATCCCGTTTATCACGCAGAGTCTTGTAGCGGGCGAGAACTGGGAGCGGTTCGTCCCCCGCTGGTGACTTGCGGGATAACTGAGCCGGCCGCTCAGAAAGCAATGGCAAACTTCTGAGCGTAATCTTGCCAAGAAATCAACAGAGAGCTGAAAGATGCTGCTGTTGACAGCGTTGTCCTGTAGAGGATATGCAAAACATTTATTTATTTTTATTAAACATCGTATGAACATCATATCCGCCCTCGCCTTATCTTTCCCCTACGAAAAGATTGTCGATCTTACGCCAGTTTACCCGCCTCACGTATTTTGCTAGTATCTGTTTTTAAATACTGAATACACAAACAGTAGATTGCACAGTTTATTGTCTTGCATATTTCGCTGCTTCTATTTTAGGGTCAGAAATCACACAACAAGAAAATCGACGAATCCTTCAAGTTGACATATTCAACACACATGTTCTCACAGTATTTTAAAGTATCTACCATTTGGTAATTTTCAACGGAATACCAAGACGTTTTGTTTACACAAGAATGGTTTTAGCATACGAATTGCATCTGATTCAGCACGTGTTTTTCACCATCACCAAATTTGATAGGATAGATCCCTTACCATTACTTTGATACGCAAAGAAAACAGCAACTACACCATTGCCAAGATAAGCAAAGAAATGGGAGTTTCCGTATCGAAGCTATGAAGCCAAGCATTATCACTTTCCATGTTTGTTGATTTCTTAGGCATCATCATGTGCCATACCGTTAAGCATGAGCGGTCATGTTTCGCTATCATACACGATCACCAGTCGTGGATCAGCTCTGTGTTCTTGTCTCGATAATGCCATGGGGTCAAGCCAACGATATATGTATCTCTCTGCCTACCCTTTGTTCCTTTCCCCTCAATCGTTCCAACTGTTACTAAATGTCTGGTTAGTTTATTTCCATTAATTAGAAATGGTCAAGCCGTCTGCCTCGCTCTCCGAAGGTTGTGGGTTCAATTCAGGACTACGTCTTTCGGTTCACGAGTGTATTTCCATTAATTAAGTGCCGATATAATCTTGACTAACTATTTTAATTTCGTTAATCATTTTACTGTTTTCATTTGCTTCTTGTAGGACTTGCTCATTGGTTATTTTTGTATGTCCATTATATTCTTTGCATCTGCCTCAGAAACTACATCTTCCCTGCCAACAGATGTTTGCCCGCTTTTCTGCTTACTGTACATGATTCACATCCATATAATTGTACACGATCTATGTAGCACTTCAACACTCTTTTTCCTCTTTGCCAGTGTCATCTTTGTATTGGTAAGTATGTTTTCCCTCAAGCAAACAGCATTTTTGCCATAACGATGCTTGATCTAATGTTTTTAATGCATCTTCCATCAGATATTATGACAGTTCCGAGACAGTTGCACCGATTCACTCTATGAATTGACTAGAGACAGTTGTATGGATTCACTCTATGAATTGACGCAACATTATTTTCTAGGCATGTTTTGTTAGGCATTTAGCATTATTGATTTTACTTCAATTTATTTCATTGGATTATATCCTTGTGGAAAAGCTAATCGTGATTTTTAAAATATGACTAGAAGTGTTTAAAATGTACAATATTCTCTTGTCCTTATATTTTCTACCGATCTGACAGTAGTTTCCCATTATCAAAACAAAATATTGTGCACCGGATAAGAAATCATAAAATAGCACTTCGTGTGTTTATTTTCTTAATACTTCTCGAGCTCTCACCTGCATTTGTCGGCCCTGTACACACGACTATACGGGATGACCGTTGAGTGTACGACTTCTCTCATACTGCTGCTCCTCATGGCGGTACAGGTGGTTCTGTATTCGGCAGTGGGTTATACACAAGGTCCGAAACTGGGTGCAGAATGCCGGTTTAAAAATATGAACGCATGTTTTAAAGGCTAGAGTGCCGATTTCATTGCAACAGGTTTTATCCCATATGTCTAGGTGTCTTTCCATAGAGCAGGCTGCCGCAAGCGTCGCACAAATTACGAACTCCGTAGCTCCAGCGACGACTTCAATGACGTTATCAGTGGGAACTTTATGAAGCTAAGCCTTATCACTTTTCATTTCTGTTGCTTTGTTTGTCATGTTCATGTGTCATGTAGATAATCATGTTCGGCCATGTTTCGCCGTCTCACACCATCACCAGAGTCGTGGATCAAATTTGTATTCTGATCTCGATTATGTCACGTGATCTAACCATACAGATATTTATCTCTCTTTTGTTCTTTCCACCACAATCTTGTAGGTTGTTACTAAATTGTCTAGTTCATTTTTGTTTTCTTGATTAAAAACGTGCACTAAACAATCGTGTCTGTCTATGTTTAATTTCTCTATCCAATGTATGGTTTTCATTTTTTCCTTGCATGACTTTCTCATTGTTGTTTGTTGTCTCTCCATGGTATTCTTTACATTTTCCTCAGAAATGACATCTCCACTGCCAACAGATGTTTGCCAGATTTTCTTACTACTGTACACGATTCACATCCATATAATTGTACACAATATATGTAGCTTGCTGCTTGCTTGAGTTCATTGGCTTGAGCTCTAACGCGAAGTCCTGTATGTCGGATGAAGACATCGTGTTGTCCAACATCAATATAATGTCATACCGGACTGAGGTTTGCGTGAGTATCCGTTGTTCCATGTCTGGCTTATTGGTGTGCAGACTGGTGGTTCCTCGCCATGCAGGCAGATGCTCTCCGACTTCGGAAGAATCAGCGATCCTACTACGTTAGCCAGGACGCACGGCTAAGACGTGTTAGGCCTATTGGGTCTTGGCCAGTATAAAACCTGGCGCCTTGAAAACACCTCTGCGTCCCAGTATATATGTAGCAGTTCAACAATCTTTCTCTAGTTGTAGTTAACATCTATGTATTGGTCAGTATGTTTCCCGTCATGCAAACGGTAAAAGACTGCCACTGATTACGCTAATTATCATAATGAAAACCAAATACTGTGCACATGAAATCATATAACGGTACTACGCTTGTTTTTTTTTGTTTTTTTTTAATTCTTTATTTAGAGCATGTCCAGATTATCATAACAACAGGCTGGCATAATTGTTGATTGGTGACCGAATGTATAAATAATTCTGTCCTACCAACTTCTGAAGAAACCAAGTAAACAAAAGGAACAAATAAAATTAAGCATGGGACACAACCACTTAACATAGTAAGGGACTTTACACAATCTAAAGATATTTCTAAAATTTAAATTTCTGGCGACTACTTTGATCATTTTTCATTAAATTCATTTATAAATAAACACTTAACACTACCACCCATTATTTCAAAATATATATATAAAGAAACATTAACGGCGTGTTCACATAGGCAAATATTGTACTTACGTATTTGCGAAATACATTTTTATAATCTGCTTTCTCGGCTTTTCTAGAATAATATATACATAACTTAAACATCCTATTGTGAGCCAATAAAGTGGATCAATTCCTATATTCTTGACAGGCCCTTGAAAGGCCAAATTATCTTCTTCTTTTTTGTTAATTTATCGGCCCTTTGGCTAAGATCAAAGCGTAGTATCTGAACTTCATCTGGCCAGGCTCTGCAGCAGAGGCGGTCATCCGGATGACGCACAGGAACGACGAACCTCATGGGGCGTCTACATTTGGAGAATAGAACGCCCATATTTTTTAAAACAAATGTGTTTTTACACACTGACAAACGTTAATCAATGATCACTGCTAGAAACACATGCTGAGCGAGCTCACAACAGGTCTGCAGTCGTCAGAAGAGGACACTTCTTCTTCTTCTCTCTCTCTCTCTCTCTCTCTCTCTCTCTCTCTCTCTCTCTCTCTCTCTCTCTCTCTCTCTCTCTCTCCCTCTCTCACTTTTTCTCTCCCCCTCCCCACTCCCTCGACGAGTACCTCGCGTTCATTACGTCCCTCACACATCCCGGGGGAGGGTGTTCCCGTGTGTCCTTCTCCAGCCGTGCGTTCACATCCTGATCTCCAGCTTGGAGACGGTTTAATCGCTGGTGGCGGTAAAAAAAAAAAAAAATGTGTTGATGTGTCATGAGTTAGGGAACACTGCAGTACGTCTTCACAACGGTAATGTTGGAGCAGAAGAAAGGCAGGACGAACGAACGAACGAACGAACAAGCTTTATTTCCAAAGGGTTAAGAAGTGGGTACGCAGGCCTGTCTAAGGAGATACTGATCTGTGTGGATTGGCATCATGGCATGGAGGAATATCAACATCCGAAAGGAGTGGCAACACACGAGACACAAGGCTGTGTGCAGATATTGTCACCTTCGCCAGACTTTGGGATATTGGATCGGAAATCCAAACCATAATATATAGTAAATACCAGGAATTATAAGGAACAAACCAGAACTTAATCCAAAGGTTGTGCCCTGACTCTGAGAGTCAAAAGGAACACAACCCTGATCCCAGACTGTTGAGCGTGTGAGAAGTCGAACCTGGTCGCTAATCTACATATGCCACATGATGATGATGGTACAAGGATTATGAGGAATGTACCAGAAATCAATCCAGAACTCTATTCGTGTCCTGGTTCTGAGAGACAAACAGGAAAACAGAAGAAGAAGAAGAACAGAAACTGATTTGGTAAATCAAATTTAAAAACAAATAACACAAAAACAAAACTGACTTTTCCCGACTATATTATTACTTATTAAATAAAGAGAATTGTATATTTATTGATGTCTTTATTTCTACATAACCTAACCACTGAATAAACCTGTCTCATTAATCGCGTGATGTCTCGGAAGCTGAAATATTGTGGCCATGTTAAGTGTCACGTGGTTTGGTCAGAACCGAGTTAGAAGGTATAGTTCCGGAGAGAAGGAAGAGCCGGGTTAGAAGGTATAGTTCCGGAGAGAAGGACCAGGGGTTCCCAACACGACATTGAACATGGAACATTGTGGACACCTTTGGCATGGAAATAAATGAGGAAGGGGAACTGGCAACAGATGGTGAACCTCTGCGATGGGCCGTGATGAGAGCGACGTCTTCCACGATACATGATACATTTTTTATTCCGCATATCCTTTACAGGACATCGCTGTCAACATCAGCATCTTTCAGCTGATTGTTGATTTCTTGGCAAGGTTACGCTCTTTGCCATTGCTTTCTGAGCGACCGGCTCCTTGTACCCCGCAAGTCACCGCCGCGGCCAGAATGCCCTACAGATTCTCGTCGTACGTCACGCCAATCACGAGAGTACACGGGATCACGGAGAAAGACGTTACACCTCTAGGCCAGGTGAGACATGATACATGGTGATGATAATTTCCCTTACCTAGTTGCTAATTAAACATGTGTTCAGGTGTTTTTGTTTACATATCCTATTTAAATAAAAGAACAAATGCATTCATACATCAAGAGCTGAATATTGAAGAAGGTTGGCTATGAAAGACGGTCAAAACCGTCATTTACTGCCAGTATAGTACCTTGCGGTGTATGGCAGAGGGGCCTTTGAGCCTGAGTAATTAAGGCCGCCTGGCTAGTGCAGTCATTGACTGCCAGTATAGTACCTTGCGGTGTATGGCAGAGGGGCCTTTGAGCCTGAGTAATTAAGGCCGCCTGGCTAGTGCAGTCATTGACTGCCAGTATAGTACCTTGTGGTGTATGGCAGAGGGGCCTTTGAGCCTGAGTAATTAAGGCCGCCTGGCTAGTGCAGTCGCCGCGAACTGTGCAGGTTAGGATTATTTGTTTGCCCCCGACAGAAAAAAATCCCACACCTTACCGAGGATTCGAACCCGGGTCTCCCGATTGAGAGTCCGGCGTTCTAGACACTCGGCCAGACGCTCTTAAAGACGATAAAACAAACACATAAAACAAAAAACACATTCAAATATTCTGGTCACTTGAAACGTCACAAAAGTTTGAAGAGAACAATAATGGAGGGGTATATGCCTGGGAAGAGAGGAAGAGGAAGGCCAAAGAGAAGATGGGTGCAGGATGTGGCGGATGATCTCTAGATGGGTGTATCGGACAAGGCACTTCTTGCTTGTGATCGAGAGGTTTTCCGGAAGGTTGTTATGGGAGCTAGGTTCTGCAAAAGCATGCTACCGAATGAATGAATGAATATCCTTTTTACAGGACATCGCTCTCAACACCAGCATGGGGGGGGGGGGGCTGAGTGGTCTCGGGGTATGGTGTCCGCCTCGAGTGCTGGAGGTCCCGGGTTCAGGCCCCGGTGAGGACCAGGATTTATTTAAAAAATCCACCTGGACTTCTAGCAACAAAATTTCCCCTGGTCTCTGAGTAGTGAGATCGGACATCCGTGTGTATTGTTGCGCACGTAAAAAAAAATCCCTTAGCAGTTGGAAATAGAAAAAGAGTAGCCTAACGGCGCTGTCCGGGCAAAATTTCGAGTTAAAAATCTACCCAAAGTATTTCAGGATCCTCGCCGATGCAACGGAGTTCGTGCATTGAGCTGAGTTTCTCCAGACTCAAGTTTGAGTTAGGAGAAAAACGGAGTACTTATGGGTTAAACCGTGTGCCGTGATGTTGATCTAACGACTCAACTAAACTAAACCAGCATTTTACTACTGTTGTTGAAGTATTGGCAAGTTTTCGTTCAGTAGTTTGCATGTTCATGTATCGCCCTAAACATTGCCATAACCTTTCACGAAGAATCTTGTGACAACATTGGAGACTAAAGATACTAGAGACAGAGCTGGACAGAGGAAGACAATGCTGGATGAGTTGATAAACCTGCTAAGAAGAATATCGGCGAGTGACTTTATCAAACATAGAGTCGATAGATGGTTGTGTGAATAACCCACAGGGACAACGACATTTTGAACGCAGTATGCGAGAGCCGGTCTCCCTTGCCTAGGAGTTAACTTCTTTCTACGTAATCACGTATAATCTCGTGAGTAACGTAACCTCCTCGAGAATCCATAGCGGTTCTAGTCGCGTTGGTAACTTACAGGGTATGTAAGACGGTCGCTCAAAAATCAATGGCATACTACTGAACGTAAAAACTCGCCTAGTACATCAACAGCAGCTGAAAAATGATGGTGTTCACTGCAACGTCCTGTAAGGGATATATCATTCATTCATTCATTTAGTAGCATGTCCTTTGCTGCACCAGAGTGCGGGATAAACAAGAAACGCATGGTTTAAAGGCGTGAGGGTCGAGTTCATTGCAACAGGTTTCATCCCATGTGGTTAGGTGTCATTCCATAGAGCGATCTGTTGCAAGCGTCGCATAAATCATAGACTCCAATTAATCTTGACTGTTGACTGCCTACGTTTAATTTCTCACATCAGATTATGGTTTTAATTTCGTCATTGCAGGACTTGATCGTTTTTTCTTTCTGCTTTTTCGTGGTATTCTATGCATTTTCCTAAGAAAACTACATTTCCACTGCCATTAGACGTCTTCCAACTTTTCTGTTTACTGTACACTTTTCACATCAATATAATTGTACACGATTTATGTAGCAGTTCAACAATCACTTCCTCTTTGTAATTCATTCATTCAGTAGCATGTCCTTTGCAGAACCTCGCTGCCATAACAACCTTCCGGAAAACCTCTCGATCATAAGCAAGATGTCCCGCGTCTGATACACACATCTGGAGATCATCCGCCACATCCTGCACCCATCTTCTCTTTGGCCTCAATTTTCTTTGTTTTATCGTCACTAATAGCCAACCTTCTTCAATATTCAATTCTTGAATAGAGAGAAAAAGCAGAGAAAAAGCAGCGGCTGCAGCAGGATATAACAATATGAAATGGAAACAAATAGGTATTTTAAATTCCTGCGAGAAAAAAACGAACTAAACATTAACAAACGTTGCACATACCTTACAAGGAGATCCACGTGTCGCGAAATACAGGTGAAAAATCCGAAATCAGAAGCACTCAATAAATATAATAAAAATGAATAATAAAATAAGATAAAATAAAATACACACGAACGCACACAATAGACACACAGACGTTTCGATTCTAAGAATCTTTGTCAATGACAACACAGATAAAACAACGACAGAAACACAAGCACACGACCTATCACTTATGATGCACAAACTGATATTTACATGTGGGGCAGGAAATGTGACTAGGCCAGCTGCGAAAACGCGTGGCGCAGAATTGAAAATGGGTTGCCAAAAAGGATTTTAGTAGCCAAAAATATGTGAACAGTCTGCTATGAAAACATAGAAATGTGGGGACAATTAAGTCTAGATATCGCGGGGGGGGGGGGGGGGGAGAGAACAGCACGGTAATAGGTAGTGTAAACAATTGGGGAAGATGCCACAGTTATACTGTAGCGTCCACGACAGTATTCATTCCTGCCGGATGGATGCATCCCAGATTGTTGATTAGCTGGCATTCAATTCTAAGTCTGACACAGCTATTTGAGAAGCAGGGTTTTAATGCGGTGACACATGCATCGTCGGCTCCATTGTGGTTGGAGGAATTGAAATGGTTGGGGACAGGTTTATCAGCACCCTGATTGATGTCTCTGAGGTGTTCTCTAAAACGATCCGCAAGACGTCTGCCCGTTTGGCCAATGTATTTCATGTCACATCGTTTGCAGATGATAACATAAATCAGGTTGCGGGATGTGCAGGTGAAACAATCTTTCAAGGTGAAGGTGCCTCGGGGAAATGCAATTTCTGGTGTCTGAACAACGTATGGGCATGTCAGACAGTTCCTACGATGGCATTCAAAGGTGCCCACGGATGAGGTAACCGTGGGGAGGCGACTGTGCACAAGGTGGTCTCTGAGGCTCTGGTTACGGCGGAAGATTACCCTGGGGCCATTTGAGAATACCTCACGAGTGGTAGGATCCGATTCCAAGATGGACCAGTGTCTCAGGAAAATTTGCTTGATGGCATAGGCATGTGGATGGAAGGTGAGGATAAGCTTGGGTTCATTGTTCTGAGGTCGCGTATGCTTGGCGAGGGACATTTCCCGCGAGACCTGGGTTATGCGACAGAGAGCTGTCGACAAGACGTCCTCTGGGTAGGACCGTCTGCGGAAAAAGTCCAGCATTTCGTGGGCTCTCTCGAGGAAGTCATTATCATCCTGACAGATGCGACGAAGGCGGAGTAGCTGGGAATATGGGATGGAATCTTTGCAGCTTTTGGGGTGGGATGAGCTGTACAGGAGGAAACCGTGAGCATCAGTAGGTTTATAGTACACGGAGGTCGTGAGGCCTGTAGGGTTTAACTTGATGGTGGTGTCAAGGAAATTGACAGAGGTGGTGGAAATTTCTGAGGTGAATTGGATCGATGGATGGAAGTTCTTGACATAATTAATGAACCGGTTCAGTTCCGCCTCTGGCATGTCAGTGAGACCTATGCCGTCATCGATGTAGCGTCGGTAAAAAGAAGGGAGAAGACCATCATAGCTGAGTTCAATCTGGTGTTCCAGATGTCCCATAAATACACATGCGTAGCTGGGTCCCATTTTAGTGCCCATGGCGACACCGCTGATTTGTTCAAAGTAGTGGCCATTGAACTCAAAGGAATTGTTGGTGAGGACCAATTCAGCGAGTCTCACAAGTGTGCGTGTAGGGATGGCTTGATCTGTGCGTTGATCCAGAAAGAACTGTAGCGCCCTGAGGCCATCAGCGTGAGGAATGGAGGTATAGAGGGAACATACATCTATTAGGAATAGTCTGTATGTGTTCCCAGGAGTCAGTTGGAGAGAGTTGAATGAAAGTAACGCATGCGTTGTATCCTTGATGTATGACGGGAGATTCGCAACTAGAGGTTGGAAAATCCTGTCAAGAAACGCTGAGATCAGTTCAGTCGGGCACGAGCAGGCAGAAACTATCGGACGTCCAGGATTTTTAAGTTTATGTATTTTGGGCAGCATGTAGAGGGTGGGTTTGCCCAAGTCGGAGTCATGGATGTGAAGTGAAGTGGCACTGGGTGGTAAGGCATCCTCACGTATGAGCTTTTTGATGGTGTTTTGAATCTTCCGGTTGTAGGAGAGAGTGGGGTCTTCGGTGCAGGGTGAGTAATTGTCAGGTTTATTAAGTTGAGACATGACCTCCTCGACATATAGATCTTTTTGCCAAACAACTACCGCACCCCCTTTGTCCGCCGGTTTGATGACTATGTCCTGTCTGCGCTGTAGTTGAGACAGGGCACGCCATTCGGAAGGGGACAGGTTGGAGCGTTTCAAGCGAGGGAAAGAAAGTTGCTTGATCTCATGGAGTGTGTTGGCTATGTAGAGGTCAAGCGCGTTGGAAACTCCGGGGGGTGGGGTCCATGTGGAACGGGATTTGGTTGAAGATGGAAAAATGTCTGGAAGCTGTGGGGTGGGGCTGAGGACAGGCTTGTCTTTGTGATGGTACTTGAGGCGGAGTCGTCTGTGGAAGTTGGAGACGTCTTCCAAAATGGCGCGACTGTCCATGCGGGGGCGTAGAGGGACAAAACTGAGACCTTTCCCTAACACAGCATGTTCTTCAGGAGACAGTGGTAGGTCAGGCGGTATGCATACCACTTTGGTGTGGTTGATAGGTGTCGAAATGGGGGAAGGGACATGGGGACGTAGATGGCTAATTTTGTCTTTCTTGCGTGAAGATAGACATTTATATAGTTCTCTATTATAATGTTGAATGATGGAGGTGATCAAATGGAAAGCAAGCTGGTTGTTGAGCGTCAGTAGATGCAGAGTCTGGTACAGGTTGTGCTTGGTGTCCTTGAGTTCGGAGATATGTCGTTGATGCACAGTTACTGCCAGCTTCATGTACTTGACAGACTGCTCCTGTGCCAGGCGATTGAAGAGTCGTGTCTCAGCAGGAACCAGTTTGCCTAACGAGAGATGAATGTTGCTCCGGAAGCCTTTGGGTGTAATTTTAAGCCGGAGACAGTTGTTCAGGGAATTCAAGTGGCAGGAGAAGCGAGTGATGTTGAACATAGTGCGCGCGAGGCTGATAGCTGCACGGGACATGTCCTGGGGTATGAGGGCAAATATGTCGGAGACGGTGTGGTGGAGAGATGGCATAGTCCGTCTGTCAGTAGGCATGATTGGCTACAGGTCGGTAAACATGAAATAATGGATATATAAACTAAAAAACTGACAACAGGAACACGGACGATGAGAAGGGGTAGCAGCCAGGAAATTAAATGATATGGAATAGAGAGAAAACGCAGCGGCTGCAGCAGGATATAACAATATGAAATGGAAACAAATAGGTATTTTAAATTCCTGCGAGAAAAAAACGAAAAAACGGGACATGTCCCGTGCAGCTATCAGCCTCGCGCGCACTATGTTCAACATCACTCGCTTCTCCTGCCACTTGAATTCCCTGAACAACTGTCTCCGGCTTAAAATTACACCCAAAGGCTTCCGGAGCAACATTCATCTCTCGTTAGGCAAACTGGTTCCTGCTGAGACACGACTCTTCAATCGCCTGGCACAGGAGCAGTCTGTCAAGTACATGAAGCTGGCAGTAACTGTGCATCAACGACATATCTCCGAACTCAAGGACACCAAGCACAACCTGTACCAGACTCTGCATCTACTGACGCTCAACAACCAGCTTGCTTTCCATTTGATCACCTCCATCATTCAACATTATAATAGAGAACTATATAAATGTCTATCTTCACGCAAGAAAGACAAAATTAGCCATCTACGTCCCCATGTCCCTTCCCCCATTTCGACACCTATCAACCACACCAAAGTGGTATGCATACCGCCTGACCTACCACTGTCTCCTGAAGAACATGCTGTGTTAGGGAAAGGTCTCAGTTTTGTCCCTCTACGCCCCCGCATGGACAGTCGCGCCATTTTGGAAGACGTCTCCAACTTCCACAGACGACTCCGCCTCAAGTACCATCACAAAGACAAGCCTGTCCTCAGCCCCACCCCACAGCTTCCAGACATTTTTCCATCTTCAACCAAATCCCGTTCCACATGGACCCCACCCCCCGGAGTTTCCAACGCGCTTGACCTCTACATAGCCAACACACTCCATGAGATCAAGCAACTTTCTTTCCCTCGCTTGAAACGCTCCAACCTGTCCCCTTCCGAATGGCGTGCCCTGTCTCAACTACAGCGCAGACAGGACATAGTCATCAAACCGGCGGACAAAGGGGGTGCGGTAGTTGTTTGGCAAAAAGATCTATATGTCGAGGAGGTCATGTCTCAACTTAATAAACCTGACAATTACTCACCCTGCACCGAAGACCCCACTCTCTCCTACAACCGGAAGATTCAAAACACCATCAAAAAGCTCATACGTGAGGATGCCTTACCACCCAGTGCCACTTCACTTCACATCCATGACTCCGACTTGGGCAAACCCACCCTCTACATGCTGCCCAAAATACATAAACTTAAAAATCCTGGACGTCCGATAGTTTCTGCCTGCTCGTGCCCGACTGAACTGATCTCAGCGTTTCTTGACAGGATTTTCCAACCTCTAGTTGCGAATCTCCCGTCATACATCAAGGATACAACGCATGCGTTACTTTCATTCAACTCTCTCCAACTGACTCCTGGGAACACATACAGACTATTCCTAATAGATGTATGTTCCCTCTATACCTCCATTCCTCACGCTGATGGCCTCAGGGCGCTACAGTTCTTTCTGGATCAACGCACAGATCAAGCCATCCCTACACGCACACTTGTGAGACTCGCTGAATTGGTCCTCACCAACAATTCCTTTGAGTTCAATGGCCACTACTTTGAACAAATCAGCGGTGTCGCCATGGGCACTAAAATGGGACCCAGCTACGCATGTGTATTTATGGGACATCTGGAACACCAGATTGAACTCAGCTATGATGGTCTTCTCCCTTCTTTTTACCGACGCTACATCGATGACGGCATAGGTCTCACTGACATGCCAGAGGCGGAACTGAACCGGTTCATTAATTATGTCAAGAACTTCCATCCATCGATCCAATTCACCTCAGAAATTTCCACCACCTCTGTCAATTTCCTTGACACCACCATCAAGTTAAACCCTACAGGCCTCACGACCTCCGTGTACTATAAACCTACTGATGCTCACGGTTTCCTCCTGTACAGCTCATCCCACCCCAAAAGCTGCAAAGATTCCATCCCATATTCCCAGCTACTCCGCCTTCGTCGCATCTGTCAGGATGATAATGACTTCCTCGAGAGAGCCCACGAAATGCTGGACTTTTTCCGCAGACGGTCCTACCCAGAGGACGTCTTGTCGACAGCTCTCTGTCGCATAACCCAGGTCTCGCGGGAAATGTCCCTCGCCAAGCATACGCGACCTCAGAACAATGAACCCAAGCTTATCCTCACCTTCCATCCACATGCCTATGCCATCAAGCAAATTTTCCTGAGACACTGGTCCATCTTGGAATCGGATCCTACCACTCGTGAGGTATTCTCAAATGGCCCCAGGGTAATCTTCCGCCGTAACCAGAGCCTCAGAGACCACCTTGTGCACAGTCGCCTCCACACGGTTACCTCATCCGTGGGCACCTTTGAATGCCATCGTAGGAACTGTCTGACATGCCCATACGTTGTTCAGACACCAGAAATTGCATTTCCCCGAGGCACCTTCACCTTGAAAGATTGTTTCACCTGCACATCCCGCAACCTGATTTATGTTATCATCTGCAAACGATGTGACATGAAATACACTGGCCAAACGGGCAGACGTCTTGCGGATCGTTTTAGAGAACACCTCAGAGACATCAATCAGGGTGCTGATAAACCTGTCCCCAACCATTTCAATTCCTCCAACCACAATGGAGCCGACGATGCATGTGTCACCGCATTAAAACCCTGCTTCTCAAATAGCTGTGTCAGACTTAGAATTGAATGCCAGCTAATCAACAATCTGGGATGCATCCATCCGGCAGGAATGAATACTGTCGTGGACGCTACAGTATAACTGTGGCATCTTCCCCAATTGTTTACACTACCTATTACCGTGCTGTTCTCCCCCCCCCCCCCCCCCCGCGATATCTAGACTTAATTGTCCCCACATTTCTATGTTTTCATAGCAGACTGTTCACATATTTTTGGCTACTAAAATCCTTTTTGGCAACCCATTTTTAATTCTGCGCCACGCGTTTTCGCAGCTGGCCTAGTCACATTTCCTGCCCCACATGTAAATATCAGTTTGTGCATCATAAGTGATAGGTCGTGTGCTTGTGTTTCTGTCGTTGTTTTATCTGTGTTGTCATTGACAAAGATTCTTAGAATCGAAACGTCTGTGTGTCTATTGTGTGCGTTCGTGTGTATTTTATTTTATCTTATTTTATTATTCATTTTTATTATATTTATTGAGTGCTTCTGATTTCGGATTTTTCACCTGTATTTCGCGACACGTGGATCTCCTTGTAAGGTATGTGCAACGTTTGTTAATGTTTAGTTCGTTTTTTTCTCGCAGGAATTTAAAATACCTATTTGTTTCCATTTCAATTCTTGAAGTATGGATGCATTTGTTCTTTTCTTTACCCAAGATATTCTTAGAACTCGTCTATAACATTTATATTCAAAGGTATGTATGCGCTGTTCAGCTTGTTTAGTAAGTGTCCCTGTCTCATAGGCGTATGTTGCAAAGGGTAAGATGCATCCTATAAAAAATCTAATTTTTGTAGTTCTGTCTGTCCCACTCCATAATTTATTCAGTTGTTTTAGTCTTTGAAGAGCAATTGATAGTCGCCGTTTAATTTCTGTCATTGTGTCACCATTTTTGGTAATCAATGACCCAAGATATTCAAAATGTTCCACCACCTCCAATTTTTCCCCATTAACTTATATTTCTTTCTCCATAGTAGTTTTTTCTGTATGCATTATCTTTGTTTTTGCTATGTTAAGATATAAGTTGTGAATTTCACTATTCAATTGGGTTGAGGCTATTAGGTTTTCTATGCCATTCTGTGTTGTGGATAGTAATACTGTATCATCAGCATATCGAATCTCTGGTGTGTCAAGACCACCGATATTTAGAGCTTCATATAGCTCCCTGTTTATATCATCTCTTACATTTCTCATTATATTTTCGGCGTACAGGTTAAACAAATAGGGTGACAGCACGCAGCCCTGACGGACTCCTTGCTTGATGTCAAACCAATCTGATGTCTCGCCATCTATTCTAACTGCTGTTTGTTGGTCTAGATAGAGCATTTTTATGAGTTGTACTACATGTGATGGAAAGCCCATATTCCTCATGATTTCCCAAAGTTTCTGATGCTGTACACAGTCAAATGCCTTTGAATAATCCACAAACCATGAGAATAGGTTTACATTAAATTATCTGCACTTCGCTATTATTAATCGCATGTTGAATATGTGATCTCTTGTTCCTCTTCCTTGTCTAAATCCAGCTTGAACCACGTTAATCTCTTCTTCCATTTTCTTACGAAGTCTTCCCATTATGACTTTTTTGGAATTTTACTTGCTTGACTTATCAGGGCAACAGGTCTATAGTTGGTGCATAATTTCAGGTTGCTCTTTTTTGGTATTGGAATGAAGATAGTTCTCTTCCAATCTTTTGGCCATATACCATATTTCCAAATCTTTTTACATAATGCATGATATATGTGTATGCTTTCTTCTCCTCCCGCTTTAATTAGTTCAGCTGGTATCTCATCACATCAAGGTGATTTACCATTCTTCAGGTTCTTTACAGCCCAAGCAATTTCATCTAATGAGGGTTCAGGTTCTGTCTCTGCTGTCATTGGCTCATGTATCTCATTCATATCCTCACTGTCAGTCATATCATACATTCCACTGCAGTACTCCTGCCATCTTTCTAGAATTTGCCTACATTCTGGTATTTCCCATCTTGTCACAGATAACATTCAATTGAGGTTGAACATTTCTTGTCAATAACTTCATTTCTTTGAACATTTCATAATCTCTTCCAGTCTTATGATATTGCTCTATTCTGGTACAGCAATCTTGTATATATTGATTTTTGTCCTTTGTTGTGTTCTTTCTTATTTCTCGAGTTAAAGATTTATACTTCATCTTGCTGTTATCGGATTCATCTCCTTTCTGTTTCAGCTTCCTTCGTTGTTTTACTAATTCTAACGTGTCTAATGTAATCCATGGCTTAAGTTGCTTTTTCTTGGTCGGAATTAAATCTTTGGCTGCAGTTATCAAGATATCTCTAGCTTGTACTGCCAGTTCATCAGGTGTCATTTTCGCTTGTACAGACATCAAGACTCCAAAGCGATTCCTAACTTCTATGTTGTATGCATCTGGTATTTTTGTGAGATCAAAACGAAGTGGCCTTGGTCCTCGGGTAAGCTTTTTGAGTTTTAAATTCAGATCTGCTTCTAATAACTGATGATCTGCATCACAGTCTGCTCTTCGTAGGGTTTTTGCAGATGGTATTCTTGGTCTCCATCTTCTTTGTATTAAAATATAATCTATCTGATTGTTGGTAATACTGTCCAGAGACTTCCACGTGAAGAGTCTTCTTGGATGTTGTTTAAAAAGCGTGTTGGCTAACGTTAACTCATTTTCTGTGCAAAATTCAATTAATTTGTCACCTGCATCATTTCTATTTCCTAATCCAAATTTTCCTAAAACGTGTCTCTCATTTTCAGCTCTTCCTGCACCTACTTCCACATTAAAATCTCCCATTATTATTGCTATATCATTATGACCAATCTTATTTAATGTGTCTTGCAGTGTGTTGTAACAATCTTCAATTTCGTCCTTCTCTGCTGTTGAAGTAGGTGCATATATCTGTCAAGAGTTGTGTTTTTTGGACGGCCTTTAAGTCTAATAGTAAGAATTATATCACTAACTGGATTATATCTCATTAAAGCTTTTGCAGTTGTCTTATCTAAACAAAATGCCACTCAGCTCTGGCCTCCGACGTCTCTACCAGAATAAATGAAACGACTTCCATTTTCAATTGTAAAACGTCCCTTGCCGCTCCAGCGATGTTCACTAATTCCTAAAGTTTGAATGTTTAACCTCTCAGTCTCATCACATACTACTTTAAGCTTTCCCTCATACAGACTTCTCACATTCCACGTTGCTATTCTCACTCTTTTTCTTAGTCTGACACAGGGGATTTCCTTGGTAACACAGTAAGGATTAACTCCGTCATCACGATTACTAGTACTGGTCCTTGTGTCACACTCTTCCCCAGTGTTATCTGATCTGCCTGGCCTGGGGGTCTCGCTACCAGATCTCTTTATTATTATGTTTTCTTTCATGGTTGTTATGGTTTCTTGGCAAGTTTTGCAGAAGGTAGTTTGCCATTGCTTTCCTTCTGGGCAGTGACTGTACTAGTCGGTGGCCATAGCCATTGTCTCTACTGATGAGATCGTCTGCCTATCGCCGTAGAGTGCAAGACCATAACCAAAAACAACATGTCAGCTGCTCTCACACTCCATCCACCACCTGCTTCCATGGCTTCACGTAACCCTGATCGGGGTACTAAACGGGTACTCCACCTTGCCCAAGGGTGTCCCGTAGACTAACGGAGGAAAGGAGGCGTCTTACATCTCCTTTGATAGGGGATACCTGTAACAGTAATAGAGTACTGGGGTATTATTAGGATCTAGTGGGAAATAGATATAGCACGATTGAGCATCGAGAGTGAAAGGGTGAGAGATGCTCAATCGTGACGTATTGTGTTGGCAAGGGAAGTTTTACATCCCGGCTCAGAGGAAGAAGGAGCCATGTTGTCACCATCAAGATAATAAACGATATTTGAAATTGAACTCACGTCTTGTTAGTCTCTGTACACTGTTACAGGACTAATAAATGGTGCCGCTTAACCAAGGATACTGGACTGGACTTTGCCGTCGCGGACGCAATCCGAAGTACTAATAAACCATCAAAAGATCCAGACCAGACTACCTTTTGAGGCCTGTATTTAGAACAGACGTTTTCTCGAATCAGTTTTTAGACGGAGCTACTGTCTGTTGGAGGTTTTTGTCAAAGTCGGGAGCCGCTTGTTATTGTGCTCTGGGCGACCGAACTATGGTTGATATCCTCCTGTGAGTTTGGACTGCCGTTGCTTTAACCTGGCTGCTCTGAAGGTCACTTGCTTGTTAACGGACTGAGTAAATTTTTTCAGCTCTCAAATTCTAAGAAAATGGCCGTCTATGAGACTTACAGCTATAATTGGCCTGGACCGAAGCTCCATATCAAGTTCGGCTGAAATACTGATTTTCTTGATCACCGTCGTCCAGTGATGGTTTTGGTCGCTGTGGCCCGATAAATTGGTCATTAAAATCGAGCCCTCGTCAGCTCATCACAGAGCTTTACTGTATTTCAAGAGCCCATCCCTGGGTGGCTGATACGCTTGACCGCTCCTCACAATCTTGTAAGGCTGTTACAGAGACTTGAGATAACAAATTTTCAACTCAAGAGGCTTGGTAGAGCCGTCGCTTTGCATAGTACAACTCAAGGGGCTTGCCATAGCCGTTGTCTGAACTTTAGCATTATCAAGGGGCTTGCCATGGCCGTTATCTGAACTTTAGCGTTATCAAGGGGCTTGCCATAGCCGTTGTCTGAACTTTAGCATTATCAAGGGGCTTGCCATAGCCGTTGTCGTCTGACTTTAGCGTTTCCAAGGGGCTTACCATAGCCTGAGTTTTGCTAGTTTCAAATCGCCGCTTACATTGTCGCTATCTCAAGACATCGATGATGTGCCCCACCCGGGGTGAAAACAAAGGCTAGATATCTCAGATGGGACCCGACCAGGGGTTGAAGATTATCCCGGCATCCCTAGAGAAGTGACGAAATTACTTGAGAGAAGAGACAGACTACCGGAACCCCGCGACCGATTTTTCAACTGAAACAGGCTCCTGTTGATCGAACGAGTCGAGGAAAGTACGTGCTTGAGTCAGGAAACGAAAAGAAGGTGAAATTGTGTGGTTCTCAAACCCAGAAACTAACTATAGTTTTCCAAAACAAGTGAGTGTATTCCTTAAATTAAGAAATTGAAATTGTGTGCTTCTTTGCTTGCTTTGTTAAAGTATATTTTCAGCGGAACAGGACACCTCGGACATATAAATGTTGTCTTATAATAATGAACTTAGAATAAGATTAATATTATACTAATATAGTGATATATATATATTGCAATTTTGTGTTGTACGGGGGTATTTCATATTTCAGATCTACAATATGGAGACCCCAGATATTTGTTAGGACAGGTACTTGGTAGTGTATAGTGGATTGGATTACATTGCCGAACATTGTCAACATACAACATACTGGATAAAAATGGATAAAGAGTTAGGACGCGTGACTGCATGGTTGCAAGAATTGAAAGTAGCGGTCGATGAGGTAAATAATTTTGTAGAAAGGTTAAGAAGAAGAACGAATGGACTAGAGACCTATAGATTTAATGTACAAGGCAACAGAGTAGGAGGGAACAACAGGAGACAGCCAGTGCTTAATGAAGACAGAGGACGATATGATTCTATGTATGCGGCTGGTTATGACGAACCAAGTCCAAATGCTTATAGGGTAAGAGACGGTAAGAAGAACAGACATAATAGTGAAAGGTCAGACTGGTATAGTACTGGGCGTGAGAGAAACCTTGCAAAGAAATCGTGGGACTGGCCCTCTCACAGTGCAACCGCCAGAAAAAGACGTAACGACTGGTTTGAAAAGAGACAAAGACAATATTTGAAGTCAGGATCGAAAGACAGAGTGGAACACAAAGATAAGAATTCAACGACACCTAAAGTACTTGCCAACATTAGTATAGAACAAGAAAAGAAGACGACGGTAGTAGTAAAGAAAAGAAACCGAGAAACACAGACGCAGGCAGGTAATACGATAGAAAATAGTACACTGACTCAGGTAGATACAGTAGAGAAAAAGGTCCAGGTACAACCAGCCAGCAAGATAACAAAGGGAAGTCAAACTGACTTAATAGAAACTCAGTCAAAACCAACTCATTTGACTAAGGGAGACAAGGTTGAAGGTAAGAAAGACAGACATACGAGAACCAAGGACGAAAGAAAGCCAAGGAAGAAAAGTATTAAGGAAAGGAATAGTATGATTGTTAATAGAGGTAGTACTATGTCAAGTTCCTCAGCGATAGACAGGAAACTAATTCCCAAATGGTGTAAGAATATTAGCTCTCAAAGTTCAGGTTACGGAGCAGATATTCTTACAGCCGCGAATTATACTGATGCTGAAACAGATATTAATACTGATGATTCAGAGAATGAGAGAATTGCACTACGAGCAGATCCTGAATTGAAGACTGAGATTTCCTCATACGATGTAGTTCCTGGTAGACAAGTGAACGGAACTTTGGAATTGGATACCAGCTTATGTGACAAGAAAGTAGGAAGGGCTAAGGGACGAAGACCGAGAAAGAGAAAGAAAGTCAGATGTACTAAAGACGACTGTGAGAATAGTGTAGACGTGTTTGCATTGGGCTATGGGTCTGAGGAAGGAACTATTGTCAGTGTGTCATCTGAAGACGAGATGGGAAGATACAAGCGGTACGTAAGGTACACAGGGAACAGTGAGCAGACCAACGCAAATAAAGGTAATAAGAAGAAAACATTTAAGAAGAAGAATGGCGATAGACAGATAGCGCGAAATTACTCCGCGACAACAGAAGATAACATAAGAAAACTCAGAGAATTAAGACCTGAGTACTTTAACAGGTTGACAACAGATAGTGAAGAGGACATAATAAGAGAAAGACGGGTTAATATATTGAGAGACAACGAAATGTTTAACTTGGACACACTCTATAACGGTTAAAAATTCCTTGGGTGAGGAAGGAAAATGGAATAGTTTATGAGAAGAATTGAGATTTAAGCATATAGATATGGGAGCTGTCTGGAATAGGCAGATGAATTTTGTTTGGTGTAGCATCGCATGGTATAGGGTAGGCGATGGAGTTGTTGATATTTTACGTGGATACGTAGTACATGATATCTGGTTTTTGATTTCGGTGTAGGGAGAGTAAACTAGATAAAATAAGTTTGTCCGGAAGGGATAGGTACAGAGAGTTAATCACTTTGAGTGATGTATAAATGGTGTGCACAGAATTAGTAGAGGGTGAGAGATAAATGGTTTGACTCAGAGCTATGACGTGATGTCTGAGATAGTTTTGCTTGTTGGTTTGAGAAGAAAGAATAGTATTGTATGACAGCTGAACCGAGAATGTCTGGTGAGGAGAAATAGGTTGAGGAGGAATTAAGTATCCTGTGAGTAAAATAGTCAGTTGAACGCGAAGAGTATTAAGAGTAAAAGACTGTAGAAGTTGATACTTGAAGAATACGAGTTACGTCGTACTTGTGGAGAAGAAAGAGTTGATTAAGTCTGAGAAAGTTGTAGTGTGGAGAAATATAGAAAGCGGAATGAAGTTTGTTTTGAAAAGATAGTAGATAGTGCTGTGAAAGCGATATAAGTTGCGAGTGGCAGCGTCTGACCTTCGTATGGGAGTGAATGATTGAGTAAAGTAGAAATAAGGAAGAAGTGAATTGTGAAAATCCTGTGGAGAAATTCGTCTGGTTATGCGTTGTTCATACGTGAGTATAACTGTAGTCAAACAGGTGTTCGTCGTGATGAGTAAAGCAGGATAGAGCTGTGATAACGTCACTTAAGTGTAATACGTAGATAAAATGTAATGGTTGCGCTGATATATCTTGTGTCAATGTGTGTGGAGGAGATCAATACGCTTAGATTGTGCTGAGTGATTGCTGGAATATTGAATTGGCGTCTAAATTGTCTTTGTAGTAATAGTATAGACACGTTAGGTTGTCGCGATGCGAGTGGTCGTGAGATGAGAGCGAGGTTGTGTATCCGTGTGAATATGTGAAGAGTGGTTGATAAAACGTAGAACATAGAGTATGCGAAACATGGTTGGAGGATTGTGATGTCTTTTCGTTAGAATATCTGACGTTGGAAGGAAATTATGGAAGTGGAATGACGGAATGAGAGTTAACATTCTGAATGATGTTTCATAAAACATTGTTTAGTATTCTTGACAGGGACATGTAGAAGCAGGAATGCCTAATACTGAGAAACGAGGAAAGTGAGGTCCGTTGTCAGTTGTAAGTGGCGTGGCTTGCAGTTCTGAAAGAGTCCCGAGAAATAATAAGAAGAGTGAAAGATGCGGAGGTAAACATGGTTAGTAAAATGAATGTTGGAGAACGTGTTCCGAGGAAGGTGACCGGTTTGATTGTCGTCACGATGTAAGAGTGCTAGAAGAGACTTGAGGATAGCTTAGAGTAGTCGTGGTGAGATGTTGGAAGAAAATGATGTGTTTAAGTAAATTGCGTCGGATAGACGAGAAACTTAAAAAGTAGAGTTGGTTGTATTGGTGAGAGACAAAGTTATGTTAGACGTAAGAGGTTAGAAGGTTGGAGATACCGTGGTTAACGGTAATAAAAATAAGTAGTTGTAGAAATACTTGGAATAAATCCAAGGGAAATAATTGACCACTGGTACTTTGAGGTAACATTGAGATAATAATAGGTGAAATGAGTTGACCTGTAGTTTACAGGGATGGAATTACAAATAATATGATGTGTAAGGAGTTAGTTTGACTTCCAGAAAATGGAACGGTCAATTGTGGAGTGGTGATTGTGGTTGAGGAGAACAAATATTGTTCTAGATTAAAGAAGTTAGTCTGTGGTTAACAGATATACATACGTAGCAGTGAGGTGTTTTGTTTTCTCGGTTATGGGAGGTCAAGGTTGATGGGCCACTATATGTAGTAATTTGAAGGGAGTTGTATTTTAAAAAAAAAAAAACCTTCTCTTTAGAGAGAAGACAATTGTTTTATGGTGAGTTTTAATGCCTCATATATAATATGTTTTTTTGCTTGATTTGGTCCTGTAAAATGATTGTTATTATTTTAGAATAGGATTATTGTGTTCGTAGACTTTTGAATACAAACTACTGGTCCGTAAAAGAGACCAGTAGTATTAGGTAACAATAGATTAGGATGTATGTTGTATTATTTTAACCATCTTCATCACCATCATCATCACCATCTTCATCACCATCACCTTTAATTGACATGAGGGGAAACATAAATGATGTTATAAAAATGTGGGGGGGGGGTATGATATTCTGTTGTGATTTTATTTCGCTGTTTTGTATGTTAAATAGTAGTTAGTTAAGTTATGTTTAAGTTACAGGGTTTTGTCTAGAATAAAGACAATACATGGGCTTTATTTTAGTCCTTCGTTCAGAAAATAGTAATAAACTACTGGGGACTAGAAGAGAGACATTTATTTGGGATCCTTCGTTTAGAAAATAGTAATAAACTACTGGGGACTAGAAGAGAGACATTTATTTGGGATCCTTCGTTCAGAAAAGAGTTAATAAAACTACTGAGAACTAATAAAGAGACACATTCTCTTTGTGAAGAATAAGTTCATGGGTATTTTGTTGCTGTGATAATCAGCGTAGAGAGGTTAATATGGTTATGAAGTGTTGGAAACAGGGGACGAGCTTACTACACAAGTAAAGTGGTTATGGGAAAGTTTAGAGATACAATAAAGTAAGCATTAATTAGAAAAAAAATATAGGATTGGAAGCCACATGGGAGAAGAAAAGATTAATGAATACAGAAGTAGAGTAAATGAGGGAAAGTTATAAACATAGTTTCCGAGAGGTCAGAAGAGTCATGATATACACGAGAATGCTGGGTTATAGAAGAATAAGCAAATTACCCCAAAGAGTAAACATGAATTGGATCCATGTTTAACTAGACACTGTGGATAACAGTACAATAATAAAGGGGTGTAAGTGTGTTGATGAGAAATGAACATAGGGGAGACATAGTGACTTGGGGTGTTTGTAGGTCCGTAAGAAAGGGACTGAGATAAAGTTGATTGCAAGCAGTCACAGACAATGGTGGTTATTTTTTGCTGCCTTGGGTTACGGCACGAATTATGAATTGAGAGGTGGAAGATGTTAGAGAGGCATTGGCTTACATGGCCTGGGCAGGATGTAAATGTTTATCCCTTTGGGTGTATTAAGCTTCAGAGATAGAATAATAAGTGGGTTGCTGGAGTAGCGTATATAATGATCAGATTACGATGTTGTGGTTAACATTCCGAAGTTACTGGTGTCTGTAATAAATAGACATTTAAGGGGAGATTTCGAAGTTACTAAGTTGCTGTAGATAACGGCATAAGTGGAGGTTTTAGTAGATATACCCATAAGAAATGGACATTAAGAGATAATTTTTAACTGAGGTATAGGAGAAGATTAGTTATACGAGGTGATGTGGTTATGAGAGGTGATGTCTGTAAGGTTGGAGGAGGTCTTAAGGGATAATAGACCTTTTTAATTGTGTCCTCGGGATGTGTTTTGTGGTTAACATTACAATGTGAGATTGAGATAAGGTAGTGTCTGTATTATATAGACACTTAGAAGTGAAGAATATTTTTAATGGTTGGTATTTGATGCTGTAGATAGCAGCGTAAACGTTTACCATAATGAGTGGTAAAGGTGTGTGATTTAGGTGAGTGTGGTTTTAGACTTTATTACATAAAGTCTCAAATGACATAGGAGGGTAAAGGAGTATGGTTTGGTAAAGGGGGTGTGTGATTTTTAGCTGAGTGTGGTCTTTGTGTGGAAGAGTTCTACTGCTTCTTTTAAATGCCGGTGGCCACCGATTCTTTATCTTTCTATCGTGTGAAAGTGATTTCAAGTTAGTCGAAAGGGGAGAATGGTATCAGCGTTTGAAATAGTAAGCGGAATGCTTATGAAGTGGAAAAGTAATATTTAAGAAGATGTGTTATAATGTATTTTATAAAGTTGATATTGAATTGTTATTAAAGATATGTAAATATGTTATGGTTGTTTGAAGAGCCAGAAACGAAGAAGAAGTGGGTTGATATATATATATATATATATATATATATAGCAGGGGAAGACTTAAAGAAATAGAATATTCACTAAGATAGAGTTGCTTTGGGGAAGATTAGGGGAACTGTGAGAGATAAAGAAAAGGAGGGAATAGAGTAAGGGGATTAGGAGTAAAGATTTTTTCCTTTTATAGGAAAAATTCTTTAAGTAACACGGGGAGGTGTAACAGTAATAGAGTACTGGGGTATTATTAGGATCTAGTGGGAAATAGATATAGCACGATTGAGCATCGAGAGTGAAAGGGTGAGAGATGCTCAATCGTGACGTATTGTGTTGGCAAGGGAAGTTTTACATCCCGGCTCAGAGGAAGAAGGAGCCATGTTGTCACCATCAAGATAATAAACGATATTTGAAATTGAACTCACGTCTTGTTAGTCTCTGTACACTGTTACATACCCCTACTCCGCTAACCGGTCTTTGTAATTGCCATATTTTTATTGGACAGTGTGTTTCACACCATACAAAATGAAAAAGACTTCTACTCTTTGACTAATTTTCATAATTGAAACCAAATACAATGCAAATGATCAGAAATCATAAAATTGTACTTTGCTTGTTTATTTCTAATTTATTTTTATATTATTAATATCATGTCCAGATTATCGTAACAACGGCCTAGTATAATTGTTGAATGGTGACCGAGGTAATAAACAATACTGTTCAAACAACTTCGGGAGAAACCACGTAAACAAATGTAATAAACAAAATTAAATTAAACCATAGTAGATAACGACTTAACATATTAAGGGACATTACCAAATCTAGACATATTTCTTACATTTACAGATCTAGAAATTACTTTATTAAGTTTCTGTTAAAGACATTTGTAAATCAACCTTTACTGCTACACCTCAATATTTCAAGTTGTATATGTAAAAGAAAAATAACAGCTTATTAACACAAATATTATATTACTTAGTTACATTACGTTTTGCACAACACATTTTTATAATATGTCTTTATAGCTATTCTTGAATTATACATATTACTGTACTACGGTTTTAGGATTGACTTCAAGTTCTATTTTTGACTGGTCTTTGAAAGGCCACATAAATAGTGTCTGTTTCATTTCGCAGCCTTTTGGCTAACATCAAAGTGTAGTATCTGCACTTGATCTCGCCAGGACCACATACAGAGGCGGTCATCCGAATGATGCACAGGGACGTGAAGGCCTGATGGAGAGACTCTGTTCCCTATGGGAACCCCCGAGCATTTACATTTATTAAACACAAAACAACAACAAAAATCGCCTTCAAAGTATTGAGCTTTGGGCTTAGATCAAGGTGTATTATATGCACTTGATCTGGCCAGGGTCAGTAGCAGGGGTGGTCATATAACTACACACGGGGAAGTGGCGACTCTGGCCCCTGTGGAACATTGCGCATTTATATTTTTTTTGGGTATGTTTTTGTTTTTTTACACGGATATACATCATCAACGTTCACTGCTAGAAGAAGAAGAAGAAGAAGAAGAAGAAGAAGAAGAAGAAGAAGAAGAAGAAGAAGAAGAAGAAGAAGAAGAAGAAGAAGAAGAAGAAGAAGAAGAAGAAGAAGAAGAAGAAGAAGAAGAAGAAGAAGAAGAAGAAGAAGAAAGAAGAAGAAAAAGAAGAAGAAGAAGAAGAAGAAGAAGAAGAAGAAGAAGAAGAAGAAGAAGAAGAAGAAGAAGAAGAAGAAGAAGAAGAAGAAGAAGAAGAAGAAGAAGAAGAAGAAGAAGAAGAAGAAGAAGAAGAAGAAGAAGAAGAAGAAGAAGAAGAAGAAGAAGAAGAAGAAGAAGAAGAAGAAGAAGAAGAAGAAGAAGAAGAAGAAGAAGAAGAAGAAGAAGAAGAAGAAGAAGAAGAAGAAGAAGAAGAAGAAGAAGAAGAAGAAGAAGAAGAAGAAGAAGAAGAAGAAGAAGAAGAAGAAGAAGAAGAAGAAGAAGAAGAAGAAGAAGAAGAAGAAGAAGAAGAAGAAGAAGAAGAAGAAGAAGAAGATGAAGAGAGATTATTTATATAATACTATTATAATATAAATTATGTACTCATATAATTAATTAATGCATAATCATTCAAAATGATAATCAATCAGTCATTTATGCATATATAAGCAAGTTAATAATAAGTCAATCATGTATGCATCTATATTCAAGTTAATAATCATTCAATCAATTATATATACATATATAACTACATTAATAATACATCAATCACTAATATATAGTATCCATCATCTTAATTTCATTTTCCTAATAATTCCTGAAATACAATATCAATGAAATGAATTTCATTAATATGTTTACTTGTATAATTACTTAATAAATTAATTATATCGAACTTATTCATAACATAAACGATCATTATTATTTTCACAATTATATTGATATAAACAATATTTATCTAGCAATCCATGCTTTATTTTATACTACTTTTTACTGTACGCATATTTCTCCCTATAGGATAAATCAGATGCTTTTCATTTCTTTCCTATTTATATCCTTGACCCATACTTTCTCCAACAGAATAATTCTTTTTCATCAATCAACTTGTTTTGTGGCATCATTGCCCAATGCTCACCCTGTTATACAGAGACGTTAATTTATGGTGCTTCCATCTGTCTATTGGTACCAGTAAGATGATGATTTTATACAATTACATAACTTAGTATCTATAATATCATCACCAACTCTCTGTCTGTCACATCTAGGTATCATATAGACTGCTTTAGCGCCTCAGCTCAAAGAGAGTTTCCCCAAACCTCTTAGTCTAATCACCTTGGCTAGTCAACAGTGCACCTATATATCCGTCTAGAGATGTATCTCCTATCTTGGTACAATTCCGGTGTACTGGTCTATCCGTTTAGGGGAGTTGCTTCTATCCCAGCACCAAGCACTGTATTCTTATCCTGTACCCTTGTTACTTATGGCTGCAATTACATTTAATAAGAAAAAAGGCAATGCTATGATAGCAATTGATTTCACCACTTGTAAATAATTATGACAATTGAACCAGAACCTTGCATGCATTAACAAAGATTAGCAAAATTTATTGAATGGAAAATATGAACCAAATCCTTAGAAATTATGTTCCACCATAGCTAAACCAATGCCGTGTTTCATTACCCAGAGACACGAAAACGGTCAGGTGACAATGTAGCATAACTTCACCTACTGATATCAATTATAAACTTTTTATTTTTAAATCACACTTCACCACAACGACACCCTGTTGTGTATCATATCTCGAAACACAACAATAGTTGATTGAATCTACAATCAATTATGTCCAACACCTTGCAGAGCACGTCCCCCGCCACATAACAATTACCCACACCATATGCCGGAAAGCTGCTCTACCCGATGTGAAACATATTATGAGAAACACCATCGTCGCCATACAATGATTACCCACAATTTATGCCGGCAATGCATTTCTCCAGCTGTAAACAAAACTCAGTCATGCAAAATTCACTTTGCCAGGTGTTAACACACTGTCTGTTAGTTTTCCACTGGACAAATAATTGCTAGCTCCATTTTAATCAACCACTAAAAATGTTATTGTTTTTTTTACTGAATGTCTATCTCCGTATGCCCTTGTTAATTGGAGCTAAACTGTACTTACTTACAACAAATAACAATCTTATATTCAAGAATACATGCAAGAGATAATGATAACCAATTAAATAAGTTTCCGCATGCACTAAACCACGTTAAAAGGAAATATTGAATGGACTTAAAATATAAACACCAGTTTCTTCAAAATCAATCATGAGTCGCTTTCCATTGCTATATAATATTAATCACAATACAACAAACACAACAAACAGTTGTTAATCAAACTTTCAAGATTTTAGATGTTGCCATGCAAAACTAATCAGATTCATGCATAAAGATTAGTAGATACCACTGGGTCTATACTTGCATTCCTAGTTATCACGATGTTAATTTATTAGTATCACAACATCCACAAAATTAGTGATAATAATAATATAATTAAGAATTAATTATAATACTACTCAATTTACTAACTATTAATATAATCATATTCTTTCATAATCTCATATTTAAATATATAATTTCCAACCATAATAATATTTCATCATCATCAAGTGCCCTGCCAGCTGGCGTAGGCGTTCATGGCTCTCCACAGATCTCGGTCTTTGGTTTTCTGGATCAACTCTGCTGCTGATATTCCTCCGTGCCACCGTTTCAATCCGTCCAGCATCATTTCTCTTGGTCTGCCTCTGCCTCTCTTCCCCTCGATCTTTCCAGTTGTCACGATGTTCTCCAATGCCTCTCTTCTCATTACATGACCAAAGAAAGCTGTTTGTCTCTTTCTTACTGTTGTATACAGTGTTCTAGTTTCATTAGCCTGTTTCAGGCAGTCATCGTTAGTTACTCTGGCAGTCCAAGGAATTCTCAACATTCGTCTCAGGAACCACATCTCTGTTGCTTCTAATTTCTTCTTAATTTGTTCATTTATATTCCAAGATTCACTGCCATACAGCAAAACTGGTTCTACATAGCATTTCAGCACTCTCTTTCTTACACTCAGTGATAGTGACCTATTGCACAATATATTCTTCATTTTCTGAAATGCGGCCTTTGACTGCCCTATTCTGCACTTACTCTCTGTTGTACATCTTCCATCTGATGTTATAAATGTCCCTAGGTATCTAAAATTATCCACTTGGTTAATGTCAAAGATCTACACAGGAGCTTAGAGAGTTAAGACGGAGCTATACATAGAACACCAGACAGGAGAGACACAGGCACTATATTTAGCTTGACAACAGGACACACTCGTGTCAACTAAGAGGTCGTTGAGTGCTTATGAGCGAGGGTTTCCCAAGAGTATAGGGAACTCGCCTCTCGACGAGTAACTGGAGAATACCAGTTACTTTAGTTAACTGACCAAGCGTGCTAGGACTCCACGCACGCAAACTCGCCAGCGCACGGAGGACTGAATGTCCGTGGTTCAACGCGCAACTAGAAGGGTCAGTGAGACTGGGACAAAGGACAGATAGAGAACAGACGTGTTCGCTAGGAACCTTATATAGTTTATCAGCAATAGTGTTAGCTAGGCTTTAGATTCCAATTAGTTAATAGTATCATTATTTTCACCTCTTCAATGCATCTGTGAAACATACAATGTTGTTGATTATCCATGAAGTATTCCGCTCGCAGAGCTTGTGTGTAAATAGCTCTAAATAAAATGTATCCTTTTGTAAACCACACGAGTTATTGATTCGTGTCGTGCAAAAGTAGGGAGTCCTGAATTACCTGTCGCAAGTAGGTTGCTGACAGGCAGGACCCATTTGGTGTCAGAAGTATCAAGTAGGTTGCTGACAGTTAAGAATTTTTCCTTCTATTTCTATGTCACATTTTGGTGTCACCATTTCTTTGATATCACCATTGTTACTGTTTACTTGATATTCAAGGAGAGTCCTTTCCTTGCACTCTCTGTTACTACAGTGTCCAACAATTGTTGTAGGTCTGTTGCGTTATCTGCCACCAATAATATTTACTAATACTTTATTGCTGTATACTCTTCTAATAATTATTTCCTAATACTTACTACTTCTTTTAAATAATGTGCTAACTAATTTATACCACTATTATGTCCCGTTAATCCATTATGGACTAATCTAACTAATTCTACATAGTCAGTTTCAAATATCAGTCACTTCCTAACACAGTTCTACTACCTAATGACTATAACACTACTAACAATTGCTTTGTTTACATTTGTTAAGTACTACACATTTACGGCTTTAAGAATATAACACTGTTGTTCTATAAGTATGTCGGCGTCTTCCAAATTCACAGATAATTTTAATGTTTCTATTCTAATGGTTTAAATTCTGCACAGATCCTATCTATAATAACACATTTATAACTAATAGGAATCTTCAATGTTACTATTTCGCACTGTCTTTAGCGATCACAGAGAATTTTTGTTCGTGCCATTCCATCTGGACACGGCCGTTGAGTTTAATTCTACACAGTTGACGTATCGAGCAGTGTTCTCGCGTTGACCTGTACAGTTGTTCATAGTGTAGCTCCCGAGTTGTACTTAGGTATACAACCTAGCTGCCAAATTAGGTCAGGTAACAACCTTCTATCCTCCCTTGCGGTTTGCTAACATGCGATTCACACAGCTGGCTAGAGCGAAAATTAAATGTTTATTTGCGCTCGTTAACGGTTCTTGTCCTCTTGTGCTATTTATTACCAATTCTTTATCTTCTTTATCATTAACAATAATTGTTCGTTATGAATGTGGCACACTTCTTCACAGTTCATCCACAAACATTTATATTTCCAACAAGTTTTTGGTTAATATTTTATTTTTTCTTACAATAATTCAACTTCTTGACGTGTCATGACGATTTTGTTGTTATGTCTTATTTCTTCACGCTTCATGAAGATATCGTATGAAGTTGATATAATCTTTAACATTCTATTATGATACACTTTCTTGGTTACTTAAAATCGATCACATATTGTAATGTTCAAACATAGTCCAAAGTCACTTTGGAAAACATTACATTTATATAGTTCTTATATATTCTATCGTCCCGAGATATCAGTCGGCGAACCTCCTTGTGTGCCAGGGAGCTCATGACATGATGTAGCTGACAATATGGGATTTTAAATGTCAGAGAGCGCATGACGAATATTACATGTCAAATACCCATATATAGGCCCTGATGGATAATCTTTCTCTCTGATCCTAGGGGTATAATATCCATGCAGTCAATACCTGGAGGTGTTTAAACTCTCCTTTCTGTCGATACTCAACTTCACACCTTTTTTTTTAAAACACAACACAAGTGCGATTTTTCTTCGACCTGTTCCTGAATCTGATACACAATTTAGACTCGCCTTTTTCGCAAATAAATATACGACACTAAATTACAATCTAAACATATCTACACAAGTAATAACACGGTAGGCTCATTTTGTGGCCATGACCATCTTCTATATCATCGTGCGTCCGCATCAGTTGACAGTCACGGCTAGGATGAATCTCAATGTCCTTGTCACATTCGCGATCACGTGTGTTCGCCCCGGTGACAATCTCGCTCGCCACATTGGTCACGATCCACGATAGTCCCGTCCTTCTGGGTGACTTTTCGTCACTATGCCATGAGGTACTATTCAACCCATGACATAACATAAGAACAAAACAGACTTGTTTCCGACTATATTATTACTTGTTAAATAAAGAGAATTGTATATTTATTAATTCCTGTATTTCTACATCACTTAATCACGGAATAAAACTGGCTCATTAATAGTGCGATGTCTCGGAAGCTGAAATATTGTTAGTTAGTTAGTTAGTTAGTTAGTTAGTTAGTTAGTTAGTTAGTTAGTTAGTTAGTTAGTCGCAGTTCCAACTTCACAGCAACGGGTCGTCTATGTTAAGTGTCACGTGGTTTGGTCAGAACCGGGTTAGAAGGCATAGTTCCTGAGAGAGGGGCCGGGGGTTGAGCAACACGACATTGAACACGTGACATTGGGGACGCCTTGGGCATGGACATAAATGAGGAAGGGGCCCAGGCAACAGATGGTGAATCTCTGCGACGGGCCGTGATGAGAGCGACGTTCTGCAGGATACATGCTGCATGATAATGATAATTTCCCTGATCTAGTTGCTGGGTAAGTATGTGTTCGGGTATTTTATTTTTCATATCATATTTAAAGAAAAGAACAAATGCATCAATACGTCAAGAGCTGAACATTGAAGAAGGTTGGCCATTAAAGACGATAGAAGAAAAATAAGTTGAAATATTTAGGTCACTTGAAACGTCACGGAAGTTTGGAGAGAACAATAATGGAGGAGTATATGCCTGGGAAGAGAGGTAGAGGAAGTCCAAAGAGAGATGATCTCCAGATGGGTGTATCGGACATGGGACATCGTTCTTATGATCGAGAGGTTTCTGGAAAGTTGTTATGGGAGCGAGGTTCTGCAAAAGACATGCTACAGAATGAATTAATGAATATCCTATTTACAGGACATCGCTGTCAACACCAGGATTCTTCTACTGTTGTTGAAGTCTTGGCAAGTTTACGTTCAGTACTTTGCGTGTTCAGGTATGATCCTAAAAATAGACCTAACCTTTCACGGAGAATCAGGTTACAACATTGGAGACTAAAGATATTAGAGACAGAGCTGGACAGAGGAAGGCAATGCTGGATGAGTTGATAAACCGGCTGAAAATATAACAGCTAGTGAGTTCATCAAACATACAGTCGATAGATGGTTGTGTGAATAACACACATGGACGGCGACCGGGGGGGGGGGGGGAATTCGAAAAGAAAACGGAGAAGAGAATCAGAGGCATAAAAACAGGTTTGTCACATTTCCTTTACATCCTGACGTCACGGTCAACCCCAGCACTGGTTTGCTGTTTGTAATTTCTTGGAAAGCTTACGTTCAGAAGTTTGCCATTGCTTTCTGAACGACCAGCACTCATACCATTGCATGAAAACCAAAGCAAGGCGGTCTGCTTCTAAATCGCCCGCAGCTGTGTCGTGAACGCGGTATGCGAGAATACGAATTGCTACCGTAACACCTTCGCCACAGAACCGACTGAGCCATCAAACGTATCCGAAGTCGAACCCACAACTTCCGGGGCGTGACGTAGGTGGCTGAACCATTTCGCCACGGAGACCCCGTATGCAGGATATCGCCACTGGAAATCTTCATGTACGACACTACCCTCCTGGCACCAGAAGAAAGCCCTACCCGCCGCATACCTCCATGTCATTGAATTGTAAAGGATAGCTTACATTATTACACATGGCTATCTCCATAAGTGCTCCAGCCTCCTCCTGTAGATAATGCAAGGAGACATTTAGTACTGCTACTTGTACAATATTTGTATTTATTGGATTGCCTTTCATTTTGACCTTAATAACTCTATCTGAAATACACCATTAATTGACTTGGCTGTAATTTTTAATCAAATAGTAGTTCTACTCCTTTTTCGAGTGTATCCCCTCCAGAATAAATTATTGTGTATTTGTCAGTTGTAATTTTGCCCGACCCCTTCCATCTCATCTCTCCAATACCTAGAATATTCTTCGTTTTCATGCTTTCCATTCCTTCTTATCACATTGTTCAACCGTCCCAACTCATTTAATGTCCTAACATTCCATGTTCCTATTTGCAATTTATTTACCATTTTAAATGTATTTCCTATTTTAAATTTAGTCATTATGATTTTGCAATGAGTAGTTGGATGACGGTAATGTGTCACCTGCTGCTCATTGGCTGTCCCTACCGGACGAGGATGCCCTAAGATAGCCATTAATGTCGTTCACTGCCACTGATATGTGACTATTCATGGAATCTTGGGAAGATAATGTGGTGGTTTCCCATTGACGTCCACATATACATGGGGGTCTTTTACCTCTGCCTTTGACGGCAATTTGTCAGAACAAGTGCGTGCCTTGATCTGCACAGCAGTAAATGTGTCCACATATCCCGGTGGACACTCGGTCGCCAGGGCTGTATTTTCCACACTGTTGCGTGTTTCCCATCCTCTACCAGTGTTAGGTGCAGTTGAGATTGTTCCTTCCTAAACTTATGGTTTATGATGGCCAAAACTCTCCAGTGCCGGCTCCCTGGCCGAGGAGTTAGCAGCTTTCTCCGTTAACCCCGAATACTCTAGCGGTTGACGTAAGCGCATGAGAATTAGAAGTGGTTCGAGTCGCGCAAGTGATTATGAGAGTATGGAGCCGGTCGCTCAGAAAGTCGTGGCGTGCTGATGAGTGTAATCTAGCCTAGGAATCAACATACAGCTGAAAGATGCTGGTGTTTACCGCAATATCCTGAAACAGGATGGAAACGCGGGAAAAAAAAAAAAAAACTCTCCAATAAAGCTTAACTGTAGAACACACCTACTCCCAGTACTGTCTACTGTCTACCATGTTTTAAAAACAACTGTCATCTCTTTTTGATTACATACCAATGGTTTGGGCATACGAATTGCATCTTCTTAAGCAAATCTTACCATTCGTAATTTATAAACAATTCTATTCAAACAACTTAGGGGGTGGCCACATAAACAAACTGAACAAACCAAATCAAATTAATGCCAGGGATATAACAGTCATTAACATTAACTGCAAATATAGTCCGTTTATGGCAGGGTGGGGGGGGGGGGGGGTCTTGAGCCTGAGGAATTAAGGCCACCTGGCTTGTGCAGTAGCCGCGACCTGTGCAGGTTAGAGTTTTGTTTTCGTCCCCGACAAAAAAAACAAAAAACAAAGTAAATTCCAAACCTTACTAGGATTCCAACCATGGTCTCCCGAAGGAGAATCCGACGTTCTAGTCTCTCGGCCATAACAACTTAACATATTAAGGGACATTACCTATCCTACAAATATTTCTAACATTTACAGTTCTGGCAATTACTTTGTAAATTTTTCGTTAATTTCATTTGTAAATCAACATTTACTGCCATTCTCCAATATTTCAAGTTACTTAGTTACATTTTGTTTGCACATTTTAAAATCTGCTTTCCTGGCCTTTCTGGACAAATGTTTATATCTTTACTAGACGCTCTTGGCCGGTCTTCTTAGCCAGAGCACAGCGACTTTCTCCGTAATCTCGTATACGCTCGTGAGTAACGTGACGACGGCGAGAATCGGTAGCGGTTCTAACCGCGTCGGTAACTTACGGGATATGTGAGCCGGTCGCTCAGAAAGCAATGACAAACTACTGAGCGTAATCTTGCCAAGAAATCAACCATCAGCTGAAAGATGCTGATGTTGACAGCGATGTCCTGTATAGGATATGCAAACATTTTATATTTAGACTCTCTTGATGTTATACGTATTGTTATATTTATGGCTTGCTCTTAAAAGGCCAAATAATCTATGTTTTATTTCTCAGCCTTTTTGCTAAGATCAAAGTGCGCTATCTGCACTTGATCTCGCCAGGGCCACATGCAGAGTCGATCATCTGAATGACACACAGGGGCGTGGAACCTCATGGGGTGATTCTGGCCCCTGGAGTACAGCGCGCCCTTATTTTAAAAATTGAGTATTTTTACACGGACATACGTAATCCATGTTCACTGCTACAAAACCACACCGCTGAGCGAGTTTACAGCAGGTCTGCTGTCGTCAGAAGTAGCCACATTTTCCCCTGACCTCCCCATAACATCCCCCCTGACGAGTGCCTCGCGTCTATTACCTTCCTCACACTTCCCGTGGGAGTGTCATATCGTTTCTCATTTTCCTGTCCTGCGCTCAGATCCTGATTTTCAGCTTGAACACACTTTAATCAGACGGCTCCGTGGCGACGGTTTTACGGAAGTGGTTCGTGATCCCGCATTCCCACGTTCGAAACACAGCTGCGCACGATTTGGCAGCAGAACGCGTTTCGTTGGAATTTTAAGGAATGGTATGGGTGCCGGTCGTTTAGAAAGCAATGACAAACTACTGAACGTAAACTTGCCAAGACATCACAACAGCAAAACAATGCTGGTGTTGACTTCACATGTTTATCTTAACATGCTTTAATCACTGGTGGTGGCTATCCCACAATAAGTTTGTGGACGTGTCGTGAGAAAGGGAACACTGTTGAATGTTGTCACAACGGTAAAGTTGGAGAAGAGGAGAGGCAGGGGGAGACGAATGAACTAACTTAATTTTCAAAGGGTTAAGAATTGGGCACGCAGGGCCATCTAAATAGAGACGATAGTGCGCGGTTTGGCATCATGGCATGGAGGAATATCAACATCAGAAAGGAGAGCAGCACACGAGACACAAGGTTGTGCACAGACATGATGACCTTCGCCAGACTTTGGGATATTGAATCGGAAGTCCAAGCCATAATATATTGTAAACATAACACTTGATCACTATTAATTTTAATTGGTAATTTAAATATATTTAATATAACAATCTGTTTGGTATTGTTGCATTATTATTTTTGCGTTTGTTTTTGTTGTTGTTGTTGTTGTTGTTGTTGTTGTTGTTGTTGTTGTTGTTGTTGTTGTTGTTGCAGTCGCTCGGTTTGAACTCAAGCGTATTCCATAAAAGCTACTTGTAGTATCAATGGATTGAATGTTGTGTGTAGATTAGCTTCTCCTTATTATCAGTGTCCCTCGGAATCCGGCTTCAGACGTACTTGTAAATTATGTCCTTAAGTCAAGGGCAAGAAGTCAACATTATAGTCCTACTCTCATGGTGTAGTGGTTGAACCTTCTACCTCAGCATCAGCACACTGGATGTTTAAGAAAGAGTGCTCTTATCCATTCTCCCATTTTTTTTCCCGCGTTTCCATCCTGTTTCATGATATTGCGGTCAACATCATCATCTTTCAGCTGTTTGTTGATTCCTAGGCTAGATTACGCTCATCAGCACGCCACGACTTTCTGAGCGACCGGATAATAGTCTCATAAGTGACTAGCGAACAGGGAGACCGGCCCATTCTGAGACACACACACACACACACACACACACACACACACACACACACACACACACACACACACACACTAGCTGACCCGGCCTGGCTTCGCCAAGCACCGGGCGGGGAGCATCTTATTTAATTCATATTCGACCCCTGCTCCCGTTCCCGTTCCCAAAAAAGACGACATGCCCCGGTTTCGCCCAGCCCCTGGCGGGGAGCGTCTCATTTAATTCATATTCGGCCCCTGCCCCCGTTCCCCCCCCCCCCCCAAAAAAAAACGACCCGGCCAGGCTTCGCCAGCGCCTGGCGGGGAGCATCTCATTTAATTCATATTCGGCCCCTGCTGCCGTTCCCGTTCCCAAAAAAAGGAGCGTCTCATTTAATTCATATTAGTAGACATATAAGCTCCCGTTCTCGTTCCCGGAAATATGGCGAACAGATTGGAAGAGAACAATCTTCTTCCCAATAACTAAATAGGGCAATCTGAAACTACTGAACGTAAACTTACCAAGATATCACGAAAACCCAATAAATGCTAAGATTACTGTATAGATGTCGAAGAAAAATAAAAAGATGAGTTAGAAAATTTTCACGTATTTAAAATAGATGCATTATTTTTATGAAAACTTTAAAATTGCCTTAAAGATTTTATAATTATATATTATAAAGCATATGCCTGTAAATAACTGTAGACAAACATTTTATAAAGCTGTGATAACAATGCAACAATTATATATAAAATATATAGCAATGCTACTAAAAGTTATGTCCCTTGATATAACTTTTCTTAAGTTAAGTCCCCTGGCTATATATAAATTATAATTTAAATTACACAATTAAATTTTATTACGTAAATAGCTGTTTGTAAACTAACAAACTATGACAGTTGGCTGCACGGGAATGATAAGAACACATGTAGAAAATTTCATCTCAATCGGATGCGTTCGCGAAAGCATAAATAACAAACACTGTTGCATGTTTTTCGGTCTACATTCTCTTACTTATTTCTGCATCTCGCATTTCATCGTCTGTTGTTAATTAATATCATCATCAAGTGCCGTGCCGGCTGGCGTAGGCGTTCATGGCTCTCCATAGATCTCGGTCTTTGGTTTTCTTGATCAACTCTGCTGCTGATATTCCTCCATGCCACCGTCTCAATCCATCCAGCATCACTTCTCTTGGTCTACCTCTGCCACTCTTCCCCTCGATCTTTCCAGTTGTTACAATATTCTCCAATGCCTCTCCTCTCATCACATGACCGAGGAAAGCTGTTTGTCTCTGTCTTATTGTTGTATATCATGTTCTAATTTCATTAGCCTCTTTCAGGCAGTCGTCGTTAGTCTCTCTGGCAGTCCAAGGAATTCGCAACATTCGTCTCAGGAACCACATCTCTGTTGCTTCTAATTTCTTCTTAATTTGTTCATTTACATTCCAAGATTCACTGCCATATAGCAAAACTGGTTCTACATAGCATTTCAGCACTCTCTTTCTTACATTCAGTGATAGTGACTTATTGCATAAGATACTCTTCATTTTCTGAAATGCGGCTTTTGCCTGCCCTATTCTTCTCCTAATCTCTGTTGTACATCTTCCATCTGATGTTATAAATGCCCCTAGGTATCTAAAATTATCAACTTGGTTAAGGATTTTCCCTTCTATTTCTATGTCACATTTTGGTGTCACCATTTTCTTTGATATTACCATTGTTACTGTTTTCTTGATATTCAAGGAGAGTCCTTTCCTTGCACTCTCTGTTACTACAACGTCTAATAATTGTTGTAGGTCTGTTGAATTATCCGCCACCAATACTGTGTCATCTGCATAGCGTATATTATTTATATTATAACCTCCAACTAGTATTCCTGGCATCTCTTTGATCTCTCTCATTATTACTTCGCTATACAGGGAGAAAAGATCTGGTGACAAGACACACCCTTGTCGTACTCCTAGCTTTATCTGTTCGTAACTACCCTCTTTATTTCCCATTTTAATTGCTGCTACTTGGTTCCAGTAAATATTCTTTATTATTCTTAAATGTTTTCCATCAGTGTTGATATCTTCCAACATTTTAATCAGTTCATCATGTTTTACTTTATAAAATGCCTTTGTATAATCTATGAAGCACAAATATATGTCTCTCTGTTTCTCTATTGACCTTTCTATTAGTGTCCGTAATGTATAAATTGCATTGTTTGTGCCCTTTCCTTCCACAAATCCATACTGTTCTTCACTAATTTCCATTTTTATTTTATTTTTGGTTCTTCTCATTATATATGTTTTGCCATGAAGTCTTGGGAAGATAATGTGGTGGTTTCCCCTTGCCTTCCACATTCACATGGTTGTCTTTTTACCTCTGCCTTTGACAGCCATTTCCGACTGTAAGGACAAGTGAGTGCCCTGCTCTGCTCAGCTGCAGAGTTGTCCACTTATTCCGGTGGATACTCGGTCCACAGAGCTGTGTTAGCCACACCGTAGTGTGTTTCCATCCTCTTCCGCGGGGAGGAGCAGTTGGGATTTTCCCTTCATAAAGTTATGGTCTCTGACCAAAACTCTCCAGTATTTTTAGAGGACTTTTAGAATTTTTTAATTAATATAGGTAAGAAAAATTGGTGACCTGCACAAGTGACTTTTCCATTTACATTAATTTTCAAAAGTTACTTGATACTGTCAGTGTTGATAACCATTGTTTTCATTTACTTTATGTTTATTTCCAGTCATTTTGATCGCCTAATGTTTACAAACAACTCCGCTATGTTTCAGTTAATAAAACTAATACAACAAACGTCGTGTGTATCTTTTACTGTCTCCTGCTACTCCTCCAATATGGAGTTACGAGGTCTTCGTGACCACTGGGTTAACGCGCTTGCGCTTACATTTCCGGTGCGATGACTGCGGTTCAGTCCTTACACCGGTCAGTTGGAATTAGAAGTTGACTTCTAGTTCAGAAATAATGGCAAAATAATAAAAACAAGTTAGTTGCATATCCTTTAATGGGCTTTGCAGTCAACCCCAGCATTTTGTGGCTGTTCGTGATGTCTTAGCAAATTTACGCTCAGTAGTTTGTCATTGATTTCTGAGTGACCGGCACTCAAACCATTGTAGGGAAACCAACGCAAGGCGTTCTGTTTTTAAATCTCCCGCAGCTGTGTTTCGAACACGGTAGGTTCATTTGAGGACAAGCTCTATGGAGATATCAACAAGCTCACGTTGACTGCAGCTTACTTTAACAACATTCAGGTTAACATCTAAAGGTGCATGAAGATGTATTTAGACTGCCACACTTCATACCACAGGTATGTAGGTTACAAAAGCATCCCAGAGGCAAGAAATGGAATATTGCTTGGATAGCAAATCCATTGCGTGGAAAGTCTGAATCAAAAGCTCACTGTGTGGGCTTCATAAGAGGTGGAAAAGTGTCCTAGTGACACGAAATGGAATATTGCTTGGATAGCAAATCCATTACGTGAAAAGTCCGAATCGAAAGCTCACTGTGTGGGCTTCATAAAAGGTGGGAAAAGAGTCCTAGTGGCACGAAATGGAATATTGCTTGGATAGCAAATCCATTATGTGGAAAGTCTGAATCGAAAGCTCCCTGTGTAGATGTCATCTGCAGACTGCATTCTTCTGGTTTCCGGAGGAACAGCCTATGGTGAACGGAAGGCCCAATATACGGAAGTGAGGCTAAGCAGCCATGTGCAGGACGTGACGATTCCTTGGGTGAGCCCAGTACCAGAGCGCTGTGTGATGGCTCTGCAAGTATGGAAGCCTTCTTGGATGGCGGGGAATGCCCATGGTCTGCCCCTGCCTTCCCTTGAGGGTTGACCATGATGTCTTTGGCTGTTCTATATGGGCCAGATAGGATGGGGGATAATACTACAACAGTAAGATTCAAACGTCCTAAGAAACCCCCGGAAAGGTTAACCCGGTCAACAAATGCCCGCAGAAATCGGATGTGTCGGCCTAACGGCGCAAGAACGCAGCTTTGCTGTAAACAGGCACAGCGCAGTCACATCCGAAAAATAAATCCGGATGAACGCAGAAGAAGAAGAAGAAGAAGAAGAAGAAGAAGAACACGGTAGGTGGGATTACGAATTGCGTCCGTAACGCCTTCGCCACGGAGCTGACGCTGGCAAATTAATTAAGTTGCATGTCCCTTACAAGACCTTGCAGTCAACACCAGCATTTTTCAGCCGCTGTTGATGTATTAGGCAAGTTTTTACGTTCAGTTGTTTGCCATTGCTTTCTGAACGACCGGCTCACATACCCACCGTAAGTTACCAGCGCGGCGGGAACGGCTGCCGATTCTCGCAGCTGGTGTTTTTCCCACGTGAATATACGAGATTATGAACAATGTCGCTAAAACCTTGGCCAGGGAGACCGGCAAATTACTAAAAGTAAAATTTCTCAAAACAATCGACTTATGATGTGTGGTTGTTCACCTCGTCATGCAACGCACATGCAACATTTGTAATGCGATTCCAGTCTTCTTTCTACCTGTTTAAATGTTATCACTAAATAAACATTGTGGTTGGATGAAGACTGACTTGCGCGATGAATTGGATTAGAGTGAGGAAAAGTTGCGCAATTCGTCTACCACACTGTCTTGCCAGAGTCCATTTGAATCCAGTGGCAAGACAAGTCAAGACGACTGGAGACGAATACGGGAGCAGTGGGTGACCAGGGCACTCTAAGTGCCTTGCCATGCCCATTAAAATAAACGTTGTACAGACCTGGGGCTGATGCAAACCCTTGTCTCGTATTTGTAAAGTAATACTTCTCGAGCTCTCAGCTGCCATTGTCAACCCGGTACATACGACTAGACGGGTTGGCCGTTGAGTATGTGACTTCGCTCATACTCTTCCTCATGGCGGTACAGGTGTTCTGTATTCGGCGGTCGCTTACTCACAAGGTCCGAAACTTGACGGAGAGTGCGGGATAAAAAAGGAATGCATGGTTTAAAGGCGACAGGGCCATATGTCTCGGTGTTTTTCCATAAAGCGGCCTGTCGCAAGCGTCGCACAAAGCTTGAACTCCGTATCTCCAGCGACGACTTCCATAACGTTATCAGTGGGATCACTATAAAGCTAAGCCTTACCACTTTTAATTTCTATAGATTTGTTTGTCATGATCATGTCATGTAGATAATCATGTTCGGCCATGTTTAATCGTCTCACACCATCACCAGAGTCGTGGATCAGCGTTGTGTTCTGGTCTCGATTATGTCACGTGGTCTATCCATCTAGCTAGATATTTATCTCGCTGCCTTCCTTTTGTTCTTTCCACCACAATCTTGCAGGTTGTTACTAAATTGTCTAGCTATTTTTTTCCCTAATTAATAACGTGTCCAAATAATCTTGACTGTCTACGTTTAATTTCTCCAATACGTTTATGCTTTTAATTCTTTCCTTGCAACTTCGGGGGAAGCCACATAAACAAAAATAACTAACTTAAATTAAACCAAGGGACATAACGACTTAACTTATTAAGGGGAATTACCCAATATAAAAATATTTCTAACACTTACAGTTTTAGTCATTAGTTGTTTAAGTTCTCATTAGTTTATTTTGTAAATCAACCTTGACTCCTATTTCGCAATATTTAAAATTATATAGATTAAAGAAATATAAACATAATTTTAATACAACTGATAAATAACTTAGTTACATTGCTTTATGTGAAACACATTTAGGGCACTCTTCCGAATTCCGGTCCCAAATAGTTCCGCAGTGAATGTAGTGAATAAGAATCCCTTACAGGACCTCATTGTGTGATTACTTCCGTTTTGACTACTTCCTTAGTTACATATAAATAAATACGGAGATACCGATACTGATACAGAGGCTTTCAATGCACTTGTTTCTACTTGATGTAAAGAAATATTATAATGCCAGGCAGACCATCAGCTCGGGTAGAGTGTTACAACTGGATGCTGCGTAACAATCCACTGTTGGGAGGATTTGATGCTCAGGGACAGTCAGTGGTCTTTGAAGTTGACGAGAGCTACTTTTTTCCACCGAAAGTACCACCGTGGTCACTTTCGTCGTGGTCAATGGGTAGTTGGCCTGGTTGAACGTGGTAGTGGTCGTTGCTGGTTGGAAGTTGTGGATGCCTGGCGAGGCTACAACAACGTAGGTCAACTAAACCATGGCATCTACGATCATGCAGTTGTTCATGCCAATAACTAATTAACTTTCTTGACCCTGTACACAGTGACATTCACACCCAAACAATTGAAGGGTTGTGGATGCAAGTAAAAAGGAAACAAAGATACCAAGGTGGCACTAGTCGTACAGTGTTTTACCACTTATTTAGCAGAATTTCAGTGGCGCCACAGTCACAAAGTACATATTTTCGGACAATATTTACAACTTTTGTGCCACAATTTCGAGATATAATTTCATATATTGTTGCAGGCTGCTGTAGGTTTGATTGATCATTATCATTGTCACCAGGCTGCTGTGGGTTTGATTGATCATTATCATTGTCAGCAGGCTGCTGTAGGTTTGATTGATCATTATCATTGTCAGCAGGCTGCTGTAGGTTTGATTGATCATTATCATTGTCACCAGGCTGCTGTAGGTTTGATTGATCATTATCATTGTCAGCAGGCTACTGTGGGTTTGATTGATCATTATCATTGTCAGCAGGCTACTGTGGGTTTGATTGATCATTATCATTGTCAGCAGGCTACTGTGGGTTTGATTGATCATTATCATTGTCAGCAGGCTGCTGTGGGTTTGATTGATCATTATCATTGTCAGCAGGCTACTGTGGGTTTGATTGATCATTATCATTGTCAGCAGGCTGCTGTGGGTTTGATTGATCATTATCATTGTCAGCAGGCTACTGTGGGTTTGATTGATCATTATCATTGTCAGCAGGCTGCTGTGGGTTTGATTGATCATTAGCATTGTCAGCAGGCTGCTGTGGGTTTGATTGAACATTCTCTGAAGCATGATTTTTATTTTCGCTCCCTTGCTTTGAACTCAAGCGTAGTCTATATGCAATACATATTCATGCATTGGACTGAACTTTGAACTCAAGTGTAGTCCATACACAATACATATTCATGCATTGGACTGAACTTTGAACTCAAGTGTAGTCCATACACAATACATATTCATGCATTGGACTGAACTTTGAACTCAAGTGTAGTCCATACACAATACATATTCATGCATTGGACTGAACTTTGAACTCAAGTGTAGTCCATACACAATACATATTCATGCATTGGACTGAACTTTTAACTCAAGTGTAGTCCATACACACTATTTCAAGTAATGCTGGAATGAACTTTGCATGTGGATTAGCTTCCCCTATTAATAGTGTCCCTTGCCATCAAGTGAATGCACTCCGACTTCAGAGGTACTTGTAATTTACATCTCCAAGCAAGGACGATAGGTCAGCATTTTGGTCAAACTGCCCGGTGTAGGGGTTGAGCCCCTTACCTTGGCATCAGCACACCGGATGTTTAAGAACACGTGTTCTTATCCATTCGGCCATGCTGACCTACAAGTATGGAGTTGAACCCAGGGATCTGAGTCAGAGACCAAATATAACTAGAAAACATTGTCAAATGAATTTTGTAAACATAAACAATACATATTACCATGTTATGAGACACATCCACCACCCACCCACACATATCCCATTCACCCCAACTCCCCCACCCAACCACACACACAACCCAGATACACATACATGCCTCCACCCATCCACCACATTGTGTGTGTAAGTGTGCATGCATGCAGTGTATGCGAGGGAGTGTATCTTCGGGTGTTATGTGAGTACGTGTGCGTAAGTATATGGATGTGTGTAGGTGTGTGTATGTGCGTGGGTATATGTGTGTATTTGCGTGTGTATTTTGTATGTGAATGTGTGTATGTACATGTGAGAGAGAGAGAGAGAGAGGGAGAGAGAGAGAGAGCAAGAGAGAGAGAGAGAGCAAGAGAGAGAGAGAGCAAGAGAGAGAGAGAGAGAGAGAGCAAGAGAGAGAGAGAGAGAGAGAGAGAGAGAGAGAGAGAGAGAGAGAGAGTTCAATTGCATCACTAAAGTTTACGCTACATAATGTATATGTAAAATTATTTCTCCACTTCTTGCAATTGCGAGAATTCTCACGACAATCGTCATTGTCTCAATTGTGTGTAAAGTGTGGGAGTTTGTTCTTATTAGTTTCAGTGATCATGTGAGGCATCATGTATGTGTCTAGATGTGAGGATGTGTGTATGAGTGTGTATGAGAGGGTTATGGGTGTGTGTGGGGATGTGGGGAATGTATGTGTGGAGGGGTTGTATGTGGGGGATGTGTATGGGTTAATGGGTGATGTGTGGATGTGTGAAGGGATTTGTAGTCGGTGTTGGATGTATGTGTATGTGAGGGATATGTGTGTGTGGGGGGGGGGGGGAGGGATATTTGAGAGGATAGTTGAAAGTATGTGGGTGTTGGTGGGTTGGGAGGGGTGTGGGTAGGAAGTGTGTGTTTGGGTGGGTGAATGGGTGTGTAGGAGATTGTGTGGGTTGAGGGATGGGTGTGTAATCGGTGTGAGGGGTGTCTGTGAATGGGATATGTCTGTGTGGGTGGGAGTGTGTGAGTGTGGATGGGGTAAATGTGAGTAGGTGCAGGATGTATGTGTGGGTAGTGAGGATGTTTGTAGGTGGAGGATGTGTGAGTGGGTGGGGAGATTTGTGGGCGGAGATGTGTATGGGGGATGTGTGTGTGGGGGGAATGCGTTTATGGGTGGAGTTTTGTGTGGGAGGGGAGATGTGGGGGATATGTGGGATGTGCAGGTGATTGAAGGATGCATGCGAGGATGGGGGATGTGTGTTTGGCTAGGTGGTTGGGGTATGTGTGGGTGGGAGGGTAGACGAGAGATGCATGTGTTGATGGGCACGTGGGTGATGTGTGTGTGTGAGTGGTTGATGGATTGTACGTGAGTGGGTGGATGTGTGTGAGAGATGAGTGTATGGGTGGGGGAGGTGTGTAATTGTGAGAAGATGTGTGGGAGCGGCGGATGTGTGTTTGTGGTGTATATGTGGGTGGCGGGGTGTGTGTGGGTGGGAGGTGTGTGATTTTGGGTTATGGGTGGGGGATATGTGTGGGCAGGTGGGGAGATGTGTTTATGGGTGGGGATGTGTGTATAGGTAGGGATGTGTAGTTGAGATATGGCAAATATTGGGTGGGTGGGTGTAGGTTGGCTGATGTGTGTGTGGGTGGGTGGGTGGGGAAAATTGTGAGAGTGCGGGATATGTGTGTGGATATGTGCAGGATGTGTGGGTATGTGTGTGTGGTTTCTTCTTCTTCTTCTTCTTCTTCTTCTTCTTCTTCTTCTTCTTCTTCTTCTTCTTCTTCTTCTTCTTCTTCTTCTTCTTCTTCTTCTTCTTTTTCTTCTTCTCTTCCTCCTCCTTCTTCGTCTTCTTCTTCGTCTTCTTCTTCTTCTTCTTCTTCTTCTTCTTCTTCTTCTTCTTCTTCTTCTTCTTCTTCTTCTTCTTCTTCTTCTTCTTCTTCTTCTTCTTCTTCTTCTTCTTCTTCTTCTTCTTCTTCTTCTTCTTCTTCTTCTGCTTCTTCTTCTTCTTCTTCTTCTTCTTCTTCTTGGGGAAATGTGTGTGGGTGGGGGATTAGTGGATGTGTGGCGGCATGTATGTTCGCCTGGTTCTGTGTGAGTGAGTTGAGGTATGTGTGGGTAGGTGGGGGAGGTTTGGTGGGTCGGGGATGTGTTGGTGGCTGCGGGATATGAAGGTGGATGGGGGATGTGTCTCACAACATGGCAATATGCACTGTTTATGGTTACAACTTTCATTTGATAATGTGTTTTTTTCTCATGTGAATGTATCATGCGTAATATGCTTACAAACTCCATTTGACAATGTTTTTTCCCCTATGTTAATGTAACATGCACATTTGATGAATGAAAGATGAGTGATTGAAAGGGCCGAATGTAAGACGGGCCTGCGTGCCCAATTTGTTACCCTTTTAAAATAAAGTTTGTTCGTTCGTTCGTTCGTTCCTCCTCCCTCATCGTCCTCCCTCCTCCCTCCCCCTCCTAATCCCTCCTCCTCCCTCCTACTCCTGTCTCCTCCTCCTCCCTCCGCATCCCTCTTCTTCCCTCCTCCTCCCTCCTCCACCTCCCTCTTCCTCCTCCTTCCTCTACTCCTCCTTTTTCTTCTTCTACTGCTGCTGCTGCCGCCGCTCCATTTACCCAAGTTAATTGTTGGGGGAAGATGTAAAGATCTTTCAAGTGCTCTTTCTAATACTTTTTGTAAGTTGGTCTTCGTTTACCTAAGGTTGTTCTAACTGCAACCAATAAATGATTAGACAGACAGGCAGGTAGGAAGGCAGACAGACAGACAGACAGACAGACAGACAGATAGACGGATAGATAGATAGATAGATAGATAGATAGATAGATAGATAGATAGATAGATAGATAGATAGGAGAGAGAGAGAGAGAGAGAGAGAGAGAGAGGGAGAGAGAGAGAGAGAGAGAGAGAGAGAGACTGCAACAAGATCAGAAAAAGCCATTAAGAACTATAACAATTACCTTATGGATCTTGTAATATAATCAAATGCAGATACAGCGCGACATTTGCATATTCATCTTCTTAAAATAGACCAGGGGAAAAAACACGTCGAAAAGAGCGGATATATACGGACATGAAATGACATAAAACAATGTAATGCTAAATGATACAGATGATACTCATTTATTATTATTTATAATTATCATTATAATTTATTTTTTTCAAAAAAATCCATATTCTCTTGTCTTAAGTGACCATCCTCATTTCCATTGGTTCTACTGTGTCTACTTGTTCTATATAATACACGTATTGGTTCTACTGTGTCTACATGTTCTACTGTGTCTAATGTTCTACTGTGTCTACATGTTCTACTGTGTCTAATGGTCTACTGTGTCTACATGTTCTACCGTGTCTACATGTTCTACTGTGTCTAATGTTCTACTGTGTCTACATGTTCTACTGTGTCTACATGTTCTGCTGTGTCTAATGTTCTACCGTGTCTACACGTTCTTTTGTGTCTACATGTTCTACTGTGTCTACATGTTCTACTGTGTCTAATGTTCTACTGTGTCTAATGTTCTACTGTGTCTACATGTTCTACTGTGTCTAATGTTCTACTGTGTCTACACGTTCTTTTGTGTCTACATGTTCTACTGTGTCTAATGTTCTACTGTGTCTACACGTTCTTTTGTGTCTACATGTTCTACTGTGTCTACATGTTCTACTGTGTCTAATGTTCTACTGTGTCTACATGTTCTACTGTGTCTAATGTTCTACTGTATCTAATGTTCTACTGTGTCTAATGTTCTACTGTGTCTACATGTTCTACTGTGTCTAATGTTCTACTGTGTCTACACGTTCTTTTGTGTCTACATGTTCTACTGTGTCTACATGTTCTACTGTATCTAATGTTCTACTGTGTCTAATGTTCTACTGTGTCTACATGTTCTACTGTGTCTACATGTTCTACTGTGTCTAATGTTCTACTGTGTCTACATGTTCTACTGTGTCTAATGTTCTACTGTATCTAATGTTCTACTGTGTCTAATGTTCTACTGTGTCTACATGTTCTACTGTGTCTACATGTTCTATATAAGACACGTATTGAGAGTCTCCATGGCGAAGTGCTGACACCGTCTGCCTCGCGCTCCGATGGTTGTGGGTTCGATTTCTGTCTACGTCGTTCGGCTCACGAGAGCAGTTGTCTCTGAGGTTCCTAGAGGTGGTCAATGGAGTTACGTTCGTGTTTTGTGGATGCCCTCCGGCCGGTCGCCCTGGGGAGGGAGACCCAGCCATATGAGTTAGCACACGGTGCAATGAAGTCGATCTTCTTACCCTTTAAGCCCTTTATACGGGTATTTAGTTCGTTTATACGTAAACAGATGCGGTGTTTGTTTTTAATGCTTCCTTAATATAATAAATAATTCATTGCATCATATTTTATTTTGAAACTCATATCATTTTAATCGTTTCATACAAACATTATGCCATTATTTCATAGAATAATCATCGAGCTTTCCTCAATATTACTTACTACACGTGCAGTCTGCTACATATATATTAATATAATTGAACAGTCATTGAACTTTCATCATTATGACTGCATCATTATGACTGCATCATTATGACTGCATCATCATGACTGCATAATGATGTCTGCGTCATTATGACTGCATCATTATGTATGCATGCACATTATGCAACAGCTACCATTGAACAGTTATTGAGCTTTCGTCATTATGACTGCATGCACACACATGCTGTCACATTCGTCATATGACAGTCATTGAGCTTTCGTCGCTGTGACTGTGTAAACAAACATGATGTCACATACGTCATAGAACAGTCATTGTGCTTCCGTCATTATGACTGCACGCACAAACATGATGTCACATACGTCATAGAGCAGTCATTGTGCTTCCGTCATTATGACTGCACGCACAAACATGCGGTCACATATTTCATAGAACAGTCATTGAGCTTTCGTCACTGTGACTGTGTGTACAAACATTCTGCCACATATGACATAGACCAGCCAGTCATTACGCTTGCAATATCACAGAGAAAATGGACAATGATGTGACATGAAGGTGAATTATTGCGAACCTTTACAAGCGACCCTTTTATAAAATGTTGAGCTGCAATAGCTCAGTGCTCGGAATGCATGCCTGTAATCTGAGTGAGCTGGTCTCTCTGGCTGAGGGGTTACAACACTTTCTCCGTAATCCCGTTTGTCACGCAGAGTTTCGTAGCGGGAGCGAGCTTGGAGCGGTTCATCCCCCGCTGGTGACTTGCGGGACACTGAGCCGGCCGCTCAGAAAGCAATGGCAAACTACTGAGCGTAATCTTGCCAAGAAATCAACAGACAGCTGAAAGATACTGCTGTTGACAGCGATGTCCTGTAAAGGATATGCGAATAAAAAATAAAAAAAATCTGAGTGAACATGAGTTCGACTCCGCCCCGAGGCAGAGAATTTAGTCAAAAGTGTACATGGCCTCCCCAGTCAATCCAACCTAAAATTTGTATCAGGAGTTGTTCTGAGAAATAAAGACGACGGTCGAGATATTGACCACATACTCATTGAGCACCAATCTCCATAAAACTATCAGAATAACACCACATAGCCAGCACTATTTCAGACATAGAAAAGTGTCCTGTTTCCTTCCTTTGACAACAGCCGATCTTTATTTAATATTCAAGCCAGCTTGTGGGCACTTAAATACGAATTAGAAAACCCATTTGAGGTTATAGAAATGTATATATACAGAAGAATAGGTTAGTTTCTATGAAGAAAAGAAAAGTGCGGACGTCCCACAGACATCGCCAATGAATAGGACATTGATGGACAAAATAACAATGATACTAATCAAATATTCTTGCTACATTAAAAGGCTGTTTGTGAAGATGTTGAAGGTCAGCGAATATGAGCTAGATTGCAACACAAGAAGGAAGATTTCAGCAGATGACAGAACATACGTATCTGATAATATACCTGGAGAGAGAGAGAGAGAGAGAGAGAGAGAGAGAGAGAGAGACAGAGAGAGAGAGAGAGAGAGACAGACAGACAGAGAGAGAGAGAGACAGAGAGAGAGAGAGACAGACAGACAGACAGACAGAGAGACAGACAGACAGAGAGAGAGACAGAGAGAGAGAGGGAGAGAGAGGGAGAGAGGGAGACAGAGGGAGACAGAGAGACAGAGAGAGATAGAGAGAGACAGCGCCAGAGAGACAGAGAGACAGAGAGAGATAGAAAGAGGGAAGAAAGATATCAAAAGATGAAAGAACATACTTCTGTGATAATGTACCAGCAGAGCGGAAGATAGAGTGAGAGAGAGAGAGCGCGAGCGAAAGAGAGAGAGAGAGAAACTGAGGGAGCGAGAGGGGAGAGAGTGAGAGAAAGAGAAGAGCGGGATAGAGATAGGAAGAGGGTGGGAAGATATCAAAAGATGAAAGAACATACGTCTGTGATAATGCACCAGCGCAGAGAGAGAGAGAGAGAGAGAGAGAGAGAGAGAGAGAGAGAGAGCGACAGAGAGAGAGACAGAGAGAGACAGAGAGCGACAGAGAGAGACAGAGAGACAGTGATAATGTACCAGCAGAGAGAGAGAGAGAGCTACACAGAGAGAGACAGAGTGCGACAGAGAGAGACAGAGAGAGAGAGAGAGAGAGCGACACAGAGAGAGACAGAGTGCAACAGAGAGAGACAGAGAGAGACAGAGAGAGACAGAGAGAGACAGAGAGAGAGCGACAGAGAGAGAGACAGAGAGAGACAGAGAGCGACAGAGAGACAGTGATAATGTACCAGCAGAGAGAGAGAGAGAGCGACACAGAGAGAGACAGAGAGAGACAGAGAGAGACAGAGAGAGACAGAGAGAGAGCGACAGAGAGAGAGACAGAGAGAGACAGAGAGCGACAGAGAGAGACAGAGAGACAGTGATAATGTACCAGCAGAGAGAGAGAGAGAGAGAGAGCGACACAGAGAGAGACAGAGTGCGACACAGAGAGACAGAGAGAGAGAGCGTGCGCAGAGAGAGAGAGAGAGAGAGAGAGCGACACAGAGAGAGACAGAGTGCGACAGAGAGAGACAGAGAGAGACAGAGAGAGACAGAGAGAGAGAGCGACAGAGAGAGACAGAGAGAGACAGAGAGCGACAGAGAGAGACAGAGAGACAGTGATAATGTACCAGCAGAGAGAGAGAGAGAGCGACACAGAGAGAGACAGAGTGCGACAGAGAGAGACAGAGAGAGACAGAGAGAGACAGAGAGAGAGAGCGACAGAGAGAGAGACAGAGAGAGACAGAGAGCGACAGAGAGAGACAGAGAGACAGTGATAATGTACCAGCAGAGAGAGAGAGAGCGACACAGAGAGAGACAGAGTGCGACAGAGAGAGACAGAGAGAGAGAGAGAGAGCGACAGAGAGAGAGACAGAGAGAGACAGAGAGCGACAGAGAGAGACAGAGAGACAGTGATAATGTACCAGCAGAGAGAGAGAGAGCGACACAGAGAGAGACAGAGTGCGACAGAGAGAGACAGAGAGAGAGCGCGCGCAGAGAGAGAGAGAGAGAGAGAGAGAGAGAGAGAGAGAGAGAAGAGAGAGAAAGAGAGAGAGAGACAGACAAGATAAGTGACGTAACACACACGTCCCATTTCCCACCATGAGAAGTATTGGGTATATGGTACTGTGCATCACGTGTGTACACCAACCGGCACCCTATGGCTGATGTCGGCAATATCTCGACTACCGCCTTAGCCTCCCACTAAACTTCATGGTACACATGTCATAATGTGTTTACCTGGGTACCAAGGTTAATACATAAATAAAGGAAGAAATAAATACAAGAAATCACGGTATTGAATGCGTGATTACCAGAGCGGCACGCAAACCTGAGAGACAGAAAGTGCTATAGACATATTGCATATAGTGTATTTTTGGGGGATAGTTAATGGATTGAATGTATGTTTTTATACACTGTTGCTGGATTCCCCCTGACCATATTAAGAATCGGTAATTAACGTGCTATACTTTATCATAATTATCATCAGCATCACCAAGTGCCTTGACGATCATGGGCGATCATGTTGTATCTCATCTTGCGATTTCCACGCGACTGTATGAAGTGTGATCTGACATTTCTTCACGTCATGATGAAAGGTCATCAAACATTTTTTCTCGATGTCCTCTCCTATCCATCTCTCTTTTCATCTCTCTTTCCAGTTGTTCTGAACTGTTTCTGTTTTTCTTTTCCAATACTGTGACAAAAATGACTAACGCCTCTTTCTTGTGTTTGTGATACGTTGTCTTAGTGTCTTAGAAAGTAAGTTGTATGTCTCATGTCTTAGAAAGTAAGTTGTATGTCCCGTGTCTTACAAAAAAAGTTGTATGTCCAAAGTCTTAGAAAGTAAGTTGTATGTCCCTTACAGAACATGACAATCAACCCAAGCATGTATTAACTGTTTATGATTTTCTAGAGACTATTACTGTCGGTAACTGAATTTGTTTTCTGAACGGCCGACACTTATACCATTCAATGCAATGTTTTCCGTAAATAAATTGGAGAATAAAAACACCAAACATCAGGCTGCACACATTATTGCCAGGCTTATTTCACTGCATCTCGTCAGTTGCATACTACAGCATTCTCACACCATTAACTAAAGCAATAAGAACAATATTTCAAACTTAAATATAAATCACATATATTCCCACAGTAATTTGAATTATCTACCACTGGCAACTTACTGTCTTAACAGACGATAGATTTAAATATTGAGCACAACCCACTGCTGGCAGGTTGGGCTCAATGTTTATACCCTCCCAATTGCGCTCTTCCGCCCGAAGCCGTTGGCACAATGTGGGGTGTCGGGTTTGGTAAGCGCCGCCCAACGATCGAGGCTAACAGAAATGATGTTGGATGGACTGGTGCGGTGGTGTCGAGCGAATATCATCAGCAAAATAAGCGTTTAAAAGGCTTTAAAAAAAAAAGTCGCTTAAAAGTCGACAAGGTCGACTTCATTGCACCGGGTTTATCCCATATGGCTCGGTCTCTTCCCGCAGCGCGGAAAGCGTCGCACAAAGCACGAACGCCGTAGCTTTTTTTTAGCGACGACCCACAGGAGTCTCTGAATAATTTAACTCGTAAACCGAAGGGCGCGGCCCGGAATCGAACCAACAACCTTCGAAGCACGAGTCAAACGGCTTGATCACTTCGCCACAGAGACTCCCACAGAGACAAAAAAATTAAGTAACGTAAACAAAACGATACAAAGGATCTCTTCGAGTAAAATCTTCTAACAATACAAAATAAAATTGATTACAAAAAAGGCAATCAAAAGTTAGCTAATTTTGTCAATATGCCGAATAACTGTCTTTGTACATAGTTATCTTGTCGCTTTCGCTTAATTAATTTATGAAAATTGAAAAAAAAAAAATAACCACATTTTGCCGATGGGGAATCGAACAACGGTCTCCTGCGTTACAGGCGGAAATACTTACCGCTATGCCACGGAGAACACGACGAAAGTTTAACAAAAATATGTCATGTAGTTAGTCCCGATGACATCACATAGACGCCTTTGACCCATTGCCTTTGACCCATTACCTTTGACCCATTGAGGCTCTGTAAGATATACCAAATCACGTATTCACTGCGGAACTATTTGGGCTTTCCTAGAATAATATATGCATATCTTAAACATCCCATCGAGAGGGCACGTCTTGCATCAAATGTTTTATTTATGGCAGGCCTCTGAGAGGCTAAATAATTTTCGTCTTTTTTTATTTATCGGCCCTTTGGCTAAGATCAAAGTGTAGTATCTGCACGTCATCTGGCCAGGCTCTGCAGCAGAGGCGGTCATCCGGATGATACACAGTGACGAGGAACCTCATGGGGCTTCTATCCTTGGAGAACAGAACGCCCATATTTTTTTTTAAACAAATGAGTTTTTACACACTGACAAACGTTAATCAATGTTCACTGCTAGAAAACACACTGCTGAGCGAGCTCACAGCAGGTCTGTAGTCGTCAGAAGTATACACATCTCTCTCTCTCTCTCTCTCTCTCTCTCTCTCTCTCTCTCTCTCTCTTTCTCTCTCTCTCTCTCTCTCTCTCTCTCTCTCTCTCTCTCTCTCTCTCTCTCTCTCGACGAGTACCTCGCGTTCATTACGTCCGTCACACTTCCCGGGGGAGAGTGTTCCCGTGTGTCCTTCTCCTGCCGTGTGCTCACATCCTGATCTCCAGCTTGGAGGCGCTTTAATCGCTGATGGCGGTTATCCCACAATAAGTTTGTGGATGTGTCGTGAGAAAGGGAACACTGCCGTATGTCGTCACAACGGTAAAGTTGGAGCAGAAGAAAGGCAGGACGAACGAAGGAACGAACGAACGAACGAACGGACGGATGGACGGACGAACGAACAAACAAGCTTTATTTGCAAAGGGTTAAGAAGTGGACACGCAGACCCGTCTAAGGAGAGACTAATCTGTGCGGTTTGGCATCATGGCATGGAGGAATATCAACATCGGAAAGAAATGACAACACCCGAGACGCAAGGTAGTGCGCAGATATGATCACCTTCACCAGACTGCGGGATATTGGATCGGAAATCCCAAACATAATATATAGTAAATACCAGGAATTATGAGGAACAAAACAGAACTCAATCCAATGCTGAGAGGCATTAGGAACACAACCCTCATCCCAGATTCTGGTGATCGTGTAAGACGGCGAACCATATAGATTATCTACATATGGCACATGATGATGATGGTATAAGGAATGTACCAGAAATCAATCAAGAACTCTTCGTGTCCTGGTTCTATGAGAGAAACGGGAAACGGGAAATAACAGAAACTGATTTAGTAAATCTAATTTAAAAACAAATAACACAAGAACAAAACATATTTTTCCCGACTATATTGTTACTTGTTAAATAAAGAGAATTGTATATTTATTAATGCCTTTATTTCTACATAACTTTAGTTAGTTAGTCTTTCCTTTTCAGCCTAAGTCGGCGCATAGGGCAGAAGTCCTGACTCTCCATGCTTGGCGGTTCGCTGCTACCTGTTGTAGATCTTGGATATTTACTTGGCCACTGAATGAGCCTTCTCTGATGATGGTTCTACGCAGGGTCTCTCTTGGTCTTCCCCGTTTACTTTTCCCTACCGGTGACCATATGAGGGCTTGGTAGGGGAGTCTTGTCTTGTCCATTGAGTACATGGCCGATGTAGTTCCAACGGCGTCTTCTAATAAATATTCTTATTGGATACTGTATCTTGCTTAGTCTCTTGTCTTATTTGCGTATTGGTTCTGAAGTCTGTCCAGTGGATGTTTAGAAGTCTTCTAAGACATTTGTTCTCAAAAGTATCTAATTAATTATCTAAAGCTACAGTTGATTTCCAACTTTCACATCCATACGTTAACACTGGAATCATACAAGAGTTGAAGATGTTAAGTTTTGTGTGTTTGCTGAGTGTCTTTGACTTCCAGATGTTTGACAGTTTGTTACGGAATAAAACTGTCTCACTAATCACGTGATGTCTCGGAAGCTGACATATGTTGACCATGTTAAGTGTCACGTGGTTTGGTCAGAACCGGGTTAGAAGGCGTAGTTCCTGGGAGAGGAGCCAGGGGTTGACCAACACGACATTGAACACGTGACAATGGGGCGGGGGGGGGGGGAACGCCTTGGGCATGGAAATAAATGAGGAAGGGGAACTGGCAAAAGATCGTGATTTTCTGCGACGGGCCGTGATGAGAGCGACGTTCTGCGGGATGCATGATACACGATGATGATAATTGCCGTGACCTAATTGTCAGGTTAGGATATGTTTACGTATATTTTTTTTATTTGCATATACTATTTAAAGAAAAGAACAAATGCACCCATACTTCAAGAGCCGAATATTGAAGAAGGTTGGTTACTAACGGCGATAAAACAATGAACATTGAAATCTTTTGGTCACTTGAAACGTTACGAAAGTTTGGAGACAACAATAGTGGAGGGGTATCTGCCCGAACAGAGAGGAAGAGGAAGGTCAAAGAAAAAATGGGTGCAGGACTTGGCGGATGATCTCCAGATGGGTGTATCGGACGTGGGACATCTTGTTTATGATCGAGAGGTTTTCCGGAAGGTTGTTATAGCAGCGAGGTTCTGCAAAGGAAATGCAAGTTAATGAATGAATGAATATCCAGTAATAGTATAGGGCAATCAGGGCTGAATGTCCTAATATTTACAGGACATCGCTGTCAACACCAACATCATACTGCTGTTGTTGAATTCTTGGCAAGTTTTCGTTTAGTAGTTTGCGTGTTCAGGTACGGTCCTAAAATATAGCCCTAACATTTCACTGAGAACGATGTGACAACAGTAGTGACTAAAGATATTAGAGATAGAGAAGAAGATAATGCTGGATGAGCTGATAAACCGGCTAAGAAAATATCGTCTAATGAGTTTATCAAACATAGAGTCGATAGATGGTTGTGTGAATAACGACATAGAGGGAGATCGAAAACAAAAGGGAGAAGAGAATTAGAGGCATAAAAACAGGCTAGGCATATTTACTTCACATGACGTCACCGTCAATCCCAGCATTTTTGGCTGTTTGTGAATTCTTGGCAAGCTTATGTTCAGAAGTTTGCCATTGCTTTCTGAACGGCCAGCACTAATACCATTGTATGAAAATCAGCGCAAGGCGGTCTGCTTCCAAATGGCCCATAGCTGTGTTGTGAACGCGGTATGCGAGAATACGAATTGCTTCTGTAACTCCTTCGCCACAGAACCGGCTGAACCATAAGGCGTATCCGAAGTCGAACCCACAACTTCCGGGGCGTGACATAGGTGGCTGAACCATTTCGCCACGGAGACCACTGTGTGCAAGATATCGCCACTGGAGATCTTCATGTACGACACTACCCTCCTGGCACCAGAAGGGAGCCCTGCCTGCCGCATACCTCTACGTCTTTGATTTATAAAGGATATCCTTCATTACACATGGCTATCTCCATAAGTGCTCCAGCCTCCTCCCGTAGATAATGCAAGGAGACATTTAGTGCTGCTACTTGTTGTTGGTGCGTATACTTACATAATATTTATATCTATTGGTTTGCCTTTCATTTTGATCATAACTCTATCTGAAATACACCAGTAATCATTAATTGACTTGGCTGTTATTTTTAATCAAATAGTAGTTCCACTCCTATCTCGTATGTCTCATATCATCTCATCATGTTCCTCTTGTACCTTGCGGTGTCGAGGTGAAGTATAAACTTCGTGAGAGTGCCTGATTATGGGCTTCATATATCGATATTTCCATGGACTCTGCTATTCCCTCCGTCCAACGTTTACGTGGTCAGCCTCTTCCTCTTTTGCCATCTGGTCTGTACATCATTGCTTGTTGTGGTATGCTGTTGACTGGTAACCTACTTGCATGGCCAAACCATTTGACTTGCTGCTTTCTGATAAAATCTAGTGCTGCTTTAACCCCCACTTTAGTCCTGATTTCTTCATTTCTGATCTTATCTCTTCTTGATACGTTGAGTATTCTTCTCAGGAACCTCATTTCTGTTGTTGTGATTTTTCTTGTCTCTTTTTCTGTCATTGTCCAGGTTTGGCGTTGGTAGCATAGAATTGGCAGGAAGATTGTGTTGTAAAGTGCTTTCTTAGTAGTTATTGATACATGTTTGTTCTTTAGTATTGGTGCCATTTGTCCAATGAGTTGATTTGCCTTATTGCATCTATTATCGATCTCGTCTTCTGATCTGCCATTTGATGATATTATACTTCCTAGGTACTGAAACTCTTTACTTGTTTCAAGGGATGTTCGTTTAGGTGAATTGTTGTTGTTTGTTCTTCTTTTGTTATAGTCATTACCTCTGATTTGCTTTTGCTAATTTTCATGTCATGTTCCCTACACATTTCGTTTAGACTATTTATGTGGTCTTGTAATTCAGCTTCTGATTTTGCTATTAGTGCTTGGTCATCCGCAAACAGGAGTTCTATAATGGTTAGATTTGCAGATGGTTCTTCTTCTGTGTTCTCGTCATACGGTATTCTTGCTGTCTCTGATGGCTGGTTTCTTTACATATGTTGTCTATATATGTTATGAACAAGAGAGGGGACAGGACACAACCATGTAGTACTCAAGATCTTATGGTGAAGGGTTCTGAGTGTCCTCCAGTTGCTCTCACTATGCATTCACTGTTGTTGTATAAACTTCTACATAGGTTTGTTAGTTGTGTACTCACTCCATATTGTTTAAGGATTTCCCACAACTTGTTTCTATCTACTCTGTGGAATGCCTTTTCTTGGTCGACAAAGGCTAAGTAGAGTGTTTCATTGAATTCGATTGATTTGTCTATAAGTTGTCTAAGAGCAAAAATGGCATGTGTGCATCCTTTGTTTTTCCTAAATCCAAGCTGTGTTTCGCTTAGCTGGGGTTCTAAAGTAGTTCGTAATCTTTTTTCTAGAATTTTGCAAAATATTTTCCCAGTATGACTCAACAGTGAAATGCCTCTGTATTGTGTGCAGTCTCCTTTGCTGCCTTTGTTTTTCCAAATTGGGATAATTATGGCGTTTCTCCAGTCTCGTGGTGTCTGTTGTTCTACCTAAACATGGTTGAATAGTCTATGTAGCCAAGCTGTTCTTACTTCTCTTGCTGCTTTAATTAGTTCATTTGGTATTTCATCCTGTCCCGGTGATTTGTTCAATGGAGCTAATCTGATGGCTTCTATAATTTCTTCTTTTAGTATGTCTGGTTCTAGTTCTTCGGTGACATCTGTATAGGTCTATTGAATTCCTGTGACATCTGATGGGATGTTGAGAAGTTGTTCGAAATACTGCTTCCATCTTATTAGGATTTGTTTTTATTCATTTATTGGTTCTCCATTTTCGCTGTTAATTATTTCAGTTGGGTCAAATGGTTCTCCTCTGGTTTGCAATGCACCTATCTTTTTGTAGAAGTTTCTAGTTGCCTCCTTGTAGTTTTTATTTAGGGTTTCTCCATACTCTTTCCAGTCTTTTTGTTTTTCCCTCTTTACTATTCTATTCACATGTCTTCTCGCTATTCTATATTCTATGTAATCACATTCCTGTTTGCTCTTCAACCACTTTTTATATTTAACCCTTTTGTCTTTTACCGCTTCCTTTACTTCTGCTTTCCACCAACTTGTAATTTTCTTTAACCGTGTTTTGCGTTTTGTCATGGTTCCTCATGTTATTTTTGCAGTATTTAAAATGCTTGATTTGAACGAGGTGCATCTCGTGTGTATCCCCTCCAAAATAAATTATTGTGTGTTTGACAGTTATAATTTTGCACGATATCTTCCATCTCATCTCACCTATGCCTAGAATATTCTTTATTTTGATGCTTTTCATTTCTCTTAACACATCACTCACCTGTCCCAACTTATTTAATGTCCTAACATTCCATGTTCCTACTTGAAATTTAATTCCCATGTTAAATTTATTTCCAAGTTTACATTTATTCGTTATGATATTGCCATGAATAGCTGGATGACGGTCTAATGTCACCTGTGGCTCATGACTGTCCCTACCTGACGAGGATATCCTAAGATAGCTGACACATGCCTGTGTTCATTGGCATTAAGGTGAGTGGCCGTACAATATAAACAGTTCACGAGGTGAAAGGGCATTCACCGGAAAGAAAATATAAGGAGATAAACGGGGAAGGGTGTAAGGCAGAGGGGCTGCAAGAAGGGGCAGACAGGGAGCGATGAGATAGCGTTTGTGTGTATTGTGTGGGAGGCATTGTGAGGGCATAGAATGGTTTAAAGAGACAGAGAGAAAAATTGACGGGGGAGTTGAGGTCTTGGTGCCGAAGGGATCGGTTGTCGAGGACATGGGAGTTTAGACGGGCTGCGGTCAGGTCTTGTGTTGTGTGGTTCTCCCAGTGTTGATGACGGCCTAAAAACCCAGTGGGGTTTGGAGAGTTAATGGAGGCTAGACCCAGTGGATGGGTTGTATTGTGTGAAGTTCAGCCGGGGATAGTAGCTGGATTACCTTTATTGTGAATTGGAGATTCAGCAGGCTTGGAGAAGGCATTGATGTGTGCGTATAGAGGTGTGAGGAATATATATTTATTCGGTGGATTACATTGTGTTCTGGATTTATAAACATGTTCTGTTTGTCCGTGTTCTTTCTGTAATAAAGGATTATGTGCGCCAACTCAATCTTGTTTCATGACTGGTGAACGGGCACTGCAGGGGTGAGTTATATTGTAAGACATGTAGATAGCTCAATTGACCCACCAGGAGTATCGTTACCTAGACAACGACCATCACACGACCATATCACGAACATATCATCGTAAGAACTTCGTGATATTATCATCAAGAACGTCATGTGACATCTGGGGTCTCTCCGGTCAAGGACGACGGGGATATATTAATTATCTGGAAGGCTACGTACGGTCAAGAACAATATAAACATTGTTGTCAGTCTGAGATATCTGTGGGCTCTTCGCTGAGAGAGGAGTTATTATCTGGTGACTTCGTTCCATCAAACTAACAAACCCTTGACAAATTGGATATTATTGCTTAAAGAAATTAATGTGAACTCTTCGGTGTGTGCGCCAGATAATTCACACAGACAGACGGGAGTAAACACGCAAGCTCGCATACGGTTTACGTGAAGGTCACACTACAGGTAAATTAACGGCGGTCAGCACACGTAAAGAGACGAGGCGGGGCGCCAGGAGAAGACACGGCACAGATCGACGAAGAGTGTGTGGTGACGGGGGTTGGTCACTAGGCACAAACATCGAGCACAGGTAAAAGTCGCGTGAACAAGTGAACAAAACAGTGTTTGCAACAAGAGCGGAGCATCACAGTTGGACATTGTTGCTGTCGGTGATAAAGACAGGATTGAACCAAAGATTTAAGACAGTGAGCAATTTCGTTTAGAAGTCCTGTGTGTGGTGGGACATTTGGTGTGTGTGCGAAGGCAAGAGCACTGTTTGGTCGCAAGGCGACGATAAACTCTCTCTCGGGGAGGGGAGAGATACGAGAGCAGCCGGGTGGGGCTGAGAAGGATGAAATTGGGTGGCAAGGCTGTTTAACAGTAAGCAGTTACTGAGAAAATTTCCACAGCCTAGTGTGGTCAAGATGACACATTGTGAATGAACAAAACAAGGTTGTTTTGAAAGAAAGCCAGACTTTATGTTTCGTCTTTGTTCAAGCCCTTTTTCATCATTATTCTGTTATGAGCAAACATTTTTTACGTGGCGTCATCGCAACCATGGTCGGAATTCGTTGCCAATAAGGATTTATATATACAAGTTTAAAGCGCTGAACGTTTGCTGCCAATTTTGTTTGTTTTTGGTGAATCTTGTCGGGTAACGGAAATCCATAACATTTATGATACAGCAAAGCGCCATCTCCGCAACGAAAGTAGAAAAGACGTTTGGATTATTACTTTGGAGCCACCACGTCCAAGGAAAGTACAATAATGTGACGGACTGTGTCGAGACAGAACATTGTGGATAATCAATCATCATCTTAAATTTTTTCGACGGTTTGAACTTGTGATCACCAAGTAAAATTAAGTCACCACGCAGCAAATTTGGAATATCGTAGACATTTCGGAACATTTACCAATATACATTCCCAGCATATTGTGAAAAATTATTTTAACAAAAACGAACTTGTGGCGACGGATTATCATTAATAGGCACATATTTGTCGGCCAACCAGTTAGACATTTTGTTTGCTCTCTCATCGTCTTAACTGTCGTTATCGTTTGTCTATATATACATATATATGTATATATATATATATATATATATATATATATATATATATATATATATATATATATATATATATATATATATATATATATATATATGTTATTACATGTAGTTGCTGATAGGCACTTTTTGCGATCTCTATCTACATCAGGATAGGCCTTGTGAAACGTGGGTATTTCTGGTGCTAAGATATTGGTTTGTAAGGAAAACGTTAATGAGTTATCGTGTCGTGCAGTGGCATTGGAATAGTCCTAACCAATATCTAGAGCCTAGATGTCTGACGTCAGATTTATGTATATTTTTATGCTATAATTTTTTTCCCTTTCTCTTTCTTCTTTTCGTTATATTTACATATGATATTTGTTGTGGTCGGATATATGTGATTATTGTGATCTTTCGTCATTTCTACTGTCTAGTGGTCGGTGTCAGTTTATATTTATATATTACGCGTACAGTTGTGTTTTTACATGGGCATGTCAATGTTAGTGGTTTTTATTTCTATGTAATCATCTGTATGCGTGTCACTAGTCTATGCGTCTAGCGTTTTATAGGCACCACTTACTGTTATCATCCATTTGTTTGTATATGTATTTATATGTATGTTTAACAATATTTCCAGGGACTTTATGAACTTGTGGTCATAGATATATATGCGAGGTAGTATAGGTGATACGTCCCCCCTCACTACCTAGTGCTTATAGAGTGACTGGGTGAGTACAGAGTAATATTTTGGCACTACGAATTTACGTACACAGGGAGTTCTGGTGTACTTAGGGAAGTGACACAAAGACTAACAGCAGATGCGTCACATTTATAGTGGGCTGACAGACAGCAACGTGTCCACAAGTACAAGATGCTTACTTTAATGGAATATATTGAAGCAGGTGAACGAATAGGCCTGAAAGGTAAAGAGTTACAGGAGTATGCAGAAGCAAAAGAACAAAAACAGACGGAAAGAGAGGAGAGGCATAATGAACGCGAGGCAAAGCGTCTACAGGAAGAGAAAGAGACACACGTAAAACTAGCTGAAATAGAAAACAAGCGTCTACAGGAAGAGAAAGAGACACAAGTAAAACTAGCTGAAATGGAAAACAAGCGTCTACAGGAAGAGACACAAATGAAAATGGAAATTGAGAAAGAGAAGATTAAGATGGAAGCTGAAATTGCTCTCAGAAAATTAGAACTATCATCAAAAGTGAGGAAAGCAAAAGACCTTCACAGTCGTCACAGAGACTAAAACTGCCATATTTTACGGACCGGGACAACCTTGAGGCCTATCTTTCGAGATTCGAACCATCTGTGAAAACTCTAGGCATCCCGGAAGCAGAATATGTGATGCACTGGGCGAATATTTAACGGGTATGGCCCTAGACACCATGTTCAATGTACCCGTAGAAGAACGAAACAACTACACTATATTACGTCAACGTTTGCTGACAAAGTTCCAACTAACTGAACATGGAGATAGATAAAAGTTTAGACAGTTAGTGCCAGAGACAAATCAAGATTTCACAGATTTTGTTAACACAGTAAAGAATACATTTAACAAATGGATGGAGCTTGCAGAAGTAGGGAAAGATTATAATAAATTAGTGGATTTAGTGTTAAGAGACAAAGTTTTATCATCATGTAATACAAACTTAGTAGCTTTCTTTGAGGAACGTAAGCCAAAGGACATAGACACAATGTCACAGTTAGAACAAAACTACATGACTGCACATCCTAACGTATCTATTAGTAAACTAATGAGTGAGGAAATAGTCTGTGCAGCGTACACTAAACAGGACCAGAATCCAGTCATCAGACCAAGGGCGAAAAGTGTGGATTCAGCACAAAAAGGTGAGCAGCAAGAACCTCAAGATAATGGTTTCCGAGGAAACATGTTGGTAGAGTAGGACGGTACCCATATAGAAGAGGGAATTTCCAGAGACGTCCAAACAGTTATGCCGGATGTTGGAATTGTGGGAACTGGAGACACAAGGCAGCGGAATGTGACGTGCAGCCAGCCAGTGAGCCAACAAGTAACGCAAGGAAGGAGATCATCTGTTTCAAATGTGGAAAGAAGGGGCATGTCAGCCATCAATGTAGGATGAGAGAAACAGAGCACTCAAATGCAGCGCAAGTAATTGAGACGCTGAACAATGAAGATTGTAGTGGGTGCAAACCTCTTTTTGAAAAAGACAGTCAGCCAGTCCTAATATGTGGTCATACAGTGAAAGCAGGATCAGCAGTGCATGAAGGAGGAAGTCTGAAGCTGCATCAGGGATTCGTCAATGATAGACCAGCGTTAACAATTAGGGATTCCGGATGTACGTCTATCGGAGTGAGGAAGATTTTAATAGATCCCTCGGATTATACAGGAAAAAAGATTAGATGCATAACATTCAATGGGACAGTAGAATTCTACCCATTAGCCGTGATAGCAGTAAAAACACCATATATCACAGAAAGAGTGGTAGCGTATGTTCTAGACGCACCAGTGGCAGATTTGATCATCGGAAACGTGCCAGGAGTTAAAGATTGTACAGAAGAAGAAGTAGTTTATTGGGACCAGATACATAGTGTAAGTAGTAACGGGGTAGTTACTAAAAGAGTGCACTTGAAGTAGACACAGAGGACAACGATAGTACAGCTGAGCAGGTGAGAATGGATCTCAAACATAGCGTTAGTGACTCCCAGAGACAAGATGATACGATAAACAAATGTTTCCAAGGGTGTGGTAAAGTGAAACATAGGCAATCAAAGAAGGGTAGATGGTGCTTTGGAAGGAAGAATAATGTTCTCACTCGCAGGTTTTCAGATGGCGGAACTGCATGTGGGCAAGTAGGATTACCGTTAGCACATAGAGACCGATATACTAGAACAGATCAGGATAGGGCATGTGCAGGGCACATAGGAGTAAGGCGGAAGCAGCATAGAGCAGGATGCCAGGTATATTGGCCAGGATTTAATAAAGAGGTCAGACTAAACAGAGACTCCAGTGTAACAGTACAATATGCAGATAGCAATGTTAACGCAGTTCAAAAGAGTGTTAACGACATCACTGAACCAGGATTAGCAAACAGATGTGTTAAAGATATAGGAAACATGAGGCATGGGCATATGAAGGGTAGACACAGCATCGACAGGAATCATAGGTGGAGGTTTGAGGCAAGAAAAGAACCACCTGATATAGGGTCGGTTCACAAATAGCTTGTGTCTTTTTGAGGATGTTAATAGACCTGCCCATACACAGATATGATGTTTCCTATGATGTATTATTATGATGTGATGTATCAGATCATGCATTGTTACACAAGATAGAAAGCTGGATGTATTGATGTGGGGGGGGGGAGTGTACTATGAGCATTTGATGTATTATTTAGGGTGGTAGCAAGAGTTGGATTTATACTTACGACTACCCAGGCAATGTGTCTGGGTCACATATTTAATAAGTTTTAGTCTCCCAACATTTGAAAACGATGTTTTATTTTGAGGGTGGGGTAGTGACACATGCCTGTGTTCATTGGCATTAAGGTGAGTGGCTGTACAATATAAACAGTTCACGAGGTGAAAGGGCATTCACCGGAAAGAAAATATACGGAGATAAACGGGGAAGGGTGTAAGGCAGAGGGGCTGCAAGAAGGGGCAGACAGGGAGCGATGAGATAGCGTTTGTGTGTGTTGTGTGGGAGGCATTGTGAGGGCATAGAATGGTTTAAAGAGACAGAGACAAAGATTGACGGGGGAGTTGAGGTCTTGGTGCCGAATGGATCGGTTGTCGAGGACATGGGAGTTTAGACGGGCTGCGGTCAGGTCTTGTGTTGTGTGGTTCTCCCAGTGTTGATGAAGGCCTAAAAACCCAGTGGGGTTTGGAGAGTTAATGGAGGCTAGACCCAGTGGATGGGTTGTATTGTGTGAAGTTCAGCCGGGGATAGTAGCTGGATTACCTGTATTGTGAATTGGAGATTCAGCAGGCTTGGAGAAGGCATTGATGTGTGCGTATAGAGGTGTGAGGAATATATATTTATTCGGTGGATTACATTGTGTTCTGGATTTATAAACATGTTCTGTTTGTCCGTGTTCTTTCTGTAATAAAGGATTATGTGCGCCAACTCAATCTTGTTTCATGACTGGTGAACGGGCACTGCAGGGGTGAGTTATATTGTAAGACATTTAGATAGCTCAATTGACCCACCAGGAGTATCGTTACCTAGACAACGACCATCACACGACCATATCACGAACATATCAGAAGTAAGAACTTCGTGATATTATCATCAAGAACGTCATGTGACAATAGCCATTAATGTCGTTCACTGCCTCTGATATGTGACTATTCATTAAATCTTGGGAATATAGTGTGGTGGTTTCCACTTCACGTCCACATCCACATGGGGGTCTTTTACCTCTGCTTTTGACAGCCATTTATCAGAATACGTGCGTACCCTACTCTGCTCAGCAACAAATGTGTCAATATATCCAGGTGAATACTCGGTCCCCAGGGCTGTGTTTGTCACACCATTGTGTGTTTCCAATCCTCTACCACTGGGAGGCGCAGTTGGTATTTTCCCTTGCTAAAGTTATGGTTTATGGTGGCCAAAACTCTCCAGTAAAGCTGAGTTATAGAACACGCATGCTCCCAGTCATGTCTACTGTCTACCATGTTAAAAAAAAAAAAAAAAAAAAAAAAAAAAAAAAAAAAAAAAAAAACTAGCATCCCTGTTTGATTACATACCAATGGATTGGGCATACGAATGGTATCTTCTTAAGCAAATCTTACCATTCGTAATTTATAAACAATTTCGTTCAAACAACTTCGGGAGTGGCCACATAAATAAAATGAACAGACAAAAACAAATTAAGGCATGGGACATATCGACTTAGCAAATTAAGGGACATTACCTGTTCTAACAAATATTTCTAACATTTACAGTATTAAAATTACTTTGTAGAGTTTTCGTTAATTTCATTAATAAATCAACTTCTATTGCCATTTCCCAATATTTCAATTATATTTCCTAAAGAACACTAACAGCGTTTTAACACACACATGTATACTTGTTTGACTTAGTGACATTTTGTTCACACATTTTCATAATCGGCTTTCCTGGCTTTTCTGGAATACTGTATATATCTTCACTAGACTCTCTTGACATGATACACATTGTTATATTTTAGGCCGGCCTTTGAAAGGCCAAATAATCTGTGGCTGTTTTATTTCTCAGCCTTTTGGCTCAGATCAAAGTGTAGTATCTGCACTTGACCTCGCCAAGGCCACGTGCAAAGGCGAAAGACACACAGCGACGTGGAACCTCATAGGCGACTCTGACCCTTGGGGGACAGCGTGCCCTTACTTAAATAAAAACCAACAACAAAACATTAAGTATTTCTACACAGACATACGTAATCCATTGCTACAAAACCCATCGCTGAGCGAGCTTACATCAAGGACTGCAGTCGTCAGAGCAGCCATATTTCTCCCTGACCCTCCATCCTGTCTCCCTCGACGAGTACCTCGTGTCCATTACTTCCCTCACACTTCCCGGGGGAGGGTCTTCCCGTTTGTCCTTCTCCTGCCGTGCGCTAACATCCTGATTTCCAGCTTTGAGACACTTTAATCTCTGATGGCGGCTATTCCACAATTAGTGTTTAAACGCGTCATAAGAAAGGGAACGCTGCAGTATGTCGTCAGAACGATAAATATGGAGCAGAGGAGAGGCAGGGGGAGACGAACTAATGAACTAACAAACTTTATTTTTAAAGTGTTAAGAATTGGGTACTCGGGCCCGTCTAAAGTGAGACGATACTGGACAGTTTGTCATCATGGCATGGAGGAATATCAACATCAGGAAACAGTTGCAGCACACGAGACGCAAGGCTGTGCACAGACATGATCAGATTTTGGGATATTGAATGGGAAGTCCAAACCATAATATAAAGTAAACATCACGATTGATCACTATTAATTTTTATTTTTAATTTAAATGCATTTGATATAAGATTCTGTTTCATATTGTTGCATGCTACTTTGTCTACAATCTGTTACTTCTTTCAGCCTCTCACATTTCTAGTCTGTTGTTAACTGATATAAGTAAGAAAAACTGCACAAATAGCTTTCCATTCACATTAATTTTCAAACGTGGCTTGATGCTGTCTGTGATGATAATCATTATTTTTGTTTACTTTACGTTTATATCCAGTCATTTTGATCGCCTACAATTAACTCCGCTCTGGTTCGGTTAATAAAACATTCGTCTGTGTATTTTTTAATGTTTATTGCTACTCCTTCAATACGGAGTTAAGAGGTCTTCGTGGCCGTTAGGTTAATGCGCTTGCGCTGAAATTTCCGATGCCATGACGACTTTTCAATCCCCACACCGGTCAGTTGGACTTGGAGGTTGTCTTCTCGTTCAGAACGCAATAGCAAAATAAAGAACGTAAAATTCCCTAGAAAATGGACCTGTGATTTGGGGTTGATCGCGACGTCATGCAAAGCACATGCAACATGCAATGTGATTCCAGTCTTCTTTCTACCTGTTTGAATGTATTTACTAAATAAACACTTTACAGACCTGGCGATGATGTCTCATATCTGTAAAACAATATTTCTCTAGCTCTCAACTGCGTTTGTCAAGCCGGCACTCACGACTAGACGGGTTGGTCGTTGAGTGTACGACTTCGCCCATACTGCTCCTCATGGCGGTACAGGTATTTCTATATTCGGCGGTCGATTATACACAATGTCCGAAATGGTCCAGAGTGCGGGATAAACAAGGAACGCATGATTTAAAGGCGAGAGGGTCAAGTTCATTGCAACAGGTTTCATCGCATGTGGCTCGTGTCTTTCCATAGAGCGATCTTTCGCAAGCGTCGCATAAATCACGGACTGCATAGCTCCAGCAACGACTCCCATGACGTTATCAGAGGGAACTATATAAAGCTAAACCTTCTACTTTTCATTTCTGTAGATTTGTTTGTCATTATTATGTGTCACGTAGATAATCATGTTCGACCATGTTTCCCCATGTCACACCATTACCAGAGTCGTGGATCAGATGTATATTCTGGTCTCACTTTTGTCACTCACATGATCTAGCCATCCAGATAGTTATTTCTCAGTCTTTCTTTTGTTCTTTCCACCACAATCTTGCAGGTTGTTACTAACTTGCCTAGTTTTATTTTTTTTTTTATTGTTTTTAAAAAAATAAAATGGCCAATTAATCTTGACTGTTGACTGCCTACGTTTAATTTCTCACATCAGTTTATGGTTTTAATTTCTTCATTGCAGGACTTGCTCGTTTTTTTTTCTGGTTGTCCGTGGTATTTTTTGCATTTTCCTAAGAAACTACATCTCCACTGCCATTAGACGTCTTCCAGCTTTTCTGTTTACTGTACACTTTTCACATCAATATAATTGTACACGATTTATGTAGCAGTTCAACAATCACTTCCTCTTTGCAATTGCCATCTTTTTATTGGTCAGTATGTTTCACATCATACAAAATGTAAAAGACTCTACTGTTTACACTAATTTTCATAATTGAAACCAAATACAATGCAAATGATCAGAAATCATAAAATTGTACGTTGCTTGGTTATTTCTAATTTATTTTTTTATTATTAATATCATGTCCAGATTATCGTAACAACAGGCTAGTATAATTGTTGAATGGTGACCGAATTAATAAACAATCCTGTTCAAACAACTTCGGAAGAAACCACGTAAACAAACGTAATAAATAAAATTAAATTAAACCATAGGAGATAACGACTTAACATATAAAGTTACATTACCAAATCTAAACATATTTCTAACATTTACAGTTCTAGCAATTACTTCGTTAAGTTTTCGTTAAATTCGTTTGTAAATCAACCTTTACTGCTACACCTCAATATTTCAAGTTATATATATATATAAAGCAAAATAAAAGCTTGTTAACACAACAAATATATTACTTAGTTACATTACTTTTTACACAACACATTTTTATAATATGTTTTCATAGCTATTCTTGAATTATACATATAACTGTACTAATCATGTATTCCCTTATGTTGTTCTATTTTTACACAACACATTTTTATAATATGTTTTCATAGCTATTCTTGAATTATACATATAACTGTACTAATCATGTATTCCCTTATGTTGTTCTATTTTTGACTGGTCTTTGAAAAGCCAAATAAATAGTGGCTGTTTTATTTCGCAGCGTTTTGTCTAATATCAAAGTGTAGTATCTGCACTTGATCTCGCCAGGGCGACATACAGAGGTGGTCGTCCGAATGATGCACAGGGAAGTGAGGGCCTGATGGAGAGACTCTGGTCCCTATGGGAACCTCCGAGCATTTATTCAAACCAACAACAACAATCGCCTTCAAATTATCGAGCTTTGGGATTAGACCAAAGTGTAGTATATGCACTTGATCTGGCCAGGGTCAGTAGCAGGGGTGGTCATCTAACTATACACGGGGAAGTGGCGACTCTGGCCCCTGTGGAACATTGCGCCGATATTTAAAAAAAAAATATAAAAAAAAATATTAGTTTTAATATTTTTACACGGAGATACGTCATCCACGTTCACTCTAGAAATCCCACTGCTGATTTCCAGCGTAAACACGCTTTAATCGCTGATGGCGGTTATTCCACAATAAGTGTTTGGACGTGTCAAGAGAAAAGGAACACTATAGTATGTCGTCGCAGCGGTAAAGTTGGAGCATAGGGGAGGCAGGATGACTTTTTCCGATCCCGATTCCAATTTGTAGAAATAAAAATTAAAAAACTGTCCACCCGTTCAACCAGCCTCTTTGGCGTTGTTAATGTTTGCAGTGGTTCATGGTGCGGTTAAGTTGTCTCGTTTTCTGAGCCAGTGTTAGCTGGCTTTTCGATCTTGAGGTGTTTGTGTCTGTGAAGTAGGCTGGGGAATTGACCGACAGGTTCTTCTTTGTCCGTCTCTTCTGTCGCTTTCTTATTTTTTGTGGGGGTGGGGGGAGGGGGTGGAGGGGTGGAAAAAAAAAGGGGGGGGGGGTCAATTTGATTCTCATTCGAAGTCTTTGATATGATACAGTCAGTATAGGGACTCTTTCTTTATTTGTTTGTTGACTTTCTCTGCCATAATCGCAGCTACAATCTTTGCTTCAAGTTCCTCTTCCAATTTTCGCTCTCTTTCGTCTTCTTCTTTTTCCAGATTTTTTTCCATTCGAGGAATTCCTCAGCCCTACGTTCCATTCAATTTCAGATAAGTCGGAATACTTCTCTAGGCTTTCTTCAGATGTCTGGCAGGATATTGATTTCTTGAGTTGTTTGGACTTTGCCGTTGGACTGCTGGCTTTAGCTTGCGGTTCCAATTGGTCTTTGGTTTGGTTTCGGCCTGTGGCTTCTCTACAATCTTACGCGTGGCTTCTGCTGGTTTGTTCTGAGTTAGTTCCCTTTCGGCTTTTAGCAGTTCTCTTTCGGTCTTGATTGTTTGTAGAATTTCTTCATTATCCTTTTTAATCTGTGCCATGCGTTCACCTCTTGCTTGATGCTGTGTTAGATTTCCTTGATGTCAGCCAGCAGTTTTTCGTGTCAACGGTGCCTTGACTTGCTTTTTCAGCTCATCAATCTACTTTTGTATCTGGGAATTTTCTGTTGTGAGATGCCAGTGCTGTCTCGCACCTCAGCATTGCTTTTTTATGGTGTCTTTGTGGATATGACGATCTTTAAGACGTATCTGTGTCTTCGGAGGAACAGACAGTCTAGGTATCTGCTTCATGCTTGCCAAGACAGGTGGCGCACTTCCTCTTGCCATTGGGCGCTCGGAAGTCCTTGTCCTGTTTGGCCAGCGGACATTCCTTGAAGGCGTGGTGTTCGGTGCAGTATCATCAGACCTCTGTCTTACTGCCCTTGCATATAGTTCTGCTGCGGCCGGCACTCTAGCACCTTGAGCATTGGGTGATTCTCGGGATGAATATTTCAGGCTGTTGTACTTTCTTGTTTGAAGAGAAGAAGAAGAAGAAGAAGAAGAAGAAGAAGAAGAAGAAGAAGAAGAAGAAGAAGAAGCGGGAAGAGGAAGAGGAAGAGGAAGAAGAAGAAGAAGAAGAAGAAGAGGAAGAGGAAGAGAAGAGAAGAGGAAGAGGAAGAAGAAGAAGAAGAAGAAGAAGAAGAAGAAGAAGAAGAAGAAGAAGAAGAAGAAGAAGAAGAAAGAAGAGAAGAAGAAGAAAAGAAGAAGAAGAAGAAGAAGAAGAAGAAGAAGAAGAAAGAAGAAGAAGAAGAAGAAGAAGAAGAAGAAGAAGAAGAAGAAGAAGAAGAAGAAGAAGAAGAAGAAGAAGAAGAAGAAGAAGAGAAGAAGAGAGAAGAAGAAGAAGAAGAAAAGAAGTGAAGAAGAAGAAGAAGAAGAAGAAGAAGAAGAAAGAAGAAGAAGAAGAAGAAGAAGAAGAAGAAGAAGAAGAAGAAGAAGAAGAGAAGAAGAAGAAGAAGAAGAAGAAGAAGAAGAAGAAGAAGAAGAAGAAGAAGAAGAAGAAGAAGAAGAAAGAAAGAAGAAGAAGAAGAAGAAGAAGAAAAGAAGAAGAAGAATAAGAAGAAGAAGAGAGAAGAAGAAGAAGAAGAAGCGGAGAGGAAGAGGAAGAGGAAGAAGAAGAAGAAGAAGAAGAAGAAGAGGAGAGGAAGAGAAGAGGAAGAGGAAGAGGAAGAGGAAGAAGAAGAAGAAGAAGAAGAAGAAGAAGAAGAAGGAAGAAGAAGAAGAAGAAGAAGAAGAAGAAGAAGAAGAAGAAGAAGAAGAAGAAGAAGAAGAAGAAGAAGAAGAAAGAAGAAGAAGAAAGAAGAAGAAAGAAGAAGAAGAAGAAGAGAAGAAGAAGAAGAAGAAGAAAAGAAGAAGAAGAAGAAGAAGAAGAGAAGAAGAAAGAAGAAGAAGAGAAGAAGAAGAAGAAGAAGAAGAAGAAGAAGAAGAAGAAGAAGAAGAAGAAGAAGAAGAAAGAAGAAAGAAGAAGAAAAGAAGAAGAAGAAGAAGAAGAAGAAGAAGAGAAGAAGAGAAGAAGAAGAAGAAGATGAAGAAAGATTGTTATATAATACTATTATAATATAACTTCTGTACTCATATAATTGAATTAATGCATAATCCTTCAAAGTAATAATCAATCAGTCATTTATGCATATATAAGCAAGTTAATAATAAGTCAATCATGTATGCATCTATATGCAAATTAATAATCAGTCAATCAATTGTATATACACACATATAACTACATTAATAATACATCAATCACTAATATATAGTATCCATAACTTAATTCTATTTTCCTAATAATTCCTGAAATACAATATTAAAAAAAAATGAATTTCCTTAATATGTTTCTTTTAATCATTACTTAATAAATCAGTTATATCGAACTTATTCATAACAGAAACAATTATTATTATTTTCACAATTATATTGATATAAACAATATTTATCTAGCAATCCATGCTTTATTTTATACTACTTTTTCTGCACGCATATTTCTCCCTATAGGATAATCAGATGCTTTTCATTTATTTCCTATTTATATCCTTGACCCATACTTTCTCCAACAGAATAATTCTTTTTCTTCAATCAACTTGTTTTGTGGCATCATTGCCCAATGCTCACCCTGTTATACAGAGACGTTAATTCATGGTGCTTCCATCTGTCTATTAGTGCCAGTAAGATGCTGATGTTATACAATTACATAACTTAGTATCTATAATATCATCACCAACTCTCTGTCTGTCACATCTAGGTATCATATAGACTGCTTTAGCGCCTCAGCTCAAAGAGAGTTTCCCCAAACCTCTTAGTCTAATCACCTTGGCTAGTCCACAGTGCACCTATATATCCGTCTAGAGATGTATCTCCTATCTTGGTACAATTCCGGTGTACTGGTCTATCCGTTTAGGGGAGTTGCTTCTATCCCAGCACCAAGCACTGTATTCTCACCCTGTACCCTTGTTACTTATGGCTGCAATTACATTAAATAAGAAAAAAGGCAATGCTATGATAGCAATTGATTTCACCACTTGTAAATAATTATGATGACAATTGAACCAGAACCTTGCATGCATTAACAAAGATTAGCAAAATTTATTGAATGGAAAATATGAACAAAATGCATAGAAATGATGTTCCACCATAGCCAAACCAATGTTGTGTATCATTACCCAGTGACAGGACAACGGTCAGGTGACAATGTAGCATGACTTCACCTACTGATATCAATTATAAACTTTTTATTTTTAAATCACACTTCACCACAACGACACCCTGTTGTGTATCATACCCCGAAACACAACAATAGTTGATTGAATCTACAATCAATTATGTCCAACACCTTGCAGAGCATGTCCCCCGCCACATAACAATTACCCACACCATATGTCGGAAAGCTGCTCTACCCGATGTGAAACATATTATGAGAAACGCCATCGTGGACATACAATGATTACCCACAATTTATGCCGGCAATGCTTTTCTCCAGCTGTAAACAAAACTCAATCATGCAAAATTCACTTTTTCAGGTGTTAACACAATGTCTGTTAGTTTTCCACTGGAAAAAAATATTGCTAGCGCCATTTTAATCAACCACTAAAAATGTTATTTTTTTTAACTGAATGTCTATCTCCGTATGCCCTTGTTAATTGGAGCTAAACTGTACTTACTTACAACAAATAACAATCTTATATTCAAGAATTCATGCAAGAGATAATGATAACCAATTAAATAAGTTTCCGCATGCACTAAACCACGTTAAAAGGAAATATTGAATGGACATAAAATATAAACAACAGTTTCTTCAAAATCATACATGAGTCGCTTTCCATTGCTATATAATATTAATCACAATAAAACAAACACAACAAACAGTTGTTAATCAAACTTTCAAGATTTTAGATGTTGTCATGCAAAACTAATCAGATTCATGCATAAAGATTAGTAGATTATACCACTGGGTCTATACTTGCATTCCCAGTTATCACGATGTTAATTTATTAGTATCACAACATCCACAAAATTAGTGATAATAATAATATAATTAAGAATTAATTATAATACTACTCAATTTACTAACTATTACTATAATCATATTCTTTCATAATGTCATATTTAAATATCTAATTTCCAACCTAAATAATATTTACTAATAATTTATTGCTGTATACTCTTCTAATAATTATTTCCTGATACTTACTACTTCTTTTAAATAATGTGCTAACTAATTTATAACACTATTATGTCCGGTTAATCCATTATAGACTAATGTATCTAATTTTACATAGTCAGTTTCAAATATCAAAGTCACTTCCTAACCCAGTTCTACTACCTAATGACTATAACACTACTAACAATTGCTTTGTTTACATTTGTTAAGTACTACACATTTACGGCTTTAAGAATATAACACTGTTGTTCTATAAGAATGTCGGCGTCTTCCAAATTCACAGATAATTTTAATGTTTCTATTCTAATGGTTTAAATTCTGCACAGATCCTATCTATAATAACACATTTATAACTAATAGGAATCTTCAATGTTACTATTTCGCACTGTCTTTAGCGATCACACATAATTTTTGTTCGTGCCATTCCATCTGGGCACGGCCGTTGAGTTCAATTCTACACAGTTGACATATCGAGCACTGTTTTCGAGTTGACATGTACAGTTGTTCATAGTGTAGCTTCCGGGTTGTACTTAGGTATACAACGTAGCTGCCAAATTAGGTCAGGTAACAACCTTCTATCCTCCCTTGCGGTTTGCTAACATGCGATTCACACAGCTGGCTAGTGCGAAAATTAAATGTTTATTTGCGCTCGTTAACGGTTCTTGTCCTCTTGTGCTATTTATTACCAATCTTTATCTTCTTTATCATTAACAATAATTGTTCGTTATGAATGTAGCACATTTCTTCACAGTTCATCCACGAACATTTATATTTCCAACAAGTTTTTGGTTAATATTTTCTTTTTTCTTACAATAATTCAACTTCTTGACGTGTCATGACGATTTTGTTGTTGTGTCTTATTTCTTCACGCTTCATGAAGATATCGTATGAAGTTGATATAATCTTTAACATTCTATTATGATACACTTTCTTGGTTACTTAAAATCGATCACATATTGTAATGTTCAAACATAGTCCAAAGTCACTTTGGAAAACATTACATTTATATAGTTCTTATATATTATACCGTCCCGAGATATCAGTCGGCGAACCTCCATGTCTGCCAGGGAGCTCAAGACATGATGTAGCTGACAATATGGGCTTTTAAATGTCAGAGAGCGCATGACGAATATTACATGTCAAATACCCATATATAGGCCCTGATGGATAATCTTTCTCTCTGATCGAGTGGCACTTCCTAGGGGTATAATATCCATTCAGTCAGTCCCTGGAGGTGTTTAAACTCTCCTTTCTGTCGATCCTCAACTTCACACCTTTTTTTTTTTACAACACAACACAAGTGCGATTTTTCTTCGACCTGTTCCTGAATCTGATACACAATTTAGACTCGCCTTTTTCGCAAATAAATATACGACACTAAATTACAATCTAAACATATCTACACAAGTAATAACACGGTAGGCCCATTTTGTGGCCATGCCCATCTTCTATATCATCGTGCGTCCGCATCAGTTGACAGCCACGGCTAGAATGAATCTCAATGTCCTTGTCACACTCGCGATCACGTGTGTTCGCTCCGGTGACAATCTCGCTCGCCACATTGGTCACGATCCACGATAGTCCCGTCCTTCTGGGTGACTTTTCGTCACTATGCCATGAGGTACTATTCAACCCATGACATAACATAAGAACAAAACAGACTTGTTTCCGACTATATTGTTACTTGTTAAATAAAGAGAATTGTATATTTATTAATTCCTGTATTTCTACATCACTTAATCACGGAATAAAACTGGCTCATTAATAGCGCGATGTCTCGGAAGCTGAAATATTGTTAGTTAGTTAGTTAGTTAGTTAGTTAGTTAGTTAGTTAGTTAGTTAGTTAGTTAGTTAGTCGCAGTTCCAACTTCACAGCAACGGGTCGTCTATGTTAAGTGTAACGTGGTTTGGTCAGAACCGGGTTAGAAGGCATAGTTCCTGAGAGAGGGGCCGGGGGTTGAGCAACACGACATTGAACACGTGACATTGGGGACGCCTTGGGCATGGACATAAATGAGAAAGGGGAACTGGCAACAGATGGTGAATCTCTGCGACGGGCCGTGATGAGAGCGACGTTCTGCAGGATACATGCTGCATGATAATGATAATTTCCCTGATCTAGTTACTGGGTAAGTATGTGTTCGAGTATTTTATTTTTCATATAATATTTAAAGAAAAGAACAAATGCATCAATACGTCAAGAGCTGAACATTGAAGAAGGTTGGCTATTAAAGATGATAGAAGAAAAATAAGTTGAAATATTTAGGTCACTTGAAACGTCACGGAAGTTTGGAGAGAACACTAATGGAGGAGTATATGCCTGGGAAGAGAGGTAGAGGAAGGCCAAAGAGAGATGATCTCCAGATGGGTGTATCGGACACGGGACATCGTTCTTATGATCGAGAGGTTTCTGGAAAGTTGTTATGGGAGCGAGGTTCTGCAAAAGACATGCTACAGAATGAATTAATGAATATCCTATTTACAGGACATCGCTGTCAACACCAGGATTCTTCTACAGTTGTTGAAGTCTTGGCAAGTTTACGTTCAGTAATTTGCGTGTTCAGGTATGATCCTAAAAACAGCCCTAACCTTTCACGGAGAATCAGGTTACAACATTGGAGACTAAAGATATTAGAGACAGAGCTGGACAGAGGAAGGCAATGCTGGATGAGTTGATAAACCGGCTGAAAATATAACAGCTAGTGAGTTTATCAAACATACAGTCGATAGATGGCTGTGTGAATAACACACAGGGACGGCGACCGGGGGGGGGGGGGGGATTCGAAAAGAAAACGGAGAAGAGAATCAGAGGCATAAAAACAGGTTGGTCACATTTCCTTTAAATCCTGACGTCACGGTCAACCCCAGCACTGTTTTGCTGTTTGTAATTTCTTGGAAAGCTTACGTTCAGAAGTTTGCCATTCTTTTCTGAACGACCAGCACTCATACCATTGTATGAAAACCAAAGCAAGGCGGTCTGCTGCTAAATCGCCCGCAGCTGTGTCGTGAACGCGGTATGCGAGAATACGAATTGCTTCCGTAACACCTTCGCCACAGAACCGACTGAACCATCAAACGTATCCGAAGTCGAACCCACAACTTCCGGGGCGTGACGTAGGTGGCTGAACCATTTCGCCACGGAGACCCCGTATGCAGGATATCGCCACTGGAGATCGTCATGTACGACACTACCCTCCTGGCACCAGAAGAAAGCCCTACCCGCCGCATACCTCCATGTCATTGAATTGTAAAGGATAGCTTACATTACACATGGCTATCTCCAATAGTGCTCCAGCCTCCTCCTGTATATAATGCAAGGAGAAATTTAGTACTGCTACTTGTACAATATTTGTATTTATTGGATTGCCTTTCATTTTGACCTTAATAACTCTATCTGAAATACACCATTAATTGACTTGGCTGTAATTTTTAATCAAATAGTAGTTCTACTCCTTTTTCGAGTGTATCCCCTCCAGAATAAATTATTGTGTATTTGTCAGTTGTAATTTTGCCCGACCCCTTCCAGCTTATCTCACCTATACCTAGAATATTCTTCGTTTTCATGCTTTCCATTTCTTCTTATCACATTGTTCAACCGTCCCAACTCATTTAATGTCCTAACATTCCATGTTCCTATTTGCAATTTATTTACCATTTTAAATGTATTTCCTATTTTAAATTTAGTCATTATGATTTTGCAATGAGTATTTGGATGACGGTAATGTGTCACCTGCGGCTCATTGGCTGTCCCTACCGGACGAGGATGTCCTAAGATAGCCATTAATGTCGTTCATTGCCACTAATATGTGACTATTCATGGAATCTTGGGAAGATAATGTGGTGGTTTCCCATTGACGTCCACATATACATGGGGGTCTTTTACCTCTGCCTTTGACAGCCATTTGTCAGAACAAGTGCGTGCCCTGATCTGCATAGCAGTAGATGTGTCCACATATCCCGGTGGACACTCGGTCGCCAGGGCTGTATTTTCCACACTGTTGCGTGTTTCCCATCCTCTACCACTGTTAGGTGCAGTTGAGATTTTTCCTTCCTAAACTTATGGTTTAAGATGGCCAAAACTCTCCAGTGCCGGCTCCCTGGTCGAGGAGTTAGCAGCTTTCTCCTTTAACCCCGAATACTCTCGTGGTTGACGTGAGCGCACGAGAATTATAAGTGGTTCGAGTCGCGCCAGTGACTTATGAGTGTATGGAGCCGGTCGCTCAGAAAGTTGTGGCGTGCTGATTAGCGTAATCTAGCCTAGGAATCAACATACAGCTGAAAGATGCTGGTGTTGACCGCAATATCCTGAAACAGGATGGAAACGCGGAAAAAAAAACACTCCTTTAAAGCTGAACTATAGAACACACCTACTCACAGTCCTGTCTACTGTCTACAATGTTTAAAAACTGTCATCTCTTTTTGATTACATACCAATGGTTTGGGCATACGAATAGCGTCTTCTCAACCAAATCTTACCATTTGTAATTTATAAACATTAACAAAATAAACAAATCAAATCAAATTAATGCAAGGGACATAACAGTCATTAACATTAACTGCAAATATAGTCGGTTTATGGCAGGGTGGGGGAGGGGTCTTGAGCCTTAGGAATTAAGGCCACCTGGCTTGTGCAGTCGCCGCGACCTGTGTAGGTTAGAGATTTCATTTTGCCCTCGACAAAAATAAAAAGGAAACTCCAAACCTTACTAGGACTCCAACCATGGTCTCCCGAAGGAGAATCCGTTGTTCTAGCCTCTCGGCCATAACAGCTTAACATATTAAGGGACATTACCTATCCTACAAATATTTCTAACATTTATAGTTCTGGCAATTACTTTGTAAATTTGTCGTTAATTTCATTTGTAAATCAACATTTACTGCCATTCCCCAATATTTCAAGTTACGTTAGTTACATTTTGTTTGCACATTTTAAAATCTGCTTTCCTGGCTTTTATGGAAAAATGTTTATATCTTTACTAGACGCTCTTAGCCGGTCTCCCTAGCCAATGGGGACAGCGACTTTCTCCGTAATCCCGTATACGCTCGTGAGTAACGTGACGACGGCGAGAATCGTTTACGGTTCTAACCGCATCGGTAACTTACGGGGTATGTGAGCCGGTAGCTCAGAAAGCAATGACAAACTACTGAGCGTAATCTTGCCAAGAAATCAACAATCAGCTAAACGATGCTGATGTTGACAGCGATGTCCTGTATAGGATATGCAAACATTTTATATTTAGACTCTCTTGATGTTATACGTGTTGTTCTATTTATGGCTGGCCCTTGAAAGGCCAAATAATCTATGTTTTATTTCTCACCCTTTTTGCTAAGATCAATGTGTGCTATCTGCACTTGATCTCGCCAGGGCCACATGCAGAGGCGATCATCTGAATGACCACAGGGACGTGGAACCTCATGGGGCGATTCTGGCCCCTGGGGGACAGCGCGCCCTTATTTTAAAAATTGTGTATTTTTACACGGACATACGTAATCCATGTTCACTGGTACAAAACCCCACCACTGAGCGAGCTTACAGCAGGTCTGCAGTCGTCAGAAGCAGCCACATTTCTCCCTGACCCCCCATAACATCCCCCTTGACGAGTGCCTCGCGTCTATTACGTTCCTCACACTTCCTGTGGGAGTGTCATATCGTTTCTCCTTTTCCTCTCGTGCGCTCAGAACCTGATTTTCAGCTTGGACACACTTTAATCAGACGGCTCCGTGGCGACGGTTTACGGAAGCGGTTCGTGATCCCGCAATCCCACGTTCGAAACACAGCTGCGCGCGATTTGGCAGCAGAACGCGTTGCGTTGGTATTTTAAGCAATGGTATGGGTGCCGGTCGTTTAGAAAGCAATGGCAAGCTTCTAAACGTAAACTTGCCAAGATATCACAACAGCAAAAGAATGCTGGTGTTGACTTCAACATCCTGTAAAGGACATGCAACTAACATTTTTAACTTAACATGCTTTAATCGCTGGTGGCGGTTATCCCACAATAAGTTTGTGGACGTGTCATGAGAAATGGAACACTGTTGTATGTCGTCACTTGGTAAAGCTGGAGCAGAGGAGAGGTACGGGGAGACGAATGAACTAACTTTATTTTCAAAGGGTTAAGAATTGGGCACGCAGGGCCGTCTAAATAGAGACGATAGTGCGCGGTTTGGCATCATGGCATGGAGGAATATCGACATCAGAAAGGAGTGGCAGCACACCAGACACAAGGCTGTGCACATACATGATGACCTTCGCCAGACTTTGGGATATTGAATCGGAAGTCTAAACCTTAATATATAGTAAACATAACACTTGATCGGTATTAATTTTAATTGGTAATTTAAATGTATTTAATATAACAATCTGTTTGGTATTGTTGCATTATTATTTTGCGTTTGTTGTTGTTGTTGTTGTTGCAGTCACTCGGTTTGAACTCAAGCGTATTCCATAAACGCTACTTTTAGTATTAATTAACTGAATTCTTTGTGTAGATTAGCTTCTCCTTATTACCAGTGTCCCTCGCAATCCGGCTTCAGACGTACTTGTAATTTATGTCCTTAAGTCAAGGACAAGACGTCAACATTTTAGTCCTACTCTCAAGGTGTAGTGGTTGAACCTTCTACCTCAGCATCAGCACACTGGATGTTTAAGAAAGAGCGCTCTTATCCATTCGCCCAAATTTTTCCCGCGTTTCCATCCTGTTACAGGATATTGCGATGAACATAAGGATCTTTCAGCTGTATGTTGATTCCTAGGCTAGATTACACTCATTAGCACGCTACGACTTTCTGAGCGACCGGCTGATACTCTCATAAGTCACTAGCGGGACTCGAACAGCTTCCAATTCTAGTGCGGTCACGTCAACCACGAGAGCATTCGGGGTTACGGATAAAGCTGCTAACTCCTCGGCCAGGGAGACCGGCCCATATATATAAATCATCATTGGCACCTTGCCGTCTTGACAGACGATAGTTTGTGCTTTAAACAGGCATAATAACTATTACCTATGGCGGTAGCTTTTGCGACTGATAAGGCCAATTCGTGTTGTAAATGTCCGTCCACAGTGGGTGCATGTGAACACGTGGTCATTTCCACCATCATGCATCATCTTACGTCTCACATGCTCGGTGTGTGACTTCTTCTTCAGCGTTCCGAGCCATTGAGGTTCTTTGCTGCAAATACAATCCGTCTCCATTCGTCTCTCTGGTGGACCTTCTCTTGCCAGTCGTTGATTCCAAGTGCTTGTAGGTCTGTACATGTATTATCTCTCCACCGCCTTCTTGGTCTACCTCGGGGTCTACGGTCATTTATTTCCTGAGTGTAAGCGAGTTTTGTTTCCCTATTATCTTCCATTCTTTCTATATGCCCCAGCCATTGTAGTCTATTAGCCTTCATGATACCAGTGATTAGCGGGGACTTAAACAGATCATAAATGTCTTTGTTACTTCTTCTTTTCCACTCTCCACTTTGTGTATCCCTAATGGGTCCAAAGATGCGTCTTAAAATTTTGTTCTCAAAGGTTTTTAACAAGGCTTCGTCTCCTTTCGTTGTACTCCAGGTTTCAGAGCCATACAGCACAACTGGTCTGATCAGTGATTTGTATATTGTGATTTTAGTGTTACGAGATAGCGCCTTTGATTTTAGTAGATGTTGTAGTGCATAGTATATCTTATTTCCAGAGTTGATTCTAGTTTGTATTTCTTCCCTTATGATGTTGGAGCAGTTGAAGATTGTACCCAGGTATTTGTATGTTTCCGTTCTTTTAACGGTCATATTATCTATTTGTATGTGGCCAGAGTTTCTAGCCATTCCGTCTCTTGAAATTACCATATATTCTGTCTTATCTTGGTTGATAACCAGCCCTATCTGTTGGGCTTTTCCCTTTAAGTGAGTCAATATTTCCAATGTCTTTTGTTCACTTTGCCCTATAATATCTATATCATCTGCATAACCAAGCAGCTTGGATGTTCCTCCAATATCACATTCCTCCTTTACCTTCCTTACAACTTTCTCTAGAGCCAGATTGAAGAGTATCGGCGATAGTGCATCACCCTGTTTCAAGCCAGATGTTATTTGGAAGGGGTCTGATTTCCTGCCTTTATATGTTACTATATTATAAGTATCTTCCATGCATAGTCTGGTCATGTTGATTAACTTCCTTGGTATTCCAAATTCCTGCATAGCATTCCATAGACTATTCCTATGGACACTATCATAAGCCTTTTTAAAATCCACAAAAAATGTTATGGAGATCTCTTTTATATTCCCAATGTTTCTCGGCTATTTGTCGTAAGATAAATATCTGATCTATTGTTGATCTGTTTTGTCTAAAACCCGCCTGGTAGTCACCCAATATGTCTTCTGAATATGGTTTTAGTCTATTTAGTAATACTGCGGATAGTATCTTATAGCTTGTGGACAGTAGTGATATTCCTCTATAATTAGTTAGTTAGTTAGTTAGTCGACAGATCATCCTCATTGCACATCGAACCATTCAGTCCATAAGAGCTCGGATCCCCTCCTCAGCAAATCCCGCAACGTGTAGCGGCTAACGACGCCAGTTCTGTGTTGGTTTATAAATCTTCTTTGGCTTCCTGCGTAGTGTTCTTGTTTGGCCACCCCTCTTTTAATTTGCTGCTCTCGCAGTCTGGCCATTGTTGTAGATTCACAGTCATCACTTGGTTCTCGCAAAAGTCTTACTTCTCGTAGAGCAATCAGGATGTCGGCCTGGTCCATGGCGCGTCCGCCCTCCACAGTAGCCTCACCTGCCAGCTTGTCAGCCCGCTCATTTCCTTGCACTCCCGCATGCCCTGGCACGAAGATGAAACTAATCTTTGCCAGTCGAGACCGCTCCAGAGGCAGCAACCATTCTCTTCGGATCGATCCCTCCTCTATCCTCTTGATCATGTTCATTGAGTCGCTGAGGAAACAAGCCCTAGTGAATGTCTGTGTCTCGAGCCATGTTATTGCTTTACTTACTGCCATGACTTCCATGGTCAGGCTACTTGTGGTTTCAGTGAAAGCACCAGAGTCCTCCTTCGCAATTCTCCCTCCGGCCCGAGCTGTAAAGGCCCTCTATAATTTCCACATTGGAACTTGTCTCCTTTCTTAAAGATAGGTATCAATAATGACTCTTTCCAGTCATGGGGTAATTCTTCTGTCCTCCAGATTTTTATTATTAGTTCGTATAGCTTTAGATGTAATGCATGGCCACCTGCCTTTATAAATTCAGCAGCAATTCCATCAGTCCCAGTTGCCTTATTGTTTTTAAGTCGTGTGATTACATATAGGATTTCTTCAAATGTAGGTTCTTCAATTTGTGGTTCGCATGTTAGAACCTCTTCCTGTGGGAAAATGTGACTTGGAGCTTCACAATTTAGTAATTCAATAAAATATTCTTTCCATGCGTTGCACATTTCCTCATTGGTATTTATCATATTCCCATTTTTGTCTTTTAAACCATATGTGTTTTGTTGGTGCCCTCGTTTCATTGACTTCAGTTCTTTAAAAAATGTTCTGGATTCATTTTTCTGGTGATTAGTTTCCATATCTTTGATTATATTACTCATATATTCTCGCTTCTGCTGTCTGACTATTTTTGTAGCCTCTTTACATTCATTTCTATAATGCTCTTCCTTTTGGATGTTATTGATGTCATTTAACCATACATGTCTGGCATTCTTCTTCCTAATGACTGCTTCTTCACATTTTTGATTGAACCATCTGTTCTTTCTATGCGTGGTTAACACACCGAGACATTCTTCTGCGGTAGACTGAATTGTATTCTTGATGTTCAACCAAGTTTGGTCAACGCTTTCCTCCAAAGGGTTTTGCAGAGTTTCAAGTTTACATTTTATTTCATCTGTAAATTTCTCTTTGACTGTAATGTCTTGCAGTTTTTCTCTGTTATATGTTGGGTGTAATCTTTGTAATTTAGTATAGAAAGCTCTCTTAAGTTTTATTTTAAATTTTGCTCCAACGGGGAAGTGGTCACTGTGGCATTCAGCTTCTCTATAACTTCTGACTTGCTGTATGTTTGATGCATTTCTGTTGTTAATTAAAATGTGATCTATTTGATTATAGGTTCTCTTGTCACATGATTTCCAAGTTTGTTTGTGTATATCCTTTCTTTGTAGTCTGGTAATGCTAATCTGCAGTCCTTTGGCTTCTGCCAGGTTGATGACTCTCCATCCATTATCATTTGAAGTTGTATGTAGGCTTTCCATACCGGCCACTTTTTTATTAGTTTGCTCTCTACCTATTTTTGCATTGAAGTCTCCCAGCACAATCAGGATGTCCTGTTTGGGGGTTTCTTCTATGACATCTTCCAGATCATTATAAAAGTCTTCTTTAATATCATCTTCTTTCTCTTCAGTAGGTGCATGTACATTAATCATCGTTATATTTTTCCATTTACCTTTTATTCGTAATTTACTAATCCTGTCATTAAAAGCTTTAAAGTTTAAAACGTTCCCCCATAACTCTTTTTTGATGACAAATCCTGTTCCTAATTCATGTTTATTTTGGGTGTTTCCTCCATATATTATAATCATTCCATTTTGCTCTAAAGTACCCTCTCCTGGCCACCTTATTTCTTGAATTGCTGTTATATCCATTTGATATTCACCCAGCTCCCGGGTTAGTTCTTCGGCCGCTCCAGCTCGATATAGTGTCCGTACTTTCCATGTTCCAAATCTCAAAAGTCCTTTAACGTTCCAAGGTCGTTGTCCAGATAAATCAGTCCGATATCGAGGCTCATGTATTTGTTTCGTAACAAAGAAAGGTTTTTACAAAGGTGGGGATGTTAACCCCACGCTTCAACCCCCAACCTGGAGGACCAGGGTGTGTGACTTATCTGCAATAATTTTCTCCTTTGTCTTTATTCCATTACTGATGTTTGCCCTCCATGCAACATGTTCAGCGGCGACGTGCTCCCACTGTGCATTATCAATGCCTGTATCAATCATATCCTGCTTACACACATCTTTGTATCGTAGCAGAGGCCGACTCTGAGATCTCTGACCCATCTGTAATTCACCGAAAAAAGATGTCCTTTGGTATTTTACCATCATCCATCCTCCTAAGATGTCCTATCCATCTAAGTCTACGAAGACTGAGCATGGAATAAACCGTCACACAACCTGATCTTTCCAATACTTCAGTATTTGTGATTTTGTCTTGCCACTTAATACCAAGATTCCTTCGAAGACACCGCGTATGAAAGCTGTTTAAATGTTTCTCTTGACGTGAGTAAGTTGTCCATGTTTCACTGCCATAAAGAAGAGTACTAACGGCACAGGCTTGATAGACAAAGACTTTTGTTTTGGCAGTAAGCTTCCTGTGCTCCCAGACTTCCTACGTGCCTTGCCATGCCCATTAAAATAAACGTTGTACAGACCTGGGGCTGAAGCAAACCCTCGTCTCGTATTTGTAAAGCAATACTTCTCGAGCTCTCAGCTGCCTTTGTCAACCCGGTACATACGACTAGGCGGGTTAGCCTTTGAGTGTGTGACTTCGCTCACAATGTTCCTCATTGCGGTACAGGTGTTCTGTATTTGGCGGTCGCTTACTCACAAGCTCCGAAACTCGATGGAGAGTGCGGGATAAAAAAGGAATGCATGGTTTAAAGGCGACAGGGCCGACTTCATTGCAACTTGTTTGATCCAATACGTCTCGGTGTCTTTCCATAGAGCGGCCTGCCGCACTCGTCGCACAAAGCTTGAACTCCGTATCTCCAGCGACGACTTCCATAACGTTATCAGTGGGAACACTATAAAGCTAAGCCTTGCCACTTTTAATTTCTATAGATTTGTTTGTCATAATCATGTCATGTAGATAATCATGTTCGGCCATGTTTAATCGTCTCACATCATCACCAGAGTCGTGGATCAGCGTTGTGTTCTGGTCTCGATTATGTCACGTGGTCTATCCATCTATATATTTATCTCTCTGCCTTCTTTTTGTTCTTTCCACCACAATCTTGCTGGTTGTTACTAAATTGTCTAGTTCTTTTTTTTTTGCCTAATTAATAACGTGTCCAAATAATCTTGACTGTCTACGTTTAATTTCTCCGATACGTTTATGGTTTTTATTTTTTCCTTGCAACTTCGGGGGAAGCCACATACACAAAAGCAACAAAGTTAAATTAAACAAAGGGACATAACGACTTAAGATATTAAGGGGCATTACCCAATCTAGAAATATTTCTAACACTAACAGATTTAGCAATTAGTTGTTTAAATTTTTATTAGTTCCATTTATAAATCAATCTTGAATGTAACTTTAAAATATATCAAAGTATATAGATTAAAGAAAAGTAAACAGCGTTTTTACACAACTGATAAATTACTTAGTTACATTGTTTTATCGAAACACATTTTGATAACATACTTTCATTGCTTTTCTAGAATAATAAATATATGTTTACTAACCTCGTGCAGAAGTTGCAAATGTTATATTTTTGACTGGCCTTTGAAATGCCAAATAAACTGTGGCTGTTTTATTTTATTTTTCGCCCTTTTGGCTAATATCAGTGTATTATCTGCCTGGTTCTCGCCAGGGCCACATGCAGAGACGTGCGGGATTGATGGAGAGGTTCTGGCCCCTGTGGAACACTGAGCCTTCATTAAAAACAAAACCACAACAATCGCCTTCAAATTATCGAGCTTTGGGCTAAGATCAAAGTGTAGTCATCTACACTTGATCTGGCCAGGGTCAATAGCAGGGTGGTCATCTGAACGACACACGGGGAAGTGGAACCTTATGGGGAGACTCTGGCCACTGTGAAACATTGCGCCTTATTACAAACAACAACAAAAGTTTTTTTACACGGACATACGTCATCCACGTTCATTGCTAGAAAACCCACGGCTGGGCGAGGTCACAGCAGGTATGCAGTCGTCAGAAGCAGTCACACCTCCCACCCACTCCCACCCCCGAAGACTGAAGACGCAAACAGTAGATTGCACAGTTTATTGTCATTTTGGATTTCACTGCAGTGTCAGAAGTCACACATCAAGAAAATCGACGAATCCTTCAAGCTGAAATATGTAACACACATATTCCCACAGTGTTTTAAAGAGTCTACCCTTTCAGTAATTTTCATTGAAATATCAAGACTTGTTGGTTACACAACAATAGTTTGAGCGTACGAATCGCACATGCTTATACGGATGTTTTTATTTATTATCAAATCTTGGTGTCAGAGTCCTAACTATCTTCTCCTTCTAGCTCACTGGACTTGGACAGGCAAATTACAACGTCCACGACACATATACTAATAACAATGACTGCAATCGGAAACTCGCAGGAGCTGTCTCCTGAACAACCTTTATTACATTATACTACATGATAACAATATGGTCTCACTTCACGATTATGCAATCATTCTACACAGGCAGCCAAACGCTCGCTCACATCCACATGGGCGATATTTACTCTGTCGCCCGTATAACCATTCGCAATCACAGTCTCACATCATCCCGCACATATCACATTTAGTACATTCCTCGAATATCAATACACAACGTTCATCTCATCTATCCGTCACAACACTATCGTTCGATCGTTCTATCACTCGCTATTCTCCACACGTCCGTCTCTATCCGCTGTCTCACACACACTGCCTCTCTCCTCCTTGACCTTCCCACATCACGTGGGTCTGTCCACGGGCTTCTTGCCTGACCGTCCGTTAGCCAAACCGTGGTGTCTCCTACTGTCCTTGACCTCAGCTATTGCTTACACTGACTATTGCTTACATACAGGCAATTACACTATTGCTGACATACAAGACCCTGACACTTGGCAGTACTAAAACAAAAGCGAAAAGAATGCAGCAAATCATAGGTATTGATCCCTGAACATTGCTTTGATAAGGAAAGAAAATAGCACCCAGACCATTGCCCAGATAAGCAAAGAAATGGGGGTCTCAGCATCGAAGCTATGAAGCTAAGCCTTACCACTTTCTATGTTAGTTTATTTGTTAGTCATCATCATGTGCCATGCCGATAAGCATGGTTGGTCATGTTTCGCCACCTCACACCATTACCAGTCGTGAATCAGTTATGTGTTTTTATCTTGATTATGCCATGTGATCAAGCCATCAATATATTTGTCTGGCTACCTTCATTTTGTTCCTTTCTCTCAATCTTTCCAACAGTTGCTTATTTTGTTAGTTTATTTCCATTAATTACGCGCCCAAATAATCTTGTTTGCCAACTTTTAATTTCTTTAATTAGTGTACTGTTGTAATGAGTTCCTTGTAGGACTTGCTCATTGGTTTTTCTGTCTTTCCATTATATTCTTTCATCTTCCTCAGTACTACGTCTCAACTGCCATCAGATGTTTGCCAGCGTTTCTGCTCTTTTTGGCTTTGCAGTTGACAACTTTTTATTGATCAGTATGTTTACCATTAGACATCTTTGCCACAGCGATGCTTGATCTAATGTCTTTAAAGCCCCCCCCCCTCCCCCACCCGCAGATAATATCGCAGTCCTGAAATAGTTGTACCGATTCACTCTATGAATAGACGAGAGATAGTTTTACGGATGGACTCTATGAATTGACAAGAGATATTTGTACCGATTCACTCTAGGAATTGATAACACATGATTTTCTGTGCATTTGATATTTTTTCTTTGGGGGGGGGGGGGGGGGGAGAGGGTTAGAAATGTAGCGCTGAAAAGATTTTACTGCAGTTTCTTTCATGTGGTTATTTCCTTGTACAAAACCTAAACATCATTTATATTTAAAACAATATGACTCTAGCAGTGTTTATTAGGTACAATATTCCGTTGTAATTATGTTTTCTAGATCCGGTTGCTACTATAACTATGGTTATCATAATCAAAACAAAATATAATACACATGATAAGAAATCTTAAAACGGTGCTTCGCTTATTTATTTTTTATATATAGATATATTTGTTTTAAATGTAAAGCATGCCCAGATTATCGTAACAACAAGATAGCATAATTGTTTGCTTACAAATCGCATGCAGCTATGATTCGAACGCAGTTTGCGGGATTACGAATTGCGTCAGAACACCTTCGCCAGGAAGCCGGCGGTACAGGTGGTTGTGTATTGGGCGGTCGGTTCCACACAAGGTTCGAAACTCGGTGGGGATTGCGGGATAAGCAAGGAACGCATGGTTTAAAAGCTAGAGTGTCGATTTCATTGCAACAGGTTTTATCCAATATATCTCGGTGTCTCTCCGCAGAGCGGAATTCCGTAAGTGAAGTACACAGCATGAACTCCGTAGTTCCAGCGACAACACCCATAACTTTATCAGTGGGAACTCTATAAAGATAAGTCTCACCACCTGTTATTTCTGTTGATTTGTAGTCATCATCATCATGTGACATGTAGATAATCATGTTCGGCCATGTTTCGCCATCTCACACCATCACCAGGGTCGTGGATCAGCTGTGTATTCTGGTCTTGAATATTTCACGTGGTCTACCATTCCAGATATTTACCTCTCTGCCATCCCTTTGTTCTTTCTCCTCAATCTTGCAGGTTGTTACTAAATTGTCTAGTTTTTGCTCCCTACCAATAACGTGCCCAGATAAACTTGACTGGCTACGTTTAATTTCTCTAATCAGGTTACAGTTTTCAATTATCTTCCTTGTAGGACTTGCTCATTGTTTATTTGTTCTGTCTGTCCATGGTTTTCTTTGCATTTTTCCACGGAAACTACATCTCTACTACCATAAGATGTTTGCCAGCTTTTCTGCTTACCGCACACGATTTACATCAATATAATTGTACATGATCTATGCAGCAGATCAACAATCATTGTCTCGTTGCAGCTGACATCTTTTTATTGGTCAGTACGTTTTCCATCATGCACAAGGTAAAAGACTGCTACTGCTAACGCTAATTAGCATAATCAAAATCAAATACTATGCATGTCACAGCCTCACATAGGGGCGGTAACCGACATAAAGTAAGAGACACTGGCGAAGGACTACAACTCCCGCTCAAGGGAAAGAAGTGAGTCACTCGAAGGCTTGAGTAATCCAGAGCCTTCTCGAAGAACTGGTCAGTGGGTCCACTGTCCCGTGGACACTGATGTGGCCCGCCTATTACGGGGTCCACGAGAAACTCGGATAGAGTTACCACCCGTGTCGGATTGCGACACGTGTGAAAGGGCAGAGACAGACTGAACATCGAGGAAGCAACAGGGCTTACCTTAGAGGGACTTGATAGTTCAGACCCATGTGTATTTAGGGGTCGTAGACATATGCTAGATAGTTGCTTAGAATTGTTTGTTATAATCATGTGTGATGTACAACCTCTGTGATACGCAACTTGTCGAGTGCGGGCTTGTTAAAACCCACTTCGCCAGCGCACTGTATATATTATATAAATAAATGTTGCTATATTGTATCTCACGGAGTTTGTTGCATGTATGAGCCCGAGTCCAGATCCCCTAGCGATCTAAGACTGTGACAGGCTATGTGGGGGCAATCGCCGGTTTTGGCACACGCTTTACGTTTCAGACAGCTCTTGGTTGCCAAGTAAAAATTAATTAAATTATATCAAGGTTTAATACAGAACAAAGTTTAAAAAAACGTTGCAGCTATCTAGTAATGAACTAGTATTAGTCCCTCTTCACAAACATTGCAAATGATGTTAATATTACGAAATTTGACATGACTGTGACATTTACGTTGACTGTTACTAATTTTTTTTTTCCAACATCAGATTGTTCCGCGAAATATCGGGTGTACGTAACCTGTCCTCCAACAGTGGCGAGAGAACAAGACTACATTCGAGAACTCAGGGAAAATAAGATGAGTTTAATTTCATGCTCATTGCAACCCTAAGCGGTACTTACCATCATCCATTCATGTAACATTTTTTCTATGCATTGATTTGTATGAATATGCTAACCTCATAACCAACAAAACTTTTCATGTGTATTTGCTCATGTAAACATTAAGGGAAATAACTAAATTTTTTATTTCCCAACTATTTTCTAAGGGATTTAATTTCATTAAAGTTAACAACAACTATAAGACAAGATGTCAACGTTAGAACAATGTATTGAGTTAGGTATTAAATTAGGATATAAAGAGGAAAAACTGTCAGAATGGGCACAGAAGACACATTCAGAAAATATTGCACGAGAAGAAAGAGCAATGGAAACGAGAGGAGAAGAAAATGAAACTGCAGGCTGAAGAGAAGAAAACGCAACTGCAGGCTGAAGAAAAGAAAATGCAACTTCAGACTCAAGAGAAACAGATGGAGCTTGAAGCCGCGGCGAAACAAGCCCAGTTAAATGCAGAGACACAGATAAGACTAAAACAAATGGAAATTGATTCCAACCTAGAAATATCAGTAAACAAAATGAGAAGTAAGGAAGAGGAACAAAAATACAACAAATATAAAGGCCTTGTTAAAGCATTCTGCTCAGGAGATTCTATCAGCGCGTACTTAGAAAACTTTGAGTGTTTAATGACCTACCATAAGGTTGCAAAAATCGACTGGTCATTTATTTTGATGAGAAATTTAGCACTAGAGCCCTTAAAAGTAATAGAGACAGATCCACAAGATATGAGGAAAGATTATGATTATTTAAAGCAAAGAATACTTCAAAATTTCTCACTAGATACAGCAGGCTATCAACAACAGTTCGCAAAATTAGCCCCACAACCTAATCAAACCTTCATAGAGTACGTGTCTACAGTTCAGGATATATGTACAAAGTGGATAACCTCAGCAAAAACAAATAACAACCATGACAAACTAAAAGAACTCATTATAATTGACAAAATTATTAATACACCTCCAACACCTTTTTCTAAATTTTTGAAACAAATGGATTGTAAAACTATCCAAGAGGTAGAAGCCAAGGGGAGCGCATTTTTTACAGCGAACCGCGATATTTTCCATTTAAACATTAGCCAAAATGAAACAGCAGCAGTTACAAACACTAAATACTCGAAAACAACTCAAAATAGATTCAAACAACACTCTAAATTCAGAAAACCAGTCAAGTGCCAGTATTGTCATCTGACACACGAAGAGTACGCAATATGCGACAAATCACCGAATTATCCACATCATCTCCAAATGATAGTGGAAAAGCAAAAGAACAAGAGAAATTCGTATCAGAGAGCGGTCAAATGCTATTTTTGTTCCAGCTTTGGACATTATTCAAAATTTTGTGAAGGACGAAAGATAATGAAGCAGGCCAATGCCGCACTAATTGAGACATCCTCAGATGAAGAGATTCAACAACTGAACGAATGTGACAACCAACATGAAAGTTTGAGTGAGCTAGGAAATGCAGTGCAAATCATTGACACCATCACTGACAACAAATGTAACACCTGTAGAAAATTTCAGCTTGATATTACATTGTTATGCGGCCACACAATACCAGTTTCTAACGAAATGGCCAACGCAGCCTTATCATCAACAGGCAAATTAAATTTCTCAACAGGTTTGGTAAATAACAAACAGTGCACATTAATACGCGATTCCGGGGCAACTCTTTGTGGAATTAAGAAAACATTAGTTAACGACAAAGACTACACACACAAATACGTAACTTGTCGCACATTCGCAGGCACGATCGAAAGATACCCCCTAGCACTTGTCGAAATTCGCACACCGTTTATATCAGGACTAGTATTATGCGCAGTCCTAGAAAATCCTGTCGCTGATATTATTCTTGGGAATCTGCCCAACATAAGATCTTGTTCTGAAAAGGAAATCAGAGATTGGGAACAAAATAACTGTATCCAGAACCCAAACAGCGATTCTAAAGGGAAACACCACGCGTGCTCGTCTCAAACTGCCAAAAGTACAAGGGAGACAACCAATGACGTAATTCGAAATGAATTTACCGAGGTGCAGAATGCAGGAGCGGTTGAATCTGTCAGTGATACCACCAACTTAAAACCTCGAACTGAGGATGCCATCGATGCACAAATTACTAAGCCTGTAAATGTGCAACAACACACACAACACACTAACGTAGTAACACGACAAACAACACACAAAACCCACACCGACCAACTTCAGGAGTCACTAGAAACATCATTACAGGAGAAAGGTTTTAGATACAGGCAGTACGCCAACAAAGGGGCGAAAACGATTGTATTACAACCAAAGCAGGATATTTTACTATTTCTACCTGACAAGAGAGATTTACTATCAACCTCTTGGCAGGGACCATTTAAAATTGTGAGAAGAATTTCGGAAGTTGACTACGAAATTTCTATGAATGGAAAATTGAAAATATTCCATGTAAATATGTTAAAACCATACTATTCTATAAAAGACAGTTACACGAGTAAGCAGACGCAGATAACAAATGACAAAAACGAAACGACAATTACTCAACTGAATGACACCTCGACAAACGAAGCATCGTCAACGACTCATTCTGGCGACAACGAAGACGACGAAAACATATTTACAGTACCGACAATATGAGATACCGACAACGACGACCAATTTGACGACATTTTGACAACTATTAGTCTCGACGACGCCGACAATGACATTGAGGACAATTTACAAACAGTGGCATCAGTAATAAATCAGACGGACGTAGACAATACGGAAGTTCCAGTACCAATTATGAATGACGACAGTAGTATGAAGGACATACAAATCTCTGACACTTTGACACAATAGCAGCGACAAGACATTTTGTCTCTCCTTAACAACTATAAAACTATCTTCTCAAACAAACCTGGACGGACTGACAAAATAATACATTCAATTGTGCTGACAGATCTGACACCAATCAAATGTAGACCATATTCTATTCCTTTGCATTATAGAGCAAATTTAGACAAAGAAATTTTGGACTTAGAGAAAAATAGAATAATACAGAAATCTATGTCCCAGTATTCTTCGCCAATTGCCCTGGTGAAAAAGAAGGCCCATATGATTCGTTTGTGCATAGATTATAGAAGGTTAAATACGATAACCACAACAGATGCTGAGCCAATGAACAGCTGTGAAAACCTCATTTTGAATATGTCTCAATCATCCTTATTTTCTAAGCTTGATTTGGCGAAAGGTTACTGGCAGATACCACTACACCCTTCTTCAAGACATATAACAGCATTCGCTACACCTCTGGGGTTGTACGAATTGAGATATCTTCCATTTGGTCTCAAGAACGCTCCCGCCACATTTGTCAGGTTAACTAGGTTGTTATTGCACGGCATTAAGGACGTGCAATCTTATATTGATGACATATGCATTCATTCTTCTAACATGACTTCTCACTTACTTACACTCCAACAAGTCTTTAAACAAATCTTTCTTTTTGGACTTACTATCAAACCTTCCAAGGTTGAAATAGGCTATAAACAGATAAACTTCCTTGGTCATAGGATTTCCGAAGGCAAACTTTTGACAGATGATAAAATTGTATCGAAAATTCTCAACCTAGAAGTTCCAACTACAAAGAAACAAGTTAGAAGCTTATTAGGTCTCATAAACTATTATGCTAAGTTTATACCAAACTGGGCAGAACTTACATCAGTTTTTTCTAATCTGTTGACAAAAGATCATCCAGAAAAATGTTGTAAAAGTACCCGCTTAGAGGATGCAATGTGCAGATTGAAATACATTTTTTCTAACCCACCAGTAGTAACACTACCAAATATAGATATACCCTTTATTTTGACCACAGATTCGAGTGCTATTGCAATTGGAGGCTGCCTAATGCAAGAAGTGCAAGGGGTGAGGCATCCTATACTGTACGTAAGCCGGAAGCTGAACAAGGCAGAGACCCATTATTCTACGGTGGAATTGGAGGCATTGAGTCTACTATTTTGTATACGCCGATTATCTAAGTTCCTCTTAGGTTCCCATTTTGTTGTGTTAACCGATAACTCGCCATTGTTGATACTTAAGCAAGGTGTTCCTAAAACCATCGTTTACAAAGATGGAGTCTTCTTCTTCAAGATTTCGACTTCGAAATCCGCCATATCAGAGGCACTGACAACATTATTGCTGATATTTTATCGCGGCAAACGAATGCACCATCAGATTAACATTAGGCACATTAATAAGTCGCCATACAAGAAGCTGTGATATTTTATTCTGTGTCATAGAACAGTGTACCTCTACACCTGCTAGAGAACTTTCATTTAGAAGTAATATCACTCAAGTGAATAGGTTACGTATAACACCCACGAACATGAAACTTTGAGAACCCTATACTACCAATTACCAAAGCTCTATAAACATTCCGAGCGAGACATTATCTGTGAAATAATTTCAACCAGTGAACTGACAATGATCATGAAAGCAGTAAGAACACTGTGTACTCGACATTAATAACATTGTATATTTGCTGTTGCTGAGAAACTATGCAAACAGCCGGAATAGAACGACGTCGATTACAACATTCAAGAGACAGCCATATTAACCGTTAACATTCATGGCACGACACACGGACATCAGGAGGACAACGCACACATCATCGTTGGATTTAGTTAATTAGTTAATTAATTTAGTAGTATTTAATATGTAGTATACTTGAATTGAATTATGTATATAAAATATGCCAACCTGTAACTTGTATATTTTCTACCATAATATTACAGGTATTTCCACTCATAAGCGAAATATCCTTTCTAAGCAATTTTCTCTATTTAAATTATAAACCATTTTTTTGAGTACTCGTACAAAAAGTACTTATTATCTTAAAGGGAACATATCGCCTAATCCATTTTTTTCTAAGGACAATAAGACTTTCCTCAACTTTACTTAGATATTTTAACGAAATACTATTTTGTATGAAAGATGTGTGAATGACAGGGTGAATGAATTAAATGAGAGAGTGATATACTGAGCGGACAAATTGTTCGCAAAACGTATTTATTTTAACTTGTCTGCGTCTTTTATGTAAAATGTGTTACTTGTCTAAATTGTTAATACATGTTTAGTACTTAAGACACTACATCTAAGCGCCACTGCTTGGAATGCCCGGTCATGCATTACACACAGTGGGGTAATTCATGACAAAGGATATCCCAACTCGTGACGCTTGGAGATAAACCATACATTGAGCACACACTTTATACAACACTCAATACTGAAGACTAACAATTAAAATACAGTCACTTTATTAGAAACAGCAACATATTAGTCAATACACTAACAAGCCAACAGGGACACATGTAGTCAGATGGGATAAAACAACAGCATAACTACATAGTCAGCATTATACAACATACGAAAGTAAAAGTGTATCCAAATGCACACACAGGACAAGATTTGCATGTGCACTTAATTAGCCAAGACTTTTGTCTTGTTAATACTCTATTACACAGAGTTTAATTATCTTGGTATCTATGGGATACTTGAGAAGGGCGGGTTGTATAAACAACTAGGAAACGTCACGTAACTTCGGTCAGATAAGCATTTTTAAGGACACAGAAGAGAGAAACCTCTTCAGCAAATCATCGTGAAGTGGTGTATCGGAGAATACATGAGTGTTGATGCGGACATGTAGGTTGCCAAGTTACTATCCACCAAACTACAAACACCGACTTTATGTGATTCTGTGACAGAATTAGTACAAAACTAATTACCTTATAATAACCCACCTAATCAGGGGGAAGAGGGGGACTCCTGTCACAGCCTCACATAGGGGCGGTAACCGACATAAAGTAAGAGACACTGGCGAAGGACTACAACTCCCGCTCAAGGGAAAGAAGTGAGTCACTCGAAGGCTTGAGTAATCCAGAGCCTTCTCGAAGAACTGGTCAGTGGGTCCACTGTCCCGTGGACACTGATGTGGCCCGCCTATTACGGGGTCCACGAGAAACTCGGATAGAGTTACCACCCGTTTCAGATTGCGACACGTGTGAAAGGGCAGAGACAGACTGGACATCGAGGAAGCAACAGGGCTTACCTTAGAGGGACTTGATAGTTCAGACCCATGTGTATTTAGGGGTCGTAGACATATGCTAGATAGTTGCTTAGAATTGTTTGTTATAATCATGTGTGATGTACAACCTCTGTGATACGCAACTTGTCGAGTGCGGGCTTGTTAAAACCCACTTCGCCAGCGCACTGTATATATTATATAAATAAATGTTGCTATATTGTATCTCACGGAGTTTGTTGCCTGTATGAGCCCGAGTCCAGATCCCCTAGCGATCTAAGACTGTGACAATGCACAAGATAAGAAATCATAAAATGGTAATTGGCTTGTTTATTTTCTTATTTTCTTATTTTTTTTTTATTAAGAGCATGTCCAGATTATCATGACAACAGGCTAGCATAATTGTGTAGGGTGGCCGAATTAATAAACAATTATGTTCAAACGAATGGGAGAGACCATGTAAACAAAAGGAATAAACACAATTAAATCAAGGCATGGGACATAACGACTTAACATATTAAGGGGCATTACCTAATCTAGAAATATTTCTAACATGTGCAGTTCTGCCAATTACTTTGTTGCTGTTTCCTTAATTTCATTTGAAATCACCTTTTACTGCCATTAATCAAAATGTTAAGTTGTATATTTTAAAGAAAAATAGTCAGCGTCTTAATATAAGTAATTTTATTATTTATTTACACTTTTTTGTGCAATACATTTTTCATAATTTGCTTTCCTGTATTTTCCAGAATAATATATATGTAACTTTAGTACACCATGTTGATATGTTCGAAAATTGCTTTATTTCTATATTTTTGGCAGGCCTTTAAAAGGCCAAATAATCTTCTGTTATATTATTTCTCTACCTTTTAGCTGATTTCAAAGTGTAGAATCTGCACTTCATCTGGTCAGGGCTACATACAGAGGCTGTCATCCAAATAACACAAGAACGTGCGGAACTGGCACCTGTGGGATTCACCGATCATTTATTAAAAAACGTTATGGACAGACCAGAACAGGTCATTCTTCTGCGCCTCAGAACAGGACACAATAGATTATGCAACCACATGTATACAAAATTCAAGATTGGTGACTCAGCTATGTGCACATGTGGTTTGGCGTTGCAGACAGCAGAGCACATACTCCAGGATTGCCCAAACTACAACATATCCAGGCGAACCTTCTGGCCTAGAGAGACAACAGTGGAAGATAAACTCTATGGACCGCTGAATGAACTAAAAAAGACTGTTGGATTCATACAAGAGACAACATTGCAGTTATAGGCTTATTTCAGGCGAACGAAAGAAGAAGAAGAAAAAAAAAAAAACAGATCGCCTTCAAATGATTGCGCTAAGATGAAAGTGTAGTCATCTGCATGTGATCTGACCAGAGTAAACAGTAGAGGTGATCATCTGAATGACACGGTGACGTGGAAGGTTTTATACACGAACATACGTCATCCATATTCACTGCTACAAAAATCACTGCTGAGCGAGCTCACTGCAGGTTTGCAGTCGTCATAAGCAGCCACATCCCCCCTCCCTACCAACCGACCCATCCCATCCCCGTCGAAGAGTATCTCGCGTCCATTGCGTCCCCCACACTTACCGGAAGAAGGTCTTCCCGTTTGACCTTCTCGTGTCGTGCGTTCACATCCGGAATTCCAGCTTAAAGCCGCTTTAATCGATGATCGCGGTTATCCCACAATACAAGTTTGGACGCGTCATTAAAAAGGGAACGCTGTAAAATGTCGTCACAACGGGGCAGTTGGAGAAGAGGACAGGCAGGGGAGACGAACGAATAAACTTTATGTTCAAAGGGTTAAGAACTGGACACGCAGACCCGTCTAAAGAGAGACGATGCTGAGAAATCAGAAAGTAGTGGCAGCACATGAGACACAAGTCTGTGCACGCACATGATCAGACTTTGGGATATTCGATAAGAAGTCCAAACCATAATATACATTAAACATAACACTTGATCGCTATTAATTTGTATTGGTAATGTAAATGTATTTGATATAAGAATCTGTTTTATATTGTTGCATGTTTGTTTGTGTTTATTGTTGTTGTTGCTCTCGTTCGCTTTGAACTCAAGCGTACTCTATAAACGCTTATTTTAGTATAAGGACATAATTTGCCAATGTCCCTCTCCATCAGGCGAACCCACTACGACTTCAGAGGTACTTGTAATGTAAGTCACCAAGTCAAGGACGAGAAGTGAACATTTTAGTCCCACTGTCCGTTGTAGGGGTTGCCCATGCTGACCTAACAATATATAAATATTCTTGCATATTACTTTGTCTACATTCTCTTTCTTATTTCTGCCTCTCGTCTGTCATCGTCTGTTGTTAATTAATATAGGTAAGAAAAACTGTTGATCTGCACAAATGGCTTTCCATTCACATTAATTTTCTAAAGTGGCTTGTTACTGTCAGTTTTTATAATCATTGTTTTTGTTGACATAATTTTTATATTCAGACATTTTGATCGCCTAATGTTTACAATTAACTCCGCTATGGTTCGGTTAATAAAATAATCGTCAGTGTATCTTTTACTGTTTATTACTACTCCTCCAAAATGGAATTAAGAGGTCTTCGTGACCGCTGGGTTAATGCGCATAGATTTACATTTTCGGTGCCCTGACGACAGTTCAATCCCTACACCGGTCAGTTGGAATTGGAGGATGACTTCTCGTTCAGTAAGCAATAGCAACCTTTAAGATAAAAAGTGAGTTGCATATCAGTTACAGGACGTTGTAGTCAACCCCTTTTTGGCTGGTCGTGATGTCTCGGCAAATTTACGTTCAGGAGATTACCATTGCTTTCTAAAGGACTGACACACAAAATGTGAAAACAAAGCAATGCGGTTTGCTTCCAAATCTCCCGCAGCTGTGTTTCGAACGCGGTATGCTGGATTATGAATTGCGTCCGTAGCACCTTCGCCAAGGAGTGGGCTATGGCAAACTACTGAACGTCGCTTTAAGAAAAGTCGCTTAAAAGTTGACAGGGTCGATTTCATTGCGCCGTGTTTTTACCCCATATGGCTCGGTCTCTTCCCGCAGCACATATAGCGTCGCACAAAGCACGAACTTCTTAGCTCCAGTGACGACCCACAGGAGTCTCCGAAATAATTCACTCGTGAACCAAAGAACGCGGCCCGGAATCGAATCCACAACCTTTGGAGCCCGAGTCAAACGGCTTGATCACTTCGCCACAGAAACTAACCAAACTAATCCCTATATAAGCTTACATCATAATCACCACTGAAAGTAACATTCCCTAGAACATCGACCTGTGATGTGGGGTTGTTCGCGACGACATGCAATATATTTAATGTGATTCCAGTCTTCTCTCTACCTGTTTAAATATGTTCTCGGAATAAACATTGAATACGACCTGGGGGTAATGCATACTCTTGTCTCACAACTGTAAATCAATAATTCTCGAGCTCTCAACTGCATTTGTCAACCCGGCGCAAACAATTAGACGGGTTGGACGTCGAATGTACGACTTAGCTTATACTGCTCCTCATAGCGATACAGGTTGTTCTGTATTCGGCGGTCGGTTACACATATGGTTCGAAACTCGGTGGAGAGTGCAGGATAAAAAATGAACGCGTGGTTTAAAGGTGAGAGGGTCGATTTCACTGCAACATGTTTATCTCATATGGCTCGGCGTCTATCCATAGAGACGCCTGTCGCAAGCGTCGCTCAAAGCATTACTCCGTATCTCCAGCGACGACTCCCATGACGTTATCAGTGGGAACTCTATGAATCAGTTATCAGTTATCAGTTGGGGTATCTTCATTGCATTCCGGACAGGTCCATACGTGCTCAGATCCTCCCCCTAGCATATGCATCAGCGTCCGGTGGCTAATAGCGCCAGTTCTGTGTTGGTTGACGATGCACCTCGTTTTCCCGATGTACCTCTCGCGTCTGGCTGTGCCGATTCTTACTCCCAAGTCTTTCATCCTGGACAGCGATGTGGATTCACTGACGCCAAAGTCCTCTGTTCTCGCCATATCTTTAAGGACGTTAATAACATCGGCACGATCCATGGGCTGGCCATCTACAGGGGGTGTAGAGCCAGCCAGTTTATCAGCTCGTTCATTTCTCTCGACTCCTGCATGTTCCGCTACGAAGATGAAGGTGACTTTACGGACAACAGACTTCCGCAGCGACTCAGTCCACTGTCTACTTACAGATCCAGCTTCGACCTTCTGAATCATGCTCATTGAATCACTTAGTACACACACGTTGGTATAATACTGTGATTCCAGACATATGAAAGCCTGTGTAACTGCCATCACCTTCATCGTCATGCAGATCGTGGTCATAGAGTGGGCACCACTGGATTTTCGAACGGTTCGGCCCGCTGAACGGGCTGTAAATGCCCACGCACTTCTCTGATTCTTTACAACAGATCCATATGTATAGATGAGCACTTCGGGGCTATCTGAATGTTCATAGATGAGCGCGTTGACCTCTGCATTGACTGAGGCAGGGTTCTGGTCTCTGCACCGTCTGTCGAGTGTGATAATGCAGGAGAAAGTGCACTTAAAACTGGAGGCAGCGGCACCCATTCCATACCGGGGTTAATATTGGTAAGACTGCAGACCTGTCTGACGACATCTTCCGTCCGACCCATCCATGATTTGCCCCTCTTTAGCCTGTCACCCTTTTCTCTGAATATAGCGTCATTCAGAGGGTGCTGCTCCTCGGCATGTATGTTTAAGTATGCACGAGTTCTCCAGATCTTGATCCTGTGTTCCATTGTCGGGAAGTCAAGAAGGTATCTCATTGCTACACAACTGGTGTCTCTCGTGCAGCCCAAAATGATGCGCATGGCTTCGTTTTGTACCTTTTCAAGTCTGCCAATCTGTGTAGGGCTGACAGTAAGGATGGCCAGGGCATACTCGATGGGTGAAAGCACCAGTCCTTGGAACATAAATATTAGCAGTCTTTGCTCGATATTGGCAGTTGTCATGACTCTCATTGCTGACAAACCTTTTCGAGCTTTCGTTATGACATAATCGCCATATCTCTGAAGGGCAGGTTATGATCAAGCCTCACGCCACGATATGTCATTGACTGGGTTCTACTCAAAATATTTCCATCCATTCTTACTGCCGGTAGGTCTGTGTTCACAATATAGCTGACAAGGGCACCGGCATCAGCACTCCATGAGGAAATTTCATCTAGTTCGCCCTGCATATCATTGGCAACCGAATGTCTATCTCGACCCTGTCGATACACGAGAATGTCGTCAGCAAATGACAGAGTCCTACCCCTCCCATCCAACTGTTGCTCAGTGATCGGCACCGTATACGCGTTGAACAGTACTGGTGACAGTGGTGAACCCTGCGGCAATCCTGGACATATCGTTATCGGCTCAGAAGACCAACTCCCGCATCTTAGCACCACCTTCCTTTGGGACAGAACTGCAGCTATCCATCGTACAAAGTGAGGGTGCACTTTCAGTCTGAAGAGGGTTTGCATCAAGTGCTCGAATGATACTCTATTGTATGCGTCCTCTATGTCTATGGCGGCCGCACATGTCTCTTCTCTGACCTGAAATCCTTCGCAAACATCTTGAGCAAAGACTGCCGCATTCAGCCACGACTCTTTGTTACGTCTGTATCCTCCAAGTGTGGGCGGGAAGCAGCCGAGTTGTTACAAATCACAAGCAAGTCTGTGTGCTACAATTTTCTCCAGTAGCTTGCCAGCAGTGTTCTGCATCGTAATGATTCTGTAGCCACTTATCTAGGAATGGTCTTTGTTCGGTTTTGGCAGCGGCAGCAAGTAGCTAATAAACCATTCCTCTTTGATCTGATCCCTCTGGATACTGGTGTTGAATTCTCTGGCCAGTTCTTCCATGTCATCATCTGACATCACCAGTAGGTCACCATATCGGATGCCGTCGGGCCTGGGACGGGGTTAGGTGATTTCTTGAGCATCGCACGTATTGTCTCAGCTGTGATTATGCATTCTTCGTCTGTCCCGACCCCTTCGCACAACTGAGAGTGTCGTTGTGGTCCTCTGTCTGGCGGGCTCGTCTTTCTGGTCAGTCTGCTCTATGTAGCGTGCAAGAAGGGCCTTACCTTTATCTGCATCCGACTTTTTCCATGTGAGGTCTGTGCCTTGAAAGTCTGGAATACCCCTACGTTGTGCAGCAGAGTTCATGCTCTTGTGGAGGCGCCAGAATGTCGTAAGAGATCGCTCGGAACACACCTTCCTGCAGAACTCGTCCCATTTCTCGGCCTTGGCCTGTTTGGCGCAGGATTTGAATAAAGTCGTCGTCCTATGGACCTCAGTCTTCAGGTTCGCCAACTCAACCTGTGGCATGTTAGCTTTTCTGGCTTTTTGCCAGTCTTTGACAGCCTGCCTCTTTCCCAGCGATGCCTTCTCGACCTCTCCATTCCACCATGGTGGCTGCAACCATCTTTCTTGTCTCCTGCGGGATGAAGTTAGTTTTCTTCTTCTGATCATGCTTATGGCGTCTTGACCAGTGTTGTCGTACGGGAAGGCATGTGTCTTGTTTCCTTGACTCCTGGCCCTGTCTTTCTCGATCAGGATGAATCAAGGGTAGTGGTCACTGTCGTGGTATCCCAGTGTACCGCACCGGCACCTCTATACAAACTCTAAAAATCTCTCACGGGAACTCTATAAAACTAAGCCTTACTACTGTTCATCTCTGTAGATTTGTTTGTCATCATCATGTGTCATGTAGATAATCATCTTCGGCCATGTTTCGCCATCTCACACCATCACCAGAGTCGTGGATCAGCTTTGTGTTCTGGTCTCGATTATGTCACGTGGTCTAACAATTGAAATATTTATCTCTCTGCCTTCCTTTTGTTCTGTCCACCACAATCTTGCAGGTTGTTACTAAATTGTCTAGTTTTTTTTTTCCTATTAATAACGTGCCCAAATAATCTTGACTGTCAACGTTTAATTTTTCTAATCAGTTTATGGTTTTAATTTTTTTCCTGCAGACTTTCTCATTGTTGTATTCTGTCTGTCCTTGATATTCTGTCATGCTTGCTTGCTTGTGTTCGTTGGCTTGAGCTCCAACGCGAAGTCCTGTATGTCGGATGAAGGCATCCTGTTGCCCAACATCAGTGTGATGTCATTCAGGACCTGAGGTATGCGTGAGTATCCGTTGTCCCATGTCTGGTTTATTGGTGTGCAGACTCGTGGTTCCTCGCCGTACAGGCAGACACTCTCCGACTTCGGAGGAATCGGCGATTCTACTGACTTTAGCCTGGACACCGAAGGGACCTGCTGCCCAGGACGCTCGATGAGGACGCGTCAATAGGTCTTGGCCAGTACATAACCCGGCCCGGTGCCTTGGAAACACCTCTGCATCCCGATGTTCTGTCATGATATTCTTTGCATTGTCTTAAGAAATTACATCTCCACTGCCATCAGATGTAAGCTAGCTTTTCTGCTGACTGTACACGATTCACCCCCATATAATTGTACATAAACTTTGTAGTACTTCAACATCATTTTTCTAGTTGCAATTGACATAATCTTATTCGTCATTATATTTTTCCATGATGCACAAAGTAAACGACTGGTACTACTAACGCTAAGTGTTCCTTTCTCCTCCGGTCGTTTTGCTGTGGCTATATGCTGGGTTTTGTCATTGACCCTCCCCACCCGTACACCTTCCAATAGTACCTTCGAATGTGATGTTCCTGTTCAGTCCGCATGTCCTCAAGTTCTCTTCTACCACAATAAAAGGCGCTTAATGCATACGTATCGAGTCCATAACTAGGCAGCTGTTCACGACAGAAAAGTAATCTTTATGTATATTTTCGCGTAGATATTTTCATGAAGAACATGTTTGATGTTTGCGTGCTGACAAAATGTATAGCTACCGTCTGCGCTTTCATTCTACTAAAGCTTACACATTCTGCTTGATTTCGTTGATTTTTTCATCACTTAGGGCGGGGGTGGGCAAACTACGGCCCGCGGGACGCATGCGGTCCGCCAACTGATTTTATGCGGCCCGCGAGGGCATTTAGAAATAAAAGGTTTTACTTCGGTTTTAAATTATTTTGAAGAATTTTAAAGAATTTCATGTACCGTCATGATTGTTTTAACATTTTTTGATAAAATTTCTTTCTAATTATCTATTTTTGTAAACAGTCCCTGACCTTCGTAATGTAATGCTTCTTCTTCTTCATTCGTTCGCCTTAAATATGTCTATGACTGCAATGTTGCCTCTCGTATGAATTTAACTGTCATTTTTAGTTCACGCAGCTGTTGATAGAGTTTACCTTCCACTGTCGTCTCTCTAGGCCAGAAGGTTTGCCTAGACATGTTGTAATTTGGGCAGTCTTTGAGTATGTGCTCTGCTGTCTGCGACAATAATCCACATGTGCACATGGCTGATTCAGCAATCTTGAATATTGTAGACATGTGGTTAAGTAATTTATTGTGTCCTTTTCTGAGGCGCAGAATAATGACTTGTTCTGGTCTGTCCATAACGTGGTAGTCGTCTTGAGCAGGTTTTGGTGGCCTTCTGACTGAATTGATCATTCTTTTCTTTTGGTGGTATGTAAAGGGCACATCAGACTGTTCTTCTTTTTCTCCTTCATAGCCAATCGATCAGTTCTATCGTTTCCGGGTTCTCCACAGTGGGTTGGTATCCACTGTATGGTGACCTAAAGATGGCTGCTAATTTCAGAAAGTAGTGTCCTTAGTACTGGCAATTTCCAAGACATCATCTCGTTTTCGTTGAGGTGACTTTCTTGCAAGTAACATACTTTAACCTTTTCTTGGTCCAAGATGTATTCTAGTTCTATTGTTTTGTTGCTGAATCCGTCCGCATTCCAGTGCATTAGGTTTAGTATTTGTTTGGTATGGCCAGACGCTCTATTCTCAGATCCCCTGGCTCCACAGGACATCTGAGAAGGACCTCCAGTAGCTGTGGTTGAACCCTTTCGAAGCATTTCGCCCGGCACTGCACCTGCCTAGGGGTCCAAAGCAGGGCGAGCACCGTAATATTTAGCAGTATTCGACATATTTCATTACGCGTGATTGGTGGCATCATGATTTCTATTGTTGCCTGCGTCTTCAGCACCTTTCCTTTGCTAGAGCAGACTGTGGTCTAACTCGAGTTTAGGTGTGTAGACACGCACACACATTTCTGCGCATGCAAGTACGTGCATACACATCAAGAGCGTTCTGGATATTTCTCGGCGCCAGTGACTCGCCATCGCCCCTTCTCCTGTAAGTTAAAACAGTTCCGCCACGAGAAGGACAGGAGGTGGACTTTTGCTGCATAGGTGATGAATGCACGAGCCATTAGGGTATTTATGCAAGATTGTACGCTCACCCCAACCCGGCCCCTGGCTACATACAGCAACATTTGGAACCATTTTATGCTAAAATGCGAATTTATCGATTTCTATGTAGAGAAATATTTATCGACATGTAACAATTTAATAAGGATGATTTTATGAAAAACAGATATTTCTCCGGTGAATAAAATGATTTATTTTGCATGAAAAAATTAAATTTAAGATCTGTTGCTGTTATAAATTATTTCCACATTTACAATGTTCAAATTAATTTATTTGTTGTAGTAGTATTGATATATTTCTGAAATTTATTTTGAGTTTACTACTTGTTTTCCGAATATTTTATTTTCACACACAGCCGGAAGTAGGTTTTGTTTCATTTCCGTTTTAAAGTTTTGTACAATACTAACTGTTCGAATTTTATTAAAGCAATGAATGTCAAAAACAAACGTAAGATTGAAGATGAATGCCTTGTTTTTAATGATGAATGAACGACTAAGTACTGTTTTATAAAAGTTGGCAGCAAATCAGTTTGTCTGTTGTGTCGTCAGTCAGTGGCTGACTTCAAGGAGTACAATGTAAAAAGACGTTATTAAACAAAACATTCCGATTTCAGATACAATTTAACAACCGAAGGGAGGGAAAGGAAATGCATTGAGTTGATAAAATATTTGGAGAAACAGCAAACTGTTTTCACTAAACAGTTGTCAGTGTCATCAGCCTCATGAAATCAAGAGGACTTAATCACAGACATTTCAAGGCATTACTTGACGAATTGGAAACTGAACGTTCCGATGTCTTGTACCACACCAGTGTTCGATGGCTGAGTCTCGGTAAGGTGTTGAGGTGAGCTTGGGAACTCAGAGAATAAATAGTGATATTCCTAGACATGAAGGGTATTGAATGTAACTGTAATACTAACATTGTCAATAAAGAGTGGAAGTTGGACTTTATGTTTGCCATTGAAATTATGAAAAAGTTAAATGAACTGAATATCAAACTTCAGGGCAACGGTGTGTTTACACATGAATTGAATGTACATGTAAAATTATTTGTGGCAAAACTCTCACTGTTCTCCATACAAGCAAGTGAAAAAAGATTTTGTCACTTCCCTTTGCTGAAACAAGAAACCATTTCTGGTGAAATGACTGAAAAGTACAAAGCCCAATTAGATGCATTGATTGAAGAATTTGGATGGAGATTCCAAGATTTCAAGAACTTAGAGCCACAGTTCAATATTCTCAGTTCCCCGTTTAGTGCAGAAGCTGATACAGCCACAGAGGACATACAGTTGGAGCTGCTTGACTTACAAGCATATGCAATATATATATATATGCGGCCCGCCAATAGCTATACATTTGTCAATGCGGCCCTCCGCACAACAGGTTTGCCCACCCATGACTTAGGGGAAGAAAGTCTCACAAATGAATTGTGTATTTGGTTTAAGATTCTTAGCCAGGCATACACTTTTTTCTGTATCGACAAAAAGAGGCGATTATTCTCATCTCCCTTTATTACATGCCGTCAGGTGTTGGTGACCATGCCTGTCCAGAACTTTCCGTCTGATGTGCAACCAAGCATTTCTGATACTGATGATCTTGCATACGATAATGTTGAACCGCCAGCAACTACTCTTTTGATGTCCCCCTGCTTCTCCACAGCTCCACGTTTCCCGTTGTGGAGACATACTCCAGCTTTCCCCTTCACATTACATTCTCAAATAATGTGATCGAATCTAAATTCAAATATTAGTATCATCATCAAGTGCCACATCTGTACAGAGGGTTTGATGTAGCGAGTTTACAACATATTGTCAAGCCTTTTCACGGTGCATTCATACAGAATTCTTGCAGTCCAAGTGTTGATATTGTCCACACACTTGTCGCGCTGTCTTCCTTGAGCACAATTCACCTCCTGCATTTCTTCGTTAAGATCATTTTAAAAGAATCGGTGCTTCCATATAGACCTTAAGTACTTTAATTATGTGATGCTGTTATCATTCAGTAATGTTATCTTCAATTACAATTTCACTAGAGTTTTGATTCATCTCTTCTCCTGCCATCCAAATTTGGAAATCTTCAATTGTATCCTTGGATTGTTTATTAGTTGTCCCCATTTCAAAACCTTAAAATTGTCGATAGTCGTGGTTCAAACTACACTTCAAAGAGTTACACCGTATACTCCGTTTCTATGTCAGTGAAACTGCTCATCACCGTGAAAAGTGGAACAGACAGCAGTTCCGACAAACCAAAAGCACGCACTGGCATACATGCATACGACCAATGCGGGAATGCCAACAGAGCAGTCCGCTACCAGAATTACAGTTTATCAACGATGGAAGCAACAGTCACTAGTGAACCAACAATTGCACGCACATTGTTCATAAGGCAAAATCAGCTAACTATTGACATTTGATTTCGAGAAATCTAAGTCAGATGTCAAAAATCAACAGAGCTTATATATCAATTACCACCCATCCTGAAAAATCCGAATATACTTATGTCCACGAAACGACAGATAATTTGTAGCATATTCACACCAGCACAAAGCTACCAATGTCACTCTTGGACATCATCCAAATCAAAATCTGCGAGATGAGGGACTAGAGAAGTGCTGCCAGCACAGACGGTGGGATCAACATATATTGAAAAGCAGAAGATCAAATGGATCGGCCATGTCGTTAGAATGTAATACCATCAGTTACCAGCACTAGGGCTACACCACAGAAGATCTGATACGAGAACAAGAGGACTCCAGAGGAGAAACATAGACTGAAAACATTAAGGAGATTGTACAATCACACGGAATGACACTATAGAGTGCCACCCATCTGACGCTGGAACGTCAACTATGTCTCCTCACGACGCTTCTCGGCAAAAGTGAAAGATAATGATGATGATCAAGTATCAGGTCCTTTACTGAACATCGTATTTCATCATGTCACCCACACTACAATTTACCTGCCTCGCGTATTTTGCCAGTATATGTTTATATACGTGGATAAATAATGTGTTCTTGTGTCGATTATGCCATGTTGTCTAGCCATCCAGATAATTGAGATCTCTGCCTTGCCTTTATTCCTGTCCCTTCAGTCTTTCCAACTGTTACTAACATTTCTGGTTTATTTATTTCTTCTCATAAAGTGTCCAACAAGTTTTGATTGTCAACGTCAAATTTCTCTAATCTACTGTTTTCAACTGTTTCTTGTAGGACTTGCTCATTGATTCTTTTCCATCAGGTCATGCATTCCTTTGTATTTTCTTCAGAAACTGCACCTCCACTGCCATCAGATGTTTGCCAGCTATTCTGCTCACGGTACACGATTCAAATCCATATAACTGTACATGATTCACGTCCATATAATCATTCATTCATTCATGTGCCATGCCGATAAGCGTAAGCGGTCATGATTCGCCAACTCACTCGATCCCAGAGTCGTGGATCAATTAAGTGTTCTTCTCTCGAACATACCATTTGGCTAAGCCATCCAGGTATTTACTTCTCTACCTTCCCCTAGTTCTCTTCCCCTCGATCTTGCCAGTTTTTATCAAGTTCTCCAATTTATTTCTTCTCATTACGTAGACTGCCTACGTCTATTATATCTAATCAGTGTACGATTATATAATTATACACGATCTATTAGCACGTTACACTGTTGTTCGCGTTGCAATTGACATCATTATATTTGTCAGTATGTCTTCTATCAAGCAAATGTCATCTTTGCTATAGCGATGATTGATCTAATGTCTTTAATGCACATCCCGGCAGATGTTAAGCCATTTCTGTGGTAGTTGTACCGATTCACTATATGAATTGACGAAACATGATTTCCTATGCATTGTTTGGTTATAAATTTAGGATTATAGATTTTATTTTTGTTGCTTTCATGGGATTTACTTGGGGTAGCGGGGTAGGGGTATACCCTATCAAAGGAGAAGTAAGGTGCCTCCTTCCCTCCGCTAGCCTACGGGACACCCTTGGGCAAGGTGGAGTACCCGTTTAGCCCCCCCAACAGGGTAACGTGAAGCCATGGGAGCAGGTGGTGGATTGGACTTGGGAGCAGCCGACAGATAGTTGTTGGTTATGGTTTCAAGTCAGTGACGGTGGGCAGAGGATCTCTCAGTAGAGACAATGGCTACGGTCATCCGATCAGTATGGTCACTGCCAGGAAGGAAGAATGGTAGACTTCCCTCCTTATTGATTCCCGGGCAGAGGAGGCTCGTTAGCCTTGGTTGGTATCTCTTCTAAGAGTGGGAACTCTAAATCTCAAACCTCCGCTGCCTTGCGGGTATACCCATATGGGAAAGGCTTCGGGAGTAAACCCTGAGGACAAATCCGGAGATGGAGTCCCTAAGGCAGTTCCATGTTGTAAACAACATAGTTCTGGCAACTCCTGCGACGGCACCGATGCCAAGTTGCATTGGCTACTGCCTTTCCCTTGGTCAACATCGGCGACGTGGAGAGGGGGAACCTGCTACTGGGCAACAGCTGGTTCTCCGATTTCCATTGCCCAGGCTTGTGCCCTGAAGAGGTCACTTCAGCACCGCGTAAAGCGGTGACACAACACGGGAAGTAGCATTTGCCGGTTATAAGTCTTAATGCTCGATTGGCGTAGAGCAAGGCGCCAGGGGCTACTTCCGACGGTGGGAGAGATCATCGTATCTCACTAGACAGCTACCGCCCGCCTAAGCTGGGCAGCCCCCAGTCAATAAGGTGTTGTCTCGCCACGGTTCATCTGCTCCTGAGGGTGTGTGGAGCTTAGGGGGAAATCCTGACACATGGACCGCAATCTATACACCTAACAGCAAGAAAAAAACAAAACAACCGGCCCTAAGGCTGGGAACATGGAACGTAAGAACCATGACCCCTGGCATCTCAGACGATCTAAATGAGATTGTGGATGCCCGCAAAACTGCAGTGATAAACAACGAACTGCTAAGACTGGGGATAGACATTGTCGCCCTGCAAGAGACCAGACTCCAAGAATCTGGAAGCATCAAGGAGAGGGACTTCACTTTCTACTGGCATGGCAAGCCGTGCAGAGAGACCAGAGAGCATGGAGTTGGCTTCGCTATCAGAAACAAGCTGCTCAATTCCATCATACCACCAAGTGATGGCACTGAAAGAATATTGAAGCTCCAACTCCAGACAGAGGCAGGCCCAGTTAGTATTATAAGCGTTTACGCCCCAACACTAACTGCAGCATCAGAATCTAAAGACAAGTTCTATGACGACCTTAGCAAAGAAGTCAGTGAAACACCAGAGAAACAACATCTTTTTATCCTGGGGGATTTCAATGCCAGGGTTGGCTCTGACCACGGATCTTGGCCTTCATGTCTAGGACAGTTTGGCGTTGGGAAGATCAATGACAATGGACAACGTCTCTTGGAATTCTGCAGCCACCATAATCTGTGCGTGACCAACACCTTCTTTGACACGAAACCTCAACACAAGGTGTCATGGAGGCACCCCAGATCAAAGAACTGGCACCAACTCGACCTGGTGCTCACTAAACGCAGCAACCTCCGCAATGTACGGATGACTCGCAGCTATCATGGTGCTGACTGCGACACCGACCATTCACTCGTCTCCAGCAAGGTGAAGATAAAGCCCAAGAGAATCTACAGAAGCCGAACAGAAGGAAGACCACGCATTGACACCAGTGGCACCCAAAATAAAGAGAAGGTCAACAAATTCATGCAGGCTCTAGCGGATACTCTGCCCGGCCCCACAGACGGAGATTCCACCGAGAGATGGAGTCATTTTCGCGACACCATCTACAATACAGCACTATCAACATTTGGCAAGAAACAAACTAAGTCAACCGACTGGTTTGAAGCACACTCTGAAGAGATGCTCCCAGTCCTGGAGATAAAGAGACATGCATTCTCGATGTATAAAACATCACCTTCAGAGAAAACACTGCAGGCATTGCGAACGGCCAGAAATAGAGTACAACAGATGGCAAGAAGATGTGCGAACAGGTACTGGCTACAGCTCTCTGCTCAAATTCAAACTTGTGCAGACACTGGAAATATAAGAGGAATGTATGAGGGCATCAAGCAAGCTGTCGGTCCATCAAAAAATAAGATGGCCCCTTTACGATCAACTGAGGGGGTGATCATAAAAGATCGAGCGAAACAAATGGATCGCTGGGTAGAACACTACTCAGAGCTATACTCAGTGGATAACACTGTCAGCGAAGAAGCTCTGGAAGCCATCGATCAACAGTCCGCCATGCATGCCTTGGATAACGAACCTTGCCTCACAGAAATCAGCGAAGCACTAGACTCTCTCAAATCCGGCAAGGCACCTGGAAAAGATAGTATTCCACCTGAAATTTTAAAATGTAGCAAAGAAACAATCATCCCAGAACTGTATGCAATATTACAGCTCTGCTGGAGAGAAAAATCAATACCACAAGATATGAAAGACGCAAATATCGTTACCCTTTATAAAAACAAAGGCGACAGAAGCGACTGCAACAACTATCGCGGCATTTCCCTTCTCAGCATTACAGGCAAGATTTTTGCCAGAGTAATCCTTAAAAGATTACACATTCTTGCTGAAAGAATCTACCCCGAATCGCAGTGCGGATTTAGACCCAACAGGTCCACCATCGATATGATTTTCTCACTCCGGCAGCTCCAAGAGAAGTGCAGAGAACAGAGGAAGCCATTATGTATAGCCTTCATCGACCTCACAAAGGCATTTGACCTCGTGAGCAGAAGCGGCCTTTTTAAGGTCCTTGAAAAGGTTGGATGTCCACCCACCCTTCTTAGTCTCGTGAAATCATTCCACGAAAACATGCAGGGGACCATTTTATTTGACGGCTCAACATCCCAGTCATTCAGCATCAGCAGCGGAGTAAAGCAGGGATGCGTGCTTGCTCCTACACTCTTTGGTATCTTCTTTGCTGTTCTCTTAAGGCAAGCATTTGGGACTGCCACTGAAGGCATATACCTCCACACAAGATCTGATGGCAAACTTTTTAACCCATCAAGACTCAAGGCAAAGACCAAAATAAGACCAAGATGCGTAAGAGAACTACTTTTTGCAGATGATGCAGCACTGACTACTCATACAGCAGAAGATCTCCAAAGGCTCATAGATCGTTTTGCAGCCGCCTGCAAAGACTTTGGGCTGACCATTAGCCTAAATAAAACACAGGTGATGGAACAAGATGCTGATGCGCCTCCGACAATCAAAATCTCTAATTATGAATTGAAAGTCGTCCACGATTTTGTGTATCTGGGATCGACAATATCAGATAATCTTTCATTAGAGACAGAAATCGACAGACGCATTGGAAAGGCAGCCACAACATTTTCCAGGCTAGCTAAAAGAGTTTGGGAGAATAATAGACTAACAGAGCGTACAAAAGCTCAAGTATATAAAGCTTGTGTTGTTAGCACACTACTCTACGGGTCTGAATCCTGGACCCTGTACTCAAGACAGGAAAGGAAGTTGAATTCCTTCCACATAAGATGTCTGAGACGTATCCTGGGCATAACATGGAAAGACCACATAACAAACAAACAGGTGCTTGAAAGAGCAGATATTACCACAGTGCACACCCTCCTCAAGCAGAGACGCCTCCGGTGGTTGGGTCACGTATCTCGAATGGAGGACGAACGTATTCCCAAAGATCTCCTTTACGGAGAACTAGCCACAGGAAAGAGGCCAACCGGAAGACCCCAAATGCGATATAGGGATGTGTGTAAACAAGATATGAAAACCATTGGAATAGATCCAGACACGTGGGAGAGAGTTGCAACAGACAGATGCTCCTGGAGAAGAGATGTACGAAACGGACTGGTGCTCTTTGAGCGCAATCAGATCCAAAAAACTGAGGAGAGACGGCACAGGCTCAAAGAGCAGTCACTTACTGCGGGACTTGCCTCGTCTTACAGATGCGGAAACTGACAGGGATTGTCACTCTCGCATTGGACTATACAGTCACCAGCGGAGCTGCCAGGCACCTCCCAAGCGGCACAACTCTATAGTCCTTCAGGACTGAAAGAGGCCTACTACTACTACTATCCTTGTACAAAAGGTAAATGTGATTTTTTTTTTAATATGTCTTTTGCAGTGTTTATACAAGTGTTTTAAGTTGCAATATTCCCTTTTCTTTATATTTTTTTTACCGATCTGACTGCTGATACTAACTCTAATTATCATAATCAAAACAACATATTGTACACCTGATAAGAAATCATAAAATGGTACTTCGCATGTTTATTTTCTTATTTGTTGTTTATATTTAGAACTGTTCCAGATTATCATAATAACAGGCTATCATAATTGTTGAGTGGTCACCGAATTTATAAACAATTCTGTTCAAACAACTTCGGGAGAAACCCCGTAAACATAAGGAATAAATACAATTAAATTAAGGCATGGGACATAACGACGTAACATAGTAAGGGACATTACCTAATCTAAAAATATTCCAAACATTTACAGTTCTGGCAATTACTTTGTTAAGTTTTCGTTAATTTCATTTGTAAATCAACTTTTACTGCTTTTCACCAATATGTTACGTATTATGTGATAATGAAATATAAACTGCGTACTGACATAAGTAATTGTATTATTTAATTACATTTTTTTTGCACAATACAGTTTTATTATCTGCTTTCCTGTCTTCTGGAATACTATATATATAAAGCTTTTCTAACCCATCTTAACATGCACATTTGGCGTTTTCGGTTATATTTTTGGCAGGCCTTTGTAAGGCCAAATAATCTACAGCTATTTTATTTCTCAACCATTTGGCTAATATCAAAGTGTAGTATCTGGATTTCATCTAGTCATGGCCACATACAGAGGCGGTCATCCGAATAACATACAGGTACGTGACGAACTGATGGGACGGCTCTGCCACCTGTAGGAATCACTGAGTCTTTATTTAAAATAAAAAACAAACAAGAACGGTCGCCTTCAAATGATTGACCAATGCGCTAACATCAACGAGTAGTCATCTGAATTTGACCTGACCAGAGTCATCAGCAGAGTTGGCCATCTGAAAGACACGGTGACGTGGAAGTTTTGATACACGAACATACGTCATCCATGTTCACTGCAACAAAAACCATTGCTGAGCGAGCTCACAGCAGATCTGCAGTCGTCAGAATGAGCCACATTCCCCCCCCCCCCCACAGCCCCATCCCGCCCCCTTCGACGAGTACCTCGCGTCCATTAGGTTCCTTACACTTCCTGGAGGAGTGTCTTACCGTTTGTCGTTCTCCTGCCGTAAGCTCGCATCCTGATTTCCAGCTTAAAACCGCTTTAATCGCTGATGGTGGTTATCCCACAATACGTTTGTGGACGTGTCATGAGAAAGGGAACGCTGCAGTATGTCGTCACAACGGTTAAGTTGGAGCAGAGGAGAGGCAGGGGGAGTCGAACGAACAAGCATTATTTTCAAAGGGTTAAGAATTGGGCACTCATGCCTGTCTAAAGTGAGATGATTTTGCGCAGTTTGGCACCATGGCATGTAGGAATATCAACATCAGAAAGGAGTGGCAGCACACCAGACACAAGGCTGTGCACAGGCATGTTCACCTTCCCAGACTTTGGGATATTGGATCGGAAGTCCAATCCATAATATATAGTAAACATAACACTTAATTGCTATTAATTTTAATTGGTAATTTAAATGTATTTCATATAAGAATATTTTTCAGATTGCCTGCATATATTTTTTTTTTTTAATTTTTTTTTTAATCCTCTAAAAGTACTGGAGAGTTTTGGTCATAGACCACAACTTTATGAAGGGAAATTCCCAACTGCACCTCCCCGCGGTAGAGGATGGAAACACACCACGGTGTGGCTAACACAGCTCTGGGGACCGAGTATCCACCGGAATAAGTGGACAACTCTGCACCTGAGCAGAGCAGGGCACTCACTTGTCCTTACAGTCGGAAATGGCTGTCAAAGGCAGAGGTAAAAAGACCACCATGTGAATGTGGAAGGCACGGGGAAACCACCACATTATCTTCCCAAGACTTCATGGCACAACATATATCAAAGTTAGTGAAGGACGTTAATGGCTGTCTTAGGGCATCCTCCTCCGGTAGGGACAGTCATGAGCCACAGGTGACACCAGACCGTCATCCAGCTACTGATGGCAAAATCTTAACTAAAATAAATAAATTTAGAGTAGGAACATGGAATGTTAGGACATTAAATGAGCTAGTAAAGTTGACCAATGTTCTAAGAGAGATGGATAGCATGAAAATGAATATACTAGGCGTTAGTGAGATGAAGTGGAAGGGATCGGGCAAAATTTTAGCTGACAATCACACAATAATTTATTCTGGAGGGGATACACATGAAAAAGGTGTAGGAATAATATTAGACGAAGAAACAGCCAAGTCAATTAATGGATACTGGTGTATTTCAGATAGAGTTATTATGGTAAAAATCAAAGGCAAACCAATAGACATAAATATTTTACAAGTATATGCACCAACAGCAAGCAGTAGTGAGGAAGAAATACAACACTTTTACGACGAAATAGAAATGGCGATGGCTCAAATTGGATCACAAGAAATAAAGATAATACTTGGTGACTTTAATGCAAAAATAGGAAAGGGAAAAATGGAGGATGTAGTGGGGAATTATGGTTTAGGGACAAGAAATGAAAGAGGGGAAAAGCTAATAGAATGGGCAAATATCAATGGTATGATAATTGGAAACACATGGTTTCAGCAACATAAAAGACGACTGTACACATGGATAAGCCCTGATAAGAAAATACGCAACCAAATTGACTACATAATAATTAATAAAAGATTTATAAATGCTTTAATTAATGTAAAGACAATGCCTGGTGCTGACTGTACTAGTGATCATGTTCCACTATGTGGACAAATAAAAGTAAGATTAAAGAGAGGGAAAAAATGGTTAAGAACATGAGACTTAATAAAGAGGTTCTGAAAATAGATAAAGAAATGCAAGAACAATACAGAGTGACTGTGAAAAATAGGTACAATGCAATAACTAAAATACAGAGTATAGATGAACAATGGGAAATGTTAAGGGACTCCATTCATCAAACTAGCAAAGAAGTATTACCGGAGAGAGGCAAAATAGCTAAGAAAAAATGGATGAATGAAGATATCTTAAAACTGATGGACAAAAGAAAACAGAGTAAAAATGACAAACAAGAATACGCTAAGATAAATAAAGAAATAAAAGATAAATGTGGGAAGGCTAAAGAAAGTTGGTTAAACGAGCAATGCAAAAAAATTGAATTAAATTCCATTAAAGATACAAAAAATATGCACAGACAAATCAGTGAGCTTACAGGAAGAAAAATAAGAATAAATACGGGGTGTTTGAAATCAAAAACAGGAAAGATAATATTAGAGGAAGATGATATAATGAAGAGGTGGAATGAGTATATAAGAGAATTATATGAAGGAGAAAGGGAAGAATTAACAGAAGATAGTAACTTAGAAGGTCCACCTATTCTGAAAGAAGAAGTCGCTGACGCTATGAAACGTATGAAGAAAGGAAAAACAGCTGGGCCAGATGAAATCACAATAGAAGAATTAGAAGTATTGGGATAATTTGGAGTAGATATATTAACCAAAATGTTGAATGATATTTACAGCAGTGGATATTTACCCAGTGATATGCTGAAATCTGTATTTATAGCTATACCAAAAAGACCAGGAGCAACTGATTGTGAAGACTTTCGTACAATTAACCTTATAAACCATATCACTAAGCTTCTACTCAGAATCATAATGAGAAGAACCAAAAAGAAAATAAAAATGGAAATTAGTGAAGAACAGTATGGATTTGTGGAAGGAAAGGGCACAAACAATGCAATTTATACATTACGGACACTAATAGAAAGGTCAATAGAGAAACAGGGAGACATATATTTGTACTTCATAGATTATACTAAGGCATTTGATAAAGTAAAACATGATGAACTGATTAAAATGTTGGAAGATATCAACATTGATGGAAAAGATTTAAGAATAATAAAGAATGTTTACTGGAACCAAGTAGCAGCAATTAAAATGGGAAATAAAGAGGGTAGTTACGAACAGATAAAGCTAGGAGTACGACAAGGGTGTGTTTTGTCACCAGATCTTTTCTCCCTGTATAGCGAAGTAATAATGAGAGAGATCAAAGAGATGCCAGGAATACTAGTTGGAGGTTATAATATAAATAATATACGCTATGCAGATGACACAGTATTGGTGGCGGATAATTCAACAGACCTACAACATTTTTTAGACGTTGTAGTAACAGAGAGTGCAAGGAAAGGACTTTCCTTGAATATCAAGAAGACAGTAACAATGGTAATATCAAAGAAAATGGTGACACCAAAATGTGACATAGAAATAGAAGGGAAAATTCATAACCAGGTTGATAATTTTAGATACCTAGGGGCATATATAACATCAGATGGAAGATGTACAACAGAGATTAGGAGCAGAATAGGGCAGGCAAAAGCCGCATTTCAGAAAATGAAGAGTATCTTATGCAATAAGTCACTATCACTGAATGTAAGAAAGAGAGTGCTGAAATGCTATGTAGAACCAGTTTTTCTGTATGGCAGTGAATCTTGGAATGTAAATGAACAAATTAAGAAGAAATTAGAAGCAACAGAGATGTGGTTCCTGAGACGAATGTTGCGAATTCCTTGGACTGCCAGAGTAACTATCGACGACTGCCTGAAACAGGCTAATGAAACTAGAACATTATATGCAACAATAAGACAGAGACAAACAGCTTTCTTCGGTCATGTGATGAGAAGAGAGGCATTGGAGAACATCGTAACAACTGGAAAGATCGAGGGGAAGAGAGGCAGAGGTAGACCAAGAGAAGTGATGCTGGATGGATTGAGAAGGTGGCATGGAGGAATATCAGCAGCAGAGTTGATCCAGAAAACCAAAGACCGAGATCTATGGAGAGCCATGAACGCCTACGCCAGCCGGCACGGCACTTGATGATGATGCATATTTTTGTTGTTGTTGTTGTTGTTGTTGTTGTCTCTCTCTCTCTCACTTTGAACTCAAGCGTATTTCATAAACGCTACTATTTATATCAAGGGATTGAATGTTGTGCGTGGATTAGCTTCTCCTTATTACCAGTGTCCCTCGCAATCCGGCTTCAGACGTACTTGTAATGTATGTCCTTAAGTTAAGGACAAGAAATCAACATTTTAGTCCTCTCCGGAGTAGGGGTCACAACCTCCTACCTCAGCATCAGCAAACCGGATGTATAAGAACGAGCGCTCTTATCCATTCGCCCATGCTGCCCTAATGAAAAAAAGTATTATTGCATGTTACTTTGTCTAAGCCGGTCTCTCTGGCCGAGGGGTTACACCACTTTCTCCGTAATCCTGTTTATCACGCATAGTCTCGTAGCGGGCGAGAACTGGAAGCGGTTCTACCCCGGATGGTGACTTGCGGGATGACTGAGCCGGCCGCTCAGAAAGCAATGGCAAACTACTGAGAGTAATCTTGCCAAGAAATCAACAGACAGCTGAAAGATGCTGTTGACAGCGATCTCCTGTAAGGGATATGCGAATTAAGAAAAAGAAGAAAAAAACTTTGTCTACAATCTCTTACTTATTTCTGCCTCTCGCATTTCATCATCTGTTGTTAATTGATATAGGTAAGAAAAACGGTTGCCTTGTTCAAGTAGCTTTCCATTCACATTAATCTTCAAAAGTGGCTTGGTGCTGTCAGTGTTGATAACAATGGTTTTATTTACTTTATGTTTATTTCCAGTCATTCTGATCGCCTAATGTTTACAATCAACTCCGTTATGGTTCAGTTAATAAAACTAATATCGTCGTGTGTATCTTTTAATGTTTACTGCTACTCCTCCAATATGGAGTACAGAGGTTTTCGTTACCACTGGGTTAACGCGCTTGCGCTTACATGTCCGGTGTCCTGACTACGGTTCAATCTCTATACCGGTAAGTTGGACTTAGAAGATGACTTCTAGTTTAGAAAGTAATGGCAAAACATAGTAAAAAGTTAGTTGCATATCCTTTAGCGGACGTTGCACTCAACCCCAGAATTGTATGGCCGTTCGTGATGTTTTGGCAAATTTACGTTTAGTAGTTTGCCATTGCTTTCTGAACGACCGGCACTTATATTTTTGCATGAATTGCAAACAATTAGGTATATTTAGCTCCTGCGACAAGAAGAGACATACTAAGCACAGACATAGTGTACATACCTTACACAGAACTCCATCATACACAGGGGAAAACAAAGTGTGACTTATCAAAATTAGAAACAATCAATAAATATATAATAACGAAATAATAAAATAAAACATAAGTATTATAGGACACAAATGACGGTCGACGTTTCGATTCTAAGAATCTTTATCAAGGACAGGACAACACAAACAGATTTTTTTTCAAAAAAACGAAAAAAAAATACAAACAAAATAAAATAAACACAACTACTTGGTTCCCATGTGGGATCAGAAATGGTGGTTCAAACCGGTTTACAAAGGCGCTCTTTATGCTACAAAGTTTACGTATAGTTAGGTTTCCAGAGGGCTAGAAAGGATGTGTGTTACCAAAGATGTGTAAACAGTCCGATATGAATATATATATATATATATATATATATATATATATATATATATATATATATATATATATATATATATATATATATATATATATATAATGTTGCATATTCCTTACAGGACGTCGCAGTCAACACCATCATCTTTGCGCGACTGTTGATGTACTAGACAAGATTACGCTCAGTAGTTTGCCATTGCTTTCTGAGCGACCGGCTCACATACCCCGTAAGTTACCATGGCGATAACCGCTACCGATTCTCCCACAGGTTACGTTACTCACGAGAATATACGGGATTACGGAGAAAGACGTTAACTTCTAGGCCAGGGAGACCGGTGTGAATGTATAATGTAATATATAATATTAATATAATATGTAAAATATATGAATATAGAGAGTTGTGTAAACAGATAGGTATGAATCTATAGAGCACGGACTACACAGTTAAGGGAGGGAGTCAATAAATAAGTCACACATATGTGTTGGATGGCAGGTAAATGTAGCTGTTTTTTGTTTTTTTTTACAATTGTCATTAGGTTACAGCAACATCGAACTTTATATTCCCGTTCGTCAGGTGGCGCTATGTGTCTCATGCGCATACAAAGCACATAAACAAAATGGCGACTGTACTTACGGAGTGTACAACCAAAGAGCAACGTCCTGCTGAGAATTTTTTGTTTGCAAAATGGCTGCCTATACAGGACATTCATAAGGAATTTTTTCCTGTTTATGCTGACAAACGTTTGTCCCGTAAAGCGGTGCATAGCTGGGTAGACGCTCTAAAGATGTTGATGAAATCCGTTCTGGTCGTCCTGTTGAGATTGCAACAGAAGCATCCGTGCAGCGGGTGGAGGAGATGAATAGAGGTGACAGGCGAGTAACGATAGACTCTGTAGCATCTGCAAAAGGAAGCTCTTATGGTTCAGCATACAGCATAATGCATGATCGATTGAAATTTAAGAAAGTGTGCTCAAGGTGGGTACCCACACAATTGAAGGAGGAACACAAAATGAACCGATTTGGCTTGTCATCGCGCTATTAATTTTAATTGGTAATTTAACTAAATTTAATATAATCTATCTCATATTGTTGCATTTTTTTTTTTTTTGGGGGGGGGGGGGGTGATTTTGCTGTTGCACTAGCTCTCTTTGAACTCAAGCGTAGTCAATAAACGCTACTTTTAGTATCACTGGACTGAATTTTACGCGTGGATTCAGTCATCACGTGCCATGTCGATAATTGTGGGCGGACATGTTTCGCCAACTCACACGACAGACAGAAGAGTCGTGGATCAGCTCAGTGTTCTTGTCTCGACCATACCACAGGGCCTCACCATCCAGGTATTTACTTCCCTGCCTTCTCCTTGTTCTCTTCCCACTCGATATTGCCAGTTATCACCAAGTTCTCAAATTTATTTCTTCTCATAAGGTGACCAGAAATTGACTTTCGATGTTTAATTTCTCTAACCAGTTTACGATTTTCATTTGTTTCTTGTAGGACGTGGTCATTGGCTTTTCTGTCTGTCCATGGTATTCTTTGTATTGTCCTCAGAAACTATATCTCCACTACCATAAGATATTTGCCAGCTTGTCTGTCTGCCCATGGTATTCTTTGTATTGTCCTCAGAAACTATATCTCCACTACCATCAGATATTTGCCAGCTTTTCTTAACACACGATTGACATCCATATAATTGGTCACGATCTATGTAGCAGTTCAAAACTCTTTTTATTGTTGCAATTGACATCAAATATATTGGTCAGCATGTTTTTTCATCAAGCAAAATGCATTTGTGCCATAGCGATGCTTGATCTAATGTCTTTAATGCACCTCCCATCAGATGTTATGATAGTTCCAAGATAGCTGTGCCAATTCACTCTATGAATTCTTGAAACATGATTTTCTAGGCACTGTTTGATTAGAAATTTTGTACTGTAGATTACACTTTCATAGGATTATATCCTTGTACAAAAGCTAAACGTGACTTTGTTAAATATGTCTCTATCAGTGTTTAGGAGTTATAATATTAATGTTTCTGTACATTTGCTACTGATCTGACTGCTAATATTAACGATAATTATCATAATCAAAACAAAATATTATGCACCTGATAAGAGATCATAAAATGGTACTTCGCTTGTTTGTTTTTTTTTTTTTTTTTTATATATATTCTTATCTAGAGCAATTGCAGATTATCATAACAACAGGCTAGCGTAGTTGTTAAGAAGTCACTGAATGTACAAACAATTCTGGTCAAACACCTTCCGGAGAGACCACATAACCAAACGGAACACATAAAAATAAATTAAGACAAGGGACATAACAATATATAATGTTAAGGGACGCTATTCAATCTAAAAATATGGAACAAGAGAAAAAACAGCGGCTGCAGCAGGATATAACAATATGAATTGCAAACAATAAGGTATATTTAGCTCCTGCGAAGAGAAGATATACTAGACACAGACACAATGTACGTACCTCACAAAAAACTCAATCTTAGACAGGTGAAACTTATCCAAAAAACATAAACAAAAAAAAATCAATAAATATATAATTGTGAAGTATTAAAATTAAACAATACGTATTACAGGACAGCAAAGTACGGTCGACGTTTTGGTTCTACAAACCTTTATCAAGGACAGGACAACACAAACAGATAAAAAGCTAAATAAAACACAGAATAAAAATAAAAATAACACACAGCTTCTAGTTGGCAGGAAAGAGACAAAAATGTCTTAGTGGCCGCTGGGTTAATGTTCTTGCGCTTATATTTCCGGTGCCCTGACGGCGGTTCAATCCCTACACCGGTCACTTGCACTTGGTGGTTGACTTCTAGTTCAGAAAGCAATGGCACACTCTAAAACATAAAGTTAGTGCATATCCTTTACAGGACGTTGCAGTCAACCCCAGGATGCCTTGGCTAATTTACTTTCATTAATTTGCTATTGCTTTCTGAGCCACCAGCACTAATACATTTGTATGGGAAACCAACGCAAGGCTGTCTGCTTCCACATCGCCCGCAGCTGTGTTTCGAACATGATTACGAATTACGCCTGTATCACCTTCGCCAGGGAGCCGTCGATGTCAAACTACTGAACGTAAAATTCCATAGAAAATCTACCTGTGATTCGGGGTTGTTCGCCACGTCCTGCACAGCGCATGCAACATATTTAATGTGATTCTAGTCTCCTTTCTACCTGTTTGAATATGTTTTCTGAATAAACATTGCACAGACCTGAAGGTGATGCATACCCCTTGTCTCACATTTGTAAAGCAATACTTCTAGAGCTCTCATCTGCGTTTTTCAACCCGGCACACACAACTAGACGGGTTGGTTGTTGAGTGTACGACTTCGCTCTTACAGCTCCTCATGGCGGTACAGGTGATTTTGTACTCGGGAGTCGGTTACACACAAGTTCCGAAACTCAGAGCAATCGTGCGGGATAAAACAGGAATGCATGGTTTAAAGGTGAAAGTGTCAACTTCATTGCAACAGGTTTTATCCCATATGTTTCGGTGTCGTTCCATAGAGCGACCTGCCACACGCGTCGCACAAAGCATGAACTCCGTATCCCCAGCGACGTCTCCCATGACGTTATGAGTGGGGACTCAATAAGTTGATTTGTTAGTCATCATCATGTGTCATGTAGCTAATCATGTTTGCCCATTTTTCGCCATTTCACACCATCACCAGAGTCGTGGATCAGCTTTGTGTTCTGGTCTCCATTATGTCACGTGGTCTACCCATCCAGATATGTATCTCTCTGTCTTCTTTTTGTTCTTTCCACCACAATCTTGCAGGTTGTTACTAAATTGTCTAGTGCTTTATTTCTTGATTAAAAAACGTGGCCTAAATAATCGTATCTGTCTAAGTTTAATTTCTCTAATCAGTATTTGGTTTTCATGTTTTCCTTGCAGGACTTTCTCATTGTTGTGTTTTGTCTCTCCATTGTGTTCTTTGCATTTTCCTCAGAAATTACATCTCCACTGCTAACATATGTTTGCCAGCTTTTCTGATTATTGTGCACGATTCACATCCATATAATTGTACACGATTCACATCCATATAATTGTACACGATTCACATCCATATAATTGTACACGATTCACATCCATATAATTGTACACGATATATGTAGCAGTTCAACAATCTTTTTCTAGTCGCAGTTGATATCTCTTTATTGGTCAGTATGTTTCCCAACAAGCAAAAGGTAAAAGACTTCCACTATTTACGATAAATATCATAATGAACACCAAATACTATGCACATGATAAGAAATCATATAACGGTACTTCGCTTGGTTACTTTTTTTAAATTATTTATTTAGATGATTCCAGGTTATCATAACAACAACAACAGGCTAGCATAATTGTTGAGTGGTGACCGAATTTATAAATAATTTGTTCTGAAGAAACCACGTAAACAAAGGGAAGAAACAAAATTACATTAATGCATGGGACATAACAACTTAAGATATTAAGGGACATTATCTAATCTAAAGATATTTCTAACATTTACATTTCTGGCAATTACATTGTTAATTGCATTTGTAAATCAACCCATAGTGCTATTTCTAGATACTTTAGGTTACAAACGTAAAGAAATTTAAATTAACACCTAAAAAAATAGTACTTAATTTATGCACAATACATTTTTACTAACTGCTTTCTTGGCTATTCTAGAATAATATATGTATAACTTTAGCATCCGATCGTGACCTATTGTTCATATTTCTACACTCATATATTTAGCAGACCTTTGATAGGCCAAACAATTTTCGGCGATTTTTATTTCTCGGCGTAGTGGCAAAGATCAATGTGTAGTTTCTGCACTTCATCTGGCCAGGGTTAGCAGAAGAGGCGGTCATCCGGATGACACACAGGGACGAAGAACCTCATAGGGCGTCTATCCCTGGAGAACAGAACGCCCTTATTTTAAAAAAAAAAAGGTTTTATACACTGACAAACAATAATCAATGTTCACTGCTAGAAAACACTGCTGAGCGAGCTCACAACAGGTCTGCAATCGTCAGAAGCAGCCACCCCCCCCCCCCGGCCACACCCTCGACGAGTACCTAGTATCCATTATGCACCTCAGAATTCCCCGGGGGAGGGTGTTCCTTATGTCCTTCTCCTGTCCTGTGCTCACATCCTGATTTCCAGCTTTGAGACGCTTTAATCACTGTTGGCTGTTATCCCACAATAAGTTTGTGGACGCGTCATGAGAAAGGGAACACTTCAGTATGTCCCCACAACGGGGAAGTTGAAGCAGAGGAGAGGCAGTGAGAAACGAACGAACAAATGTTATTTTCAAAGGGTTAAGAATTGGGCACGCAGGCCCGTCTAAAGAGAGACTAAGCTGTGCTGTTTGGCATCAAGGCATGGAGGAATATCAACATCAGAAAAGGAGTGACAGCACAAGAGACACAAGGCTGAGCACAGACATGATCACCATCGCCAGACTTTGGGATATTGGATCAAGAGTCTAAACCATAATATATAGTAAATACCAGGGACTATGAGGATCAAACCAGAACTCAATCCAATGCTGATGCCCTGACTCTGAGAGGCAAAAGGAACACAACCCTGATCCCAGACTCTGGTGTTCGTGTGATAAGGCGAACCTGGTCACTTATCTACATATGGCACATGATGGTGATGGCACAGGGATTATGAGGAATGTACCAGGACTCAATCCAAAACTCTGTTTTTGTCCTGGTTCTGAGAGACAAACAGGAAAACAGAAGAAGAAGAAATAACAGAAACTGGTTTAGTAAATCTAACTTAAAAACAAATAACACAAGAACAAAATAGACTTTTTCCGACTATACTGTTACTTATTAAATAAAGAGAATTGTATATTTATAAATTCCTTTAATTCGACATAACTTAAAAACGTAACGAAAAGCTGTTGATTGTGAGGGTTACAGAACTAATTAGCTTAATGAGCCACATAACTAAGATACTACTCAAGGTCATACACGAAAGAATTCAACGTAAAATAGATGAGGAAGTAGCTGAAGAACAATTTGGGTTCCGCATAATCAGCGGCACCAATGAAGCAATTATCTGTTTGAGGATGTTAATTGAAAAAATATATAGAAGTTCAAAAAAGTATATATGAGTAGTATATATGTACAAAAGCCGCCGGTTTTGAGGTGGAAATCGATATTCCACCTCAAAGGGTGATAACTCCGGGTTTTTTAATGTCCACCTCAAAGGGCGATAACTCCGGGTTTTTTAATTTCCCCCGCAAAGGGCGATAACTCTCCGGATTTTTTAAATTTCCTCCGCAAAGGGCGATAGCTCGTTTTTTAATAGGCGTGGTCCGAGTAGGTGTGGTCTAGTGACGCTAGGTACGTGTAGTGTACAACATAAAAAATAAAACATTCAAAATAACAAACGAGTCAATTAAGGTATATGTTTTTATTAAACCATGTATAGACAAAGTTATAAAGTTGTTTTTTTTTTTTCTTGGCGGGGACGTGTGGACACATCTGGAAGGTAGTACTGGGAACTTATACATCGACGAAGTTTGGGAAAATCTCGTACGGGTGTGACGGGGGTTGGTTCATAACAGACGTGGAGGGGTGCATATGGAAAAGTCATTAAGTAACGGGTTGTAAAACCATTGGTGAGTGGTGTGTTAAAATATTTTGAACTGTTAGCGCATTAGTGGTGTATATTAGTACGAATAAAAGGAATAGGTGCGGTGGGGATAGTAGTGGGTATGGGTTAGTGAAATTAGTTTATAAGGGGTGGTTATTAGTGCTTTGTAGATGGTCATAGTAGCTTATTCACTAACATCACACGTGTTACAAATGAAACCTTGAAAGCTAAAGATCGTCGGTTGTAATGGATATGATATAGTGTCATTCGGTGGTAAGGGGTGGGTACCAGGTATTAGTGGTCAAGAGATGGTCAAGTGGTGGTCAAGTGAGGAAAATTTTAGGTGAAAGTGGTTGTAATGATATCGTGATGATTAAAGGGTGGTAAATTAGTGGTCAAACAGTGGTCAACCAGTGGTCAAGTGGTGTTCAAGTGAGAAAATTTTAGGGGAAAGTGCTTGTAATGATATGGTGATGATTAAAGGGTGGTAAATTAGTGGTCAAGCAGTGGCCAACCAGTGGTCAAGTGGTGGTCAAAATGATGAAATTTTTAGGGGTAAGTGGTTGTAATGATATGGTGATGATTAAAGGGTGGTAAATTAGTGGTCAAGCAGTGGTCAACCAGTGGTCAAGTGGTGGTCAAATGAGGACATTTTTAGGGGAAAGTGATTGTAATGATATGGTGATGATTAAAGGGTGGTAAATTAGTGGTCAAACAGTGGTCAACCAGTGGTCAAGTGGTGGTCAAATGAGGAAATTTTTAGGGGAAAGTGGTTGTAATGATATGGGGATGATTAAAGGGTGGTAAATTAATGGTCAAGCAATGGTCAGGTAGTCGTCAAGTAGTGCCCGAGTAGCGGTCAAGTAGTGGTTAAGTGGTCGAGTGACCACTTAAATTGTAAGGGAAAGTACGTGTAGTGAACCTGTGTTTGTTAAAGTGATCGATGACGCGGTCAAGTAGTGGTCAAGTAGTGGTAAATGATCAAGTGACTATTTAAATTGCCTGTGAAAGTAGGTATAGTGGCATGGTGATGATCAAGATGTGGTCAAGGGGTGTTCAAATAGTGGGCAAGTACTGGTCAAGTAATGGTCAAGTAGTCGAATGACCACTTAAATTGTAGGGTATGGTACGTGTAGTGAAACGGTGACGGTAATATAAATTTAATTTTTCCACTGTTTGACCACTAATTTACCACCCTTTAATCATCACGATATCATTACAACCACTTTCACCTAAAATTTGCCTCACTTGACCACCAATTGACCATCTCTTGACCACTAATACCTGGTACCCACCCCTTACCACCGAATAACACTATACCATATCCATTACAACCGACGATCTTTAGCTTTCAAGGTTTCATTTGTAACACGTGTGATGTTAGTGAATAAGCTACTATGGCCATCTACAAAGCACTAATAACCACCCCTTATAAACTAATTTCACTAACCCATACCCACTACTATCCCCACCTACCTTTTATTCGTACTAATATACACCACCAATGCGCTTACAGTTCAAAATATTTTAACACACCACTCACCAATGTTTTTACAACCCGTTACTTAATGACTTTTCCATATGCACCCCTCCACGTTTGTTATGAACCGACCCCCGTCACACCCGTACGCGATTTTCCCACACTTCGTCGATGTATAAGTTCCCAGTACTACCTTCCAGATGTGTCCACAGGTCCCCGCCAAGAAAAAAAAACAACTTTATAACTTTGTCTATACATGGTTTAATAAAAACATATACCTTACTTGACTCGTTTGTTATTTTGAATGTTTTAATTTTTATGTTGTACACTACACGTACCTAGCGTCACTAGACCACACCTACTCGGACCACGCCTATTAAAAAACGAGTTATCGCCTTTTGCGGAGGAAATTAAAAAAAAACGGAGAGTTATCGCCCTTTGCGAAAGAAATTTAAAAAACCCAGAGTTATCGCCCTTTGATGTGGACATTAAAAAACCCGGAGTTATCGCCCTTTGAGGAGGAATATCGATTTCCACCTCAAAACCGGCGGCTTTTGTACATATATACTACTTATATGTTTGTTTTATAGACCTCAAGGAAACTTTTGATAGAGTACAACATGAACGACTAATTATGTGCCTTCAAGATATAGGAGTAGACGGAAAGGACATCAGACTTATTAGTAACTTGTACTGGGAACAAGTGGCGTCTATTAGATGCGGAAATAACTATTCTTCACCTATACAGATAAAAAGAGGAGTACGGCAGGGGTGTGTACTGTCCCAAAGCCTCTTCAACCTATACACAGAAAGGATTTTTAAACAAGTTGAAATGCCTGGACTTAACATCAATGGAAGATTCATAAACAATCTTAGATAAGCAGACGATACCGTGTTACTAGCAGAAAGTGAGCAAGAGTTACAAGATCTAGTGAACAAGTAAAACGGCACAGTGCAGAATGTGGCTTAGATATTAACATCCACAAAACAAAAACTATGATAATTAGCAGTGAACAGGAAAGGTCATCAATGAACATCACAGTAAACGGGCAGATACTAGAGCAAGTAACACGTTTCTCTAATCTTGGACATATAAGAATAGACAATGGCAGAAGTGAAATATAAATCAAACAGAGATTAGGAATGGCTAAAAATGCTTTCAACAGCATGAAATCATTATTAACATCTAGAGAGATTAATAATGCATTAAACATGAGATTTGTCAAGTGCTACGTATATTCTTTATATAACTTTCTATATAACTTTCTATATAACTTTCTATATAACTTTCTCCATAATCTCGTATACTCTAGTGAAGTAACGTGACGTGCGTGAGAAACGGTGGAAGTCCTATCAGCGTCGGTAACTTACTGGGTATGTGAGCCGGTCGCTCAGAAAGCAATGACATACTACTGAGTGTAATCTTGCCTAGTACATCAACAGCAGCTGAAAAATGCTGTTGTTGACTGCAACGTCCTGTAAGGGATATACAAAAAAAAAAACGTATATTCAACGCTACTGTATGGTGCGGAAGCTTGGACATTGAACAAGGAACTAGAAAGCTGCTTAGAAGCCCTGGAGATGTTGATATACAGCGATTATGTTGTATTTCAGGGAAACAAAATCAATCAAATGCAGAGGTTCTAGAAAAGCTGGGAATGAAGAGTGATTTGATGAAAGAAATAAAGAGGGAACAAGTGAAATATTTCGGCCATGTTAAAAGACATGATACTCTTATAAAAACCATACTGGAGGGCAAGGTTGAGGGCAAGTGAGCAAGAGGCAGACAATGATACAAGTGGGAAGATACCATCAAGAGGTGAACGAACATCAGCCTGACAGAATGTACAGTCAAGGCAAGAGACAGACAGTGTTGAAGATCCATTGCAGCCAACCTTCATTGTGGAGACGGCACCTGACTGATTGATTGACTGAACCACGGAATAAAACTGGCTCACTAATCGCGTGATGTCTCGGAAGCTGACATATTGTGGCCATGTTAAGCGTCACGTGGTTTGGTCAGAACCGGGTTGGAAGGCATAGTTCCTGGGAGAAGAGCAATGGGTTGACCAACACGACATTGAACACGTGACATTCTTCCTCTTCTTCTTCTTCTTCCTCTTCTTCTTCTTCTTCTTCTTCTTCTTCTTCTTCTTCTTCTTCTTCTTCTTCTTCTTCTTCTTCTTCTTCTTCTTCTTCTTCTTCTTCTTCTTCTTCTTCTTCTTCTTCTTCTGCTTCTGCTTCTTCTTCTTCTTCTTCTTCTGCTTCTCCTTCTTCTTCTTCTTCTTCTTCTTCTTCTTCTTCTTCTTCTTCTTCTTCTTCTTCTTCTTCTTCTTCTTCTTCTTCTTCTTCTTCTTCTTCTTCTTCTTCTGCTTCTTCTGCTTCTTCTTCTTCTGCTTCTTCTTCTGCTTCTTCTTCTGCTTCTTCTCCTTCTTCTTCTTCTTCTTCTTCTTCTTCTTCTTCTTCTTCTTCTTCTTCTTCTTCTTCTTCTTCTTCTTCTTCTTCTTCTTCTTCTGCTTCTTCTGCTTCTCCTTCTTCTTTTTCTTCTTCTTCTTCTTCTTCTTCTTCTTCTTCTTCTTCTTCTTCTTCTTCTTCTTCTTCTTCTTCTTCTTCTTCTTCTTCTTCTTCTTCTTCTTCTTCTTCTTCTGCTTCTTCTGCTTCTTCTTCTGCTTCTGCTTCTTCTCCTTCTTCTTCTTCTTCTTCTTCTTCTTCTTCTTCTTCTTCTTCTTCTTCTTCTTCTTCTTCTTCTTCTTCTTCTTCTTCTTCTTCTTCTCCTTCTTCTCCTTCTTCTTCTGCTTCTTCTCCTTCTTCTTCTTCTTCCTCTTCTTCTTCTTCTTCTTCTTCTTCTTCTCTTTCTTCTCCTTCTTTTTCTCCTTCTTCTTCTTCTTCTTCTTCTTCTTCTTCTTCTTCTTCTTCTTCTTCTTCTTCTTCTTCTTCTTCTTCTTCTTCTTCTTCTTCTTCTTCTTCTTCTTCTTCTTCAGCGTTCAGAGCCATTGAGGTTCTTTGATGCAGATACAATCCATCTCCATTCGTCTCTTTGGTTGACCTTCTCTTGCCAGTCGTTGATTCCATGTGCTTGTAGGTCTGTATATATATTATCTCTCCACCGTCTTCTTGGTCTACCTCGGGGTCTACGGTCATCTATTTTCTGAGTGTAAGCGAGTTGTGTTTCCCTATTATCTTCCATTCTTTCTATATGCCCCAGCCATTGTAGTCTATTAGCCTTCATGATACCAGTGATTAGCGGGAACTTAAACAGATCATAAATGTCTTTGTTACTTCTTCTTTTCCACTCTCCACTTTGTGTATCCCTAATGGGTCAAAAGATGCGTCTTAAAACTTTGTTCTCAAAGGTTTGTAGCAAGGCTTCGTCGCCTTTCGTTGTACTCCAGGTTTCAGAGCCATACAGCACAACTGGTCTGATCAGTGTTTTGTATATTGTGATCTTGGTGTTACGAGATAGCGCCTTTGATTTTAGTAGATGTTGTAGTGCATAGTATATCTTATTTCCAGAATTGATTCTAGTTTGCATTTCTTCCCTTATTATGTTGGAGCAGTTGAAGATTGTACCCAGGTATGTGTATGTCTCCGTTCTTTTAATGGTCATATTATCTATTTGTATATGGCCAGAGTTCTTAGCCATTCCTTCTCTAGAATATACCATATATTCTGTCTTATCTTGGTTGATAACCAGCCCCATCTATTGGGCTTTTTCCTTTTAGTGAGTCAATATTTCCAATGTCTTGTGTTCATTTTCCCCTACAATATTTATATCATCTGCATAACCAAGCAGCTTGGATTTTCCTCCAATATCACATTCCTCCTTTACCCTACTTACAACTTTCTCTAGAGCCAGATTGAAGAGTAGCGGCGATAGTGCATCACCCTGTTTCAAGCCAGATGCTATTTGGAAAGGGTCTGATTTCCTGCCTTTATATGTTACTATATTATAAGTATCTTCCATGCATAGTTTGGTCATGTTGATTAACTTGCTTGGTATTACAAATTCCCGAATAGCATTCCATAGACTATTCCTTTGGACACTATCATAAGCCTTTTTAAAATCATCAAAAATGTTATGGAGATCTTTTTTATATTCCCAATGTTTCTCGGCTATTTGTCGTAAGATAAATTTCTGATCTATTGTTGATCTGTTTTGTCTACAACCCGCCTGGTAGTCACCTAATATGTATTCTGAATATGGTTTTAGTCTATTTAATAGTACTGCGGATAGTATCTTATAGCTTATGGACAGTAGTGATATTCCTCTATAATTTTCACACTGGAACTTGTCTCCTTTCTTGAAAATAGGTATCAATAATGACTCTTTCCAGTCATGGGGTAATTCTTCTGTCCTCCAGATTTTTATTATTAGTTCATATAGCTTTAGATGTAATGCATGGCCACCCGCCTTTATAAATTCAGCAGCAATTCCATCAGCTCCAGTTGCCTTATTGTTTTTAAGTCGTGTGATTACATATAGGATTTCTTCAAATGTAGGTTCTTCAATTTGTGGTTAACACGTTAGAACCTCTTCCTGTGGGAAAGACTTGGAGCTTCACAATTTAGTAATTCAACATAGTATTCTTTCCATGCGTTGCACATTTCCTATTTGGTATTTATCATATTCCCATTTTTGTCTTTTAAACCATATGCGTTGTGTTGGTGCCCTCGTTTCATTGACTTCAGTTCTTTAAAAAACTTTCTGGATTCGTTTTTCTGGTGATTAGTTTCCATATCTTTGATTATATTGCTCATATATTCTCGCTTCTGCTGTCGAACTATTTTTGTAACCTCTTTACATTCATTTCTATATTGCTCTTCATTTTGGATGTTGTTGATGTCATTTAACCATAAATGTCTGGCATTCTTTTTCTCAATTACTGCTTCTTCACATTTTGGATTGAACCATCTGTTCTTTCTATGCGTGGTTAACACACCGAGACATTCTTCTGCAGTAGATTGAATTGTATTCTTGATGTTCAACCAAGTTTGGTCAACGCTTTCCTCCAACGGGTTTTGTAGAATTTCACGTTTACATTTTATTTCATCTGCAAATTTATCTTTGACTGTAATTTCTTGTATTTTTACTCCGTTATATGTTGGGTGTAATCTTTGTAGTTTAGCATAGAAAGCTCTCTTAAGTTTTATTTTAAATTTTGTCCCAACGAGGAAGTGGTCGTTGTGGCACTCAGCTCCTCTATAACTTCTAACTTGTTGTATGTTTGATGCATTTTTGTTGTTAATTAAAATGTGATCTATTTGATTATAGGTTCTCTTGTCACATGATTTCCAGGTTGGTTTATGTATATCCTTTCTTTGCAGTCTGGAACTGCTGATCTGCCGTACTTTGGCTTCTGCTAGGTTGATGACTCTCCATCCATTATCATTTGAAGTTGTATGTAGGCTTTCCATACCAGCAACTTTGTTATGAGTTTGCTCTCTACCTATTTTTGCGTTGAAGTCTCCCAGCACAATCAGGATGTCCTGTTTGGGGGTTTCTTCTATGACATCTTCCAGATCATTATAAAAGTCTTCTTTAATATCATCTTCTTTCTCTTCAGTAGGTGCATGTACATAAATCATCGTTATATTTTTCCATTGACCTTTTATTCGCAATTTACTAATCCTATCATTAACAGCTTTAAAGTTTAGAACGTTCCCCCATAAATCATTTTTGATGACAAATCCTGTTCCTATTTCATATTTATTTTGGGTGTTTCCTCCATATATTATAATCATTCCATTTTGCTCTAAAGTACCCTCTCCTGGCCACCTTATTTCTTGAATTGCTGTTATATCCATTTGATATTCAACCAGCTCCCGGGTTAGTTCTTCGGCCGCTCCAGCTCGATATAGTGTCCGTACATTCCATGTTCCAAATCTCAAAAGTCCTTTAACGTTCCAAGGTCGTTGTCCAGATAAGTCAGTCCGATATCGAGGCTCATGTATTTGTTTCGTAACAAAGAAAGGTTTTTACAAAGGTGGGGATGTTAACCCCACGCTTCAACCCCCAACCTGGAGGATCAGGGTGTTTCTCTTTGTCTATTCTCTACCCTTTGACCTGTCCGGCTTGGGAGGCCCTGCTGGTAGCTACGCTACCGCCGGCATAGTTCTCATGGTCATTGAGAAACTCAAGCTCCCCCACCACGACAAGGTCGAAACACCATAGGGGGAGCAAATACTATACACATGATAAAAATTCATTAAATGGCACTTTGATTAATTATTTTCTTGCTTTTTATTAATAGCATGCCAAGATAGAGCATTCCAGGTTATCATAACAACAACACCAGGCTAGCATAATTATTGAGTGTTGACCGAATTAATAAACAATATGTTTCAAACAACTTCGGGAGAAACTATATAAAAAAGCAACCAACAAAATTAAATAATACCATAGGACGTAACAACTTAACATATTAAGGGACATTACCTAGTCAAAAAATATTTCTAACATTTACAGTCCTGGCAGTTACTTTGTCAATTTTTCGTTAGTTTCATTTATAAATCAACCTTTACTGTCTTTCCTTAATATTTCAAGTTAAACACGTTAAAGAAAAATAAACAGCGTGTTAATACAACTGATATATTTCTTAGTTACACTGTTTTATAAACAACACATTTTGATAATATGTTCTCATATCTTTTATGGAATAATACAAATAACGTAACAATGGTTTGGGCTTGATTGAAATATTTTTGACTGGTCTTTGAAAGGCCAAATAAACTATGGCTGTTTTATTTCTCGCCATGTTGGCTAATACCAGTGTAGTATCTGCACATGATCTGGCCAGGTCCGAATGACACACAGGGACGTGAGGACCTGATGGTAATCATCCATCCATCATGTGCCATGCCGGTAGGCGTGTGCGGTCATGTTCTGCCATCTCACTCGATCACCAGAGTCGTGGATCAGCTCCGTGTTTCTGTCTCGAGCATGCCACGTCGCCAAGCCATCCAGGTATTTGCTTCTCGGTCTTCCTCATGGTCTCTTCCCTTCAATCTTGCTAGTTGTCACTAAGTTCTCCAAGTCATTTCTTCTCATAACATGCCCAAATTACAGGTTCTATGTATCCCCTCACACTCTTTTCTTCGTTTCAATTGACATCTTTTTATTGGTCAGTATGTTTTTTATCTTGCTAAAGGCACCCTTTTGCCATGGCGATTCTTGTTCTAATCTCTTTAAGGCATCTCCCATCAGATGCTATTTTTGTTCCTAGATAATTGTACCTATTCACTTATTGAAGAATATTCCCATTTACTTGTATATTACATTGTAGTATTTCGTTCTTCCTAGTGACGATTGTGAGGTTTATTTCTAGGGGTTACATCTGTTAGAATGTAACAAACACCCACTTAAGAGGAATTTAATTGTCTGAGGAATATTATCAGGGTAAGCCCAAAGGGGATGGGTTCCTATCCTCTATCAAGATCACCCTCTGGAAGCTAAATTTTATTGGCTCGTACCCCCACGTGAAGATACTAAGGATGTGTCGTATCAACACGAATTAATGAAGAAAAAAAAAATATATAGATATAAGTTTAAGCTTCTTGGAAAGGTGTGGAGACCACGGACTGTTGCCACTATCCCAAAATTGGATGCCCTTTTCTATCACTGGGGAAAAGGTGCTAGTTTGCAGGTGTCCGCCCTCATATGGTCTAAATTAATATGGTCACATATGATTTATAATACACAAGTATTTGATAGACCAGACCAACAATATCATGACAAACCATTCACAGTATGAACAGGACATACAGTGACATCACATAATATTTGCGTTTACAAACAATATGTAAGAATCAATCAACAATTGGTCTGGTAACATAAAGTGTAATAAATCAAAAAAAATATGACAACCAAATATATTCTTCACATTGATAACATCTCTGGAGAAAACACTGTCAGGTTCACATGGAATATCAGCTGAGGTAAATGAATAATTGTGGAAACACAAATTGTGAAATCATCCAACATCATTACAATATCATAATGTATAACAAAGTACTACCAAAAGTAATAAAAAAGGATATTCATATATTTGATGCAGTTGATATCTGCCGGTAGGTACTTCGGTGGGTTTAAGATTCACACGGATGCAGGTCTCTTCCGGGGAACCAGTTTTCTCTCAAGGGGTCATCATCAAAGTGAGTGAAGAATGGTAAGGTCTTCAATTTGGATCAAATTGGAATTCCAGGAATTCTCACTGGGTTCATGGGTTACATGGGTGAGATCTTGGTAGGATGGGGGTGGTGGATGATGCAAGGAAATGGGCTGTATTAATATTTGGGCCGGCAAAAGATGTACATGACATACAAGTTTACCGCCCTCAGCAACCAAGACCGCATCTTCACAACCGTAGGCTCTCAGTTAAGCGCCCCATCTGATGGTCCAAACAAAATACAACTTCATAAGCATTTGCCTACAATTTACATATCAGTAAATCATAAAACTTGTCACGAAACAATAAAAACAAAATACCAAAATAAAGACACACAAAAAAAGAATAAGACAATAAGAGAGGGAAGCATGTGTCTCCTCAATAGTGAGAGCTCCCTCTTATCTGTATAGATGGCATTCAATCCATCATATCATGCTGTATGGTCCTGATGGGATCAACTATTGGTGCAACCAGGACAATGAAATAAAATAGTGACACTTTAAGACCAGGGAGTCTGATTGTGATCAGGTTATCTGGTTATATTAAATTAAGTTGATTCAAAGTTATCAGGATGTAACAGACATGTTGGTAAATAGGTTGTGGTAGAGGCATGATGGGATTAAGGTAAAGGTATATTGTGATGAAAGTGGGTTGAACTAGATGCATACTATGGTAGATGCATGGGAAAGGAACATGTAGTGACACTTCCTAGTAAGCCAGAGATAGGTTGAGACTGTTGCTTGATAAGACAGGGTGTGTTGAGATGGATGTAAGTTGAGTTAATGGTCAACCTTATAAAATCATCATCATCACTGTCATCATCAGGTGCCTGTAAATAAGCTCATACTATTTTCTCTGGGTTCAGCTTAGATCTCCAATGCCTATCACCATCATCATCATCCTCAAGTGTTGAGAGTTAATTGTCCACCATATAATCTCATCAACATCATCATCATCATGTATTGATATAACTGCCTTTATGCGCGTTATGTATTTAGCATAAGCACTGATTTAAGCAAATAGGTCTGGTCTTTCTCCGCGGTCTCTTCTAAGCAAAGGCCCGGAGGACGACATTGTTAAACCACCCAAGATTGCAGGTTATCTCATGCCCATAGACAGAAATGGGCTGTTTTCCAATCATATTTCAGAACATAAATGGCATGCCCTTGACCGTAAGAACAACCTAATCATCATATGACTACGTAAGGTTGTCGGTGTGTGCAACGTCCGGCTAACATTTGGGTATATGGTGCAACTCTTATTAATGAGCATTTATTCTAAGAACAAACATGACAATTTCACAAAACATATTCAGGGGAAAAATGTGAATAAAAGAATAACAAGATATATATATATATATATATATATATATATATATATATATATATATATATATATATATATATATATATATATATATATATATATGTGAGTCAGTGTAAATGGTTTTAAAGAGATAGACTCTTAATCTACATTTCCTCTGCGAAAGCATCAATGTTCAGCAAGTACATTTGAAAAGCACATTATTCATATATTGAGACAAGTAAATATATACATTGTAAAAGAATAGAAGGGAATCTTCTTCCTTGGCATATTGTCACAAAATATACAGAAATCTTCTTTTAGTCGCATATGTAACCGACTATAAAGAAATATAGTGATATACTTTAGTAGCACGTGTTAACAAAACAGAAATATTCTTTTGCCACACATGGCAACAGAATGAAACACCAATACTCTTTAGCCACATATGTGAAAGAGTATAAAGAAATATTACTTTAGCCGCATATCGTGAAAGAATTAAGAAATATTCTTTACCAGTAGATTGCCACAAAATGTACGGAAATATTCTTTAGTAGTCAATGAAAACAGTGTCTAGCTGAAGTTTCTACTAACAAGTGCAGTAAACAGAAACATGGCGCTTGTTTTCAATCCCACAAGAACACAAAGTTAGACTATGATCATTTGTAAACATTTTAAACAGTACATCAGCATTATAATAAATGTAACCATTGTATTACCTTGCTTCAAGAATAGATTGGTCACACAATGAAGATTTGCCTGCCGAGGACCCAGAACCTGCTAGGCTTGCACACAACATGTGAACTAACAATCTAAAGGGAGAGTCATCATTTCCTGTCCCCCCCCCCCCCCACCATTGCGACTACAGCTCTTCCGGTAGCTGTTTCCGGCTGTAAGCTCCTGCCTGCATCATGTTTATTCTGTCTGTATCGGCTGCTAGGCGATGTGGGTGTATGGAGTTCCGTTTTGGTCAGAACTAGGAAGTCGAAGGCTGTGAGTTGGCTGGGAATATCTCACAACGATCATAATCTGTGTCTTTTTACAATTTAATTCTAACCCTAGTTGTTCACTATGTGTAACAACTGCATCTACTAAATGTTGCAGTTCCTGTTCATTGTCTGCAATCAAGACTGTATCATCTGCATATCTAATGTTATTGATGCATCGTCCCCCAATGTTGATTCCTTCCATATCTTCAATATTTCTGAAAATACTTTCACTGTACAGGGAAAACAGATCTGGAGACATTACACATCCCTGTCTCACACCTCTCTTAATAGGATGATATTGGCCTACTTCATTATCAACTCTTATGGCAGCTTGTTGTTTCCAATATATGTTTTTTACAAGTCTAAAGTCTTTTCCATCAATTTGTAGATCTTTAAGCATCCTTACCATGTCGACATGTCTCACTTTATCGAAAGCCTTTGTGTAGTGTTATGTCAAGTGTTATGTTTACTATATATTATGGCTTGGACTTCAATATTCCAAAGTCTGGCGAAGGTCATCATGTCTGTGCACAGCCTTGTGTCTCGTGTGCTGCACTCCTTTCTGATGTTGATATTCCTCCATGCCATGATGCCAAACCGCGCACTATCGTCTCTATTTATACGGGCCAATTCTTAACCCTTTGAAGATAAAGTTAGTTCATTCGTCTCCCCCTGCCTCTACTCTGCTCCAGCTTTACCGTAGTGACGACATGCAGCAGTGTTCCCTTTCTCATGACACGTCCACAAACTTATTGTGGGATAGCCACCACCAGCGATTAAAGCATGATAAGTTAAACATGTTCTAGTATGTCCACAAACCTATTGTGGGATAGCCACCACCAGCGATTAAAGCATGTTAAGTTAAACATGGTAGTTTCATATCCTTTACAGTATGTTGAAGCCAACACCAGCATTGTTTTGCTGTTGTGATATCTTGGCAAGTTTACGTTCAGTAGCTTGCCATTGCTTTCTAAATGACCGGCACCCATACCATTCCTTAAAATACCAACGCAACGCGTTCTGCTGCCAAATCGCGCGCAGTTGTGTTTCGAAAGTGGGAATGCGGGGTCACGAACCGCTTCCGTAAAACCGTCGCCACGGAGCCTTCTGATTAAAGTGTGTCCAAGCTGAAAATCAGGATCTGAGCGCAGGACAGGAAAAGGAGAAACGATATGACACTCCCACGGGAAGTGTGAGGATTGATTCCTAGGCTAGATTACGCTCATCATCACGCCACCACTTTCTGAGCGTTCGGCTAATACTCTCATAAGTCACTTGCGCGACTCGAACAGCTTCCAATTCTAGTGCGGTCACGCCAACAACGAGAGCATTCGGGGTTATGGAGAAAGCTGCTAACGCCTCGGCCAGGGAGACGGGCCCATTCCGCCCGAAGCCGTTGGCACAATGTGAGGTGTCGGGTTTGTTCAGCGCCGCCCAACGTTCGGCGCTAACAGATAAGCAGGGAGTACCGTCTACCGTTATACGGTAGCTCAGTCATATCTGACTAAGAAGACCTGACACCAATATATATATATATCCATCCATCCATCATGTGCCATGCCGGTAAGCGTGGCATATATATGTTGTTACTAAATTGTCTAGTTCTTTTTTATTTCCTAATTAATAACGTATCCAAATAATCTTGACTGTCTACGTTTAATTTCTTCAATACGTTTATGGTTTTAATTTTTTCCTTGCAACATAAACAACATCAACAAACTTAAATTATATCAAGGGACATAACGATTTAACATATGAAGGGGCATTACCCAATCTAAAAATATTCCTAACACTTAAAGTTTTAACAATTAGATTTTTACCTTTTTGTTAGTTTCATTCCTAAATCAACCTTAAATGCAATGTCCAAATATTTCATAGTATATAAATTAAAGAAAAATAAATAGCGTTTTAACACAACTGATAAATTACTTGGTTACATTGCTTTATGTGAAACACATTTTGATGACATACTTTTACTACTTTTTCGAATAATAAATACATAGTTATTAACTTCACTCTTAGGGATGGCAATGATATATTTTTGACTGGCCTTTGAAAGGCCAAATAAACTGTGGCGGTTTTATATTATTTCTCGACCTTTTGGCTAATATCAGTGTATTATCTGCACTGGTTCTCGTCAGGGCCACATGCAGAGGCGGTCATCATAATGACACACAGAGACGTGCGGGTTTGATGGGGAGGTTCTGCCCCCTGTGGAACACTGAGCCTTCATTAAAAACAAAACCACAACAATTGCTTTCATATTATCGAGCTTTGGGATAAGATCAAAGTGTGGTCATCTACACTTGATCTGGCCAGGGTCAATAGCAGGGTGGTCATCTGAACGCCACACGGGGAAGTGGAACCTTATGGGGAGACTTTGGCCAATGTGAAACATTGCGACCTAATTTTTTTTAAAAAGTCTGTTTACACGGACATACGTCATCCTCGTTCATTGCTAGAAAACCCACTGCTGGGCGAGGTCACAGCGGGTCTGCAGTCGTCAGAACCAGCCACACCTCCCACCTACTCCCACCCCCCTCGACCAGTACCTCGCGTCGATTACGTTCCTCACACTTCCAGGGGGAGGATTTTCCCGTTTGTTCTCTGTCGTGCGCTTACACTCTGATTTCCAGGAGAATGTGTTTCAAATTGTTAAATGTTATTTGTCTACACTAAAAGGTCGCTTAAAAGTCGACAGGGTCGACTTCATTGCACCGGGTTTTATCCCATATGGCTCGGTCTCTTTCCGCAGCACGGAAAGCGTCGCACAAAGCACGAACTCCGTAGCTTTTAGCGACGACCCACAGAAGTCTCAGAAACATTTAACTCGTAAACCGAAGGGTGCGGCCCGGAATCGAACCCACAACCTTCGGAGCACGAGTCAAACGGCTTGACCACTTCGCCACAGAGTAATTCAACACGTGAATGGATCCTACACCACTTCAAATTATGGCAACCGTTTGCTGGTGAATTAAAATATAGAGATATTCAGTAACGCTTTAATGAACACTGTTATAACGTGTACAGTCATTGTCTACACTCTCATACTCATGTCTGCCTCTCACCTGCCATCATCTGTTGTTAATTGATATAGGTAAAAACACTACTGACATGCACGCGTCGCTTTCCATTCACATTAATTTTATAAAGTGGCTTGGTGCAATATTACTAGAGTTTTGGTGCTTCTTTTCCCCTGCTATCACATTCCAGCTATTCGACAATATTTCCAAATTTTGAAATCTTCAGTTTTATCCTTGGAATTTTATTTCGTTGTCCACGTTTCTTAACATAAAATAGACCTTAGTCGTGGTACCAGCTTCACGACAAAGGGACACCCCATACTGTTCAAATTCTGTGTCTGTGAACATCGCACAATAAGTAGTATATAATGTTGTATTTACCTCGAAAATATAGATCTGGATCCATCTGATGACGTCATTTTTTACTATACGAAAGGTGTACCTCCATACTGATTACGTCAAAAACCGGATCCATATCGGACCACATTTTTTCAAATTTTGGCGGGTGCTTTCTTGGGTCTGGGTGACCACTTCCGGTTGTCATGATGACTACTTGCGATCCCCCTGCGGGCGGGCATGCGGCGGCGGCAGGGCGGCGGCGGGCGGCGAGGCGGGTTCGAGTCTCATAAAATACATATCTCGATAGGATAGGTGATTATTATCAGTCATGGATCCAAGATGGAAACATCCTTTTACGGCTTTTATTGTGGGACCAACTGGATGTGGAAAATCCGTCTTTGTGCAAAAGTTTCTTTCTCATTTATCAGACATGGTCGATCCGATTCCAGAGGAGATTATATGGTGCTACGGAGAATGGCAATCCATGTATGAGACTATGAAGGGCATTCAATTCAATGAAGGCTTGCCTGATATGGAACAGTGGACAGGCGATAGACGTCGGCTAGTGGTAATAGATGACCTAATGTCCGAGACAGATGATAGGGTGACTAAGCTTTTTACTAAAGGCAGTCATAATCGCAAACTCAGTGTCGTGTATATAGTCCAGAATCTCTTTGGGAAGAATAAAGAGCAAAGAACTATAGGTTTGAATTCACATTACCTAGTGGTATTTAAGAACCCACGGGACGGGTCTCATATTACCAACCTTGCCAAACAGATGTATAAAGGCCGCGTGTCATATGTCTAAGAGAGTTTTAAGCGGGTATGGGGCACGTGGTGGTCACGTGGTGTAACCGAACCCCAGTCATGTAGATATTGACCCCTTCGCTGAGGAGAGCGAAATCAATATGATAGAAAATGCTTTATTCCATCTCTCGAGATAATTCGAGTATCCATAGTTGGATTTTTTTTTAAAAACTTTTATTGAGTGTTAAAATCGTTGCGAATTGTATTGTTCGTGTTTTTACAGAGCGTTGCATGTGAACGTGTAGGTGACATATGCGCAAAATTTCCAACATTTTATACATTTGAACATTTCTTCATTGACATTGTTGTAAGGACATATTTCAAAACAAAACGCGTGATGGTAGTGCGCCGTTGTTATTTCCCCTGCCGCCTCGCTCTCCTGTCAGCTCCAAAACTCCTACCAAATACCATCACCAACCCTCGGTGATGATGAAACATGGCGGTGCAAGACTGTTTACAAACAACCGGTGAGGGCGGCAGCAGAAAACAACAATCCCAGTATCAAAAAGGTTGGAAAGGGGGATGTGACAGTTTACGGGTTTACAAAGCCATATATATTAAAAATGATTACAATGATAATAATGCAAATAAACAACCAAATACCTAAATAATAAAAATGACAAAGAATAAAAATGTTAAGGGTGATAACAATAACAGCAATGATAATAACGGCAATGTTTACATGAAATACATCTGTAATAATAATGACGAAGAATAAAAATACTAAGGGTGATAACAGCAATGCTAATAAACGCAATGATAAAAATAGTTATGATAAGGATCACATTTTCCAAACATGTGATTCCATTTGCTAAAAGGATTTTCTTAGGGATGGTGTTGTTAAAACATGGCAGGTACATAACAATAACAATATCAAACCGCACTGTTCAATAATATAGTAAGTGTAAAAGGAGTTGGTTAGCTTTTTTCTCCTTGCTTATTTTTTTTTTTTTTTTTTGGGGGTCATTCATTTTTTTCCCATTTATGTAAGGGTTAATTCATTTTTTCCCATTTCCTTTTTTTTTAATAAATAAAACAAGCATTTGTATCAACATAAATATTTACAATATCATTGGTTTGGTAAACATCTGTGATTTTGTGTTCATTCATCCAACATTCACTCGCTTTTTCCTGTTTCTTTTTCGCACTCATGTATACTAAAATTTGATATCTTAAGGAAGAGTACTTGTGTTTACTCTGGAGATATCTGTGATATTTTGTATAGCATGGGAAGATACCCATTTGCATGTTTCATTTCCTAAACTCATTTACATGTGAATGTAAAAACTTAAAATGTAAAAATTAAACAAGGAAAAGGGGAAATCTTTACATTTTTGTTTCCCTTGCCATCCTCTCACCAATCTGTTCCAATCTACCAATGCCTTAATCACCACTATCTGGGCAATGATGGTAAAGGCAGGATACATTTTTTTAACCAAACCGGTATGGGTATCAGCAAAGGCAACAACAAATATGAGCGAGGGGAGGGGGGCACATGGGAAAGGGTTTTTGTTTTATTACTAATGATGACAATAATAATGATGACAAGAAGAGACATACTGAGGGTAATGACAGCCAATATAAAACCAGCAATGGTAATAATAGTTATGAAAATGATAAACTTTTTACAAATTGTGATTCCATTTGCTAGGATGATTTTCTTTGGAATGGTGTTAACATAGCATAGCAGGTACATACAACTGTAAAACTGCAGTTTTTAATAATAGTTGGAGTAAAAGGAGTTGTTTTTCCCCCCTCATTTCCCCAAGCATTTGTTTTTACAAAAATCTTTACAGTATCATTGGTTTGGTAACCATATGTGATTTTGTATTCATTCATTCAACACTCACTCACATGATTCAAAGGGGGTGACAAAGACAAAGGGAAATCTTAACATTTTTGTTTACTTTGCAACACTCTCATCAATCGGTTCCACTCCACCAATGCCTCATGCCCACTCTTAATGATGGTACAGGCAGGATAAATGTTTGAACCGACCAGTGGGGGTGTTAGCAAAGGCAAAAACCATAAGCAAAAGGGGGCACTAGGGGAGATGAAGTTGTAAAATAATAATAATGATATCACTAATACTTATAACATTAATGATACTAAGGATAGTAAGGGGAAGATAAAGGATAGTAATAATAATAATGATAATAATAGTAGTAAAAATAAATATTAATAAATAATAAAATAAAAAATAGTAATAATAATAATAATAATAATAATAATAATAATAATAATAATAATAAATAGTATAACAGATATGTGATTTTATTTACTAAAGTGATAATCTTAGTAGTGGTGGTGGTATAGCACAACAAGTGCATTTAAAGCAAACATTCCATTAATAGTAATTTGGAATGGGAGGAGTTAATTTTCTTTTCTCCTTTTTCCCCCTTATCTATAAGGGTTGAAACTATCATTTTGAAGCAAATAAAACAAATATTTATACTTCCACTATTCTTTACATAAGGGATTTTCCATTGGTCTTTTGACCATATGTGATCTTTTTTAATCATTCACTCACCATTCACTCACAGTTTCTACTTTCTTTCTCGCCCTCATGTATACCAAATTTGTAATAAAATAAGGAGGAGTACATATGATTTACTCTGGAAATAGTTGTGATATCTTGTGTGTGTACATAAAGGAAATTAAATGTGTGCTATATGTGTGGTGTTTGTATCTGGCAAAATTTCTGCAGGTCCATATAAGTTGTCTGTAGTAAGAAAGTGCTACTAGTAGTTTTGTATGTATGTCCTTAGCTGTCTGTGGTATAGTATTGAGAAAAATTGCTTTATATATGTCGGTTTGTTTGCCTGTGTGTGTTTGTATGAGGTGTTTGAGTGTTGCGCGTGTGGCAGAAATTGTTGGACATGTATAATAAATGTGTTCCTCTGTCTCTTGTGTGTTGTTTCTACATAATTGACATTGTTTGGATATGTATGCTTCTACCTGTGTTGTGGGGGTCATACTGTATAACAGTCTATATGTGATCTCCCTAGCTTTTGGTGTTATGTGTTTGTTGTGTAGGTTTGAAAAGGTGCATGTGAAGTCAGTCATGAAGTATTTGTGTCCTCTTTTAATCCTAAGTCTTAGTGATGGTGCTTGTTCTCTAACTAAATGTTTGTATGTTGTGTGTGTTGTTTGTTGAATTAACTGTTCATGTCCTTTTATTGCCTGTATGCATGTCTGATAGAATGTTGGCAGTCTTCCCTGGTAGTGTGCAGTTGCATTGTTAAGAGGTGTGAGATGTTTGATGTTGTGGCCTATGTAGTATAGTGCTAGTCTGTTCTGTTCTGGGTGTCTGATTTTACCTATGTGACTGATTCTAAGTGACAGTATTTTTGGCTGGATGTCCTGTAGTGAAATCCCGCCTTGTTTCCTGTCTTGTATGAGAGTTTTGTGTTGAATGCTGTGTATTGTGTTGGTGAAGATAAAGCGTCTGATTTGTTTGTTTATGTTTGTGACGGTCTGTTTAGGAGGGTCCAGTACTGTCACTAAATATATTATTTTGGGTAATATGTATGTGTTGACTATTGTGCTTCTACCAAATATTGTGGATGTCTTGTACCTATACCTGTGTAACATGTCTGTGATCTGTCCGGTCAGTGCGTGCCATGTCTGTCTGTGTGTTTCTGTGGGATCACATGAAAATGTGATCCCATACAGCTTCATGGTGTCTATGTGTTTCAGATCTGGAGGGAAATCAGCCTTTTGTTTCCACTTTCCCAGGCCCATTATCTGTGATTTCTGTACATTAATTTTGGCTCCACTGCCTTTTCCAAAATGGGTAAAGGTGTGGAGTATATTCCTTATTGATGTGTTGCTGGTGGGAAAGAAGGCAGTGTCATCTGCATAGGCGATGAGCTTCTGCTCTCCTGTCCCATGCAGGAAGGTTCCTTTAATACTAGTGTCTTGCCTTATGTTCTCTAATAAAGGTTCTAGGGTGAGCACATACAGGAGTGGTGATAAGGGACATCCCTGTCTTACAGATCTCGTGAGCCTGAAGCTAGCTGTCAGTGAATGGTTCACCAACACTCTGCTCTCAGGATTTTTGTACAAGATCTGTATCCACTGCCTGTAGTACTCTCCTATGTTACAGTGTTCTAGTGTCCTGTGCAGGTAAGTGTGGGAAATTCTGTCGAAGGCCTTCTCTTGATCCAAGGATAAGATGGAGGATGGACAGTCTTTTCCATGTGTAGTTGATAATGTCTCTAATGAGGTGTGTGTGGTTGTGTATATTTCTGTCTTTGACACTGCACTGTTGGTTTGTGTGTATTAGTGTTGGCATGAAAGGTTTAAGTTTGTTGGTGAGTGATTTGGCGAGTATCTTGTAGTCTGTGTTGAGTAAGGAAATTGGTCTGTAGTTCTTCAGTTGTGTTTTGTCAGTTTTATCCTTGCATATGAGTGTAATGTAAGACATGTTGCAGCTGTCCGGAAGATTATTTTTTTTTTTTGTCAAAGGCTTCCTGATAGACTAGAATAGGAAAGAAGTGTTGGTAGAATTCTACTGTCAAACCGTCTGGTCCTGGAGTTTTGTCTTTGTTTAGTGTGCTTAGTGCCTGTGTTATGTCTGTCAGTGTCAGTTCTGTGTCCAGTGTGTCTTTGTCTGTGTCAGATAATTTCTGTGTGTACTGTAAGAAGTTGTCTTGTATCTGTGTGTCGAATGTCTCTGCTGTGAATAGTTGTGTGTAGTGTTGTTGGAAAGCAGTCTCTATGTGTGGTGTTTCTGTCTGCATGTTTCCTTGCATGTCTGATATTTTGCTTATTTGTCTGTTACGTTGTACGTTCTGTTCTATTGCTAAATATTGCCTCGTAGCTGACTCTTGTGTAATTGTGTTGAGTTTTGTTCTGAGAAGAGCACCTATATATCTGTGTTGTTGGTGTTCTTCTATTTGTGCTTCTAATGTGTGTAAGTGATGTGCATCTCTGTCTGTTTGTTTTGTTAGTCGTATGGCTGTCTTATGATGCGCTCCTGACTTAGTCTGTCTTTGTGGATCATGGTTGCTAGATGTTGTGTTCTGCTTCGTATGGTGTTTTTCAATAAGTCCCAGTATTGTGTGATGTTCTCAGTCGGTATATTGTCTGTGTACGTGTGTATGAGCTGTGTCATATATTTTACATATTCTGAGTGTTCCAATAGTGAATTATTGTACTTCCAGTGAGGTGACCTTTTGTTTGGCTGCGTGTTTGTGCTGTTTGTGCTGATGTATACTAGTATTGCTTTGTGGTCTGTGTAATCTAAAGTTTCCCGTAGGTGTTTGGTTTGTATGATGTGATGTGTTGCGGGCGTATAAATCCGGTCTAATCTAGATTATCTGTTGTGTGTTTTGTTTGTGTATGTCGTTTCTCTACTGTCGGGGTGTGTATGCCTGAATGCGTCTGTGAGGTTGTGTGTATCGATGATATTTCGTAGTGTGTCAAGTTGATGTAAGTTGTCCCTGCCAGCTCTCCTCAGCTGTGTTCTCACCTCCCCACCCACCAAGTCTAAATCTTCAAGAACACAATTGTAATCACCCGCAAGAACAATATTTTGTCCCCTGTATGTCTGTAGTAAGTCGTCTAAATGTTCATAAAATAGAGGTTGATAATTGTAGTTAGGTGGTGCGTATATGTTGACTATGACAAATTAGTGTGTGTCGTTTTTAACTTGAACTGTGGAAATTCTACTATGTGGGTCTGTGTGTGTGTTCTAAAAATAGTCCACGTGTCGGAAATTTGGAGAATGGCTGTCCCTGACCCTACGTTATGTTTGGCCAAACTGAAACAAGAATTTCTTAATCCTAAACGTGTTACAAGTTCTGCTGCTTGAAAGTCTGTTTTAATGTTTGTTTCTTGTAGTAAAATAAAATCGGGTTTGTGTTTGTGTATGAGTGTGACTATATGTTGTAATTTCATTTTCATACCACGAATATTCAAACTAATTAAACATAAGTTGTATGCCATTTTTTAAAATTAAATTTAAACAATATGGCGATTAATTTAAGTGATTACCTTTATCTTTTCTGTGGTAATTCAAATGTGGGTCGTGTCTTCGGTTGTGATAATATGTTTGTGGTCTTCGTTTTCCTCGTGGTCTTCGTCGGTGTCTTCATCAGTGTTTATAAAAAGTGGTCCTTCATTGTCGCTGTTTTCATTTTGTTTTGTAGCAGCTTTCTTGTATGGTTTGAAAGGGGAAGGGGAAGATCTTCCTCCCTCTTCTCTTATGTCTTTGTTGTTTGAGGAATTTCTTCTCTCTGTCCACTGTCTTTTTCTGCCGTAGTGGACGGTTTTGAAACCGTCGTCGTTGGTTTCTTGTGAAATTGTTTTTGTTTGGGTTTCTGCGGCTGTCTCCGTGGTCACCGTTCTGCCAGTTACCTCGACGTCATCTTGGACAGCGTTGTTTTTCTGTGTGCCGGCCTTACCGGTGATTGCCGGGAAATCCTCTTGTGTTGGTTCAGAAGTTTTCTTGTTTTTGTCTTTCTTCTGCAGCCTTGTCGGGCATTTATTTGACCAGTGATCGTCTAGACTGCAAAATGGACATTGGGTCCGGCGACCGGGCATAGAGAACATTATGCGGTGGTCGCCTGTTATTTTTCCTGGCGCCGTGATCTTTGCGTAGTGCGGCACTGGTTTTGTGGGGGTGCACAGCACTCCCCACTTGCCACCACCGTATTGGATTCTGAAAACTTCCGCGTTTTCGTCTCCAATCGTCTTTTCGACTATGAACTTTACTCCCTGTGGAGAAAAAGTGTTGGGAAGCCAATGAATCGTAACTCGGTCCCTTTCTCGTTCCAGGTGCTCTATTGATAGCTCCAGTCCCTCCGCCGGCAGCTTAACTGTTTTGCCATGAAGGCCTTTGTATACTGCCACATGGGCCGCCTGTGTCAGGTTGACATACCACTGAGTAGGTACTTCATACCGGTATACGTCAGTAATGCCGCCATGTGGTACTCCACATGGGCCCATCAGCGTGATGTAGATTAACGAAGGCGTGGCCTTGGCCGCAGCGCCAGGGCCGGTAACTGTGATTATCAACGTACCTTTGTTGTGTAGTGGTCTTCCTTCGAGAAAATGGTCGATGTCGAGTGAATCCATGCTCTTGACTGGTGCCATGTCTGCTGTGAAGTAATCCGGAAATATCACCACAATGAAAAATCTAAAACACGAAGGCGAAAGATTTGTTCGTTTGTGAAGAGAAACCAGAGTAACAGAGGAGAAATATGCATAGGGGAAAGTTACGAACTGTAAGTTAGTGAATTGATGATGTTAATAGGCGAAAGATGTATACGTCGTGAAGAGAAACCAGAGTAACAATGTCAGAGCGTCCATTGGTGGGACAATCGTTAACACCGTGCACGGAGCTTGCAGTGTTGAAACATTGTATATATTGCATTAACAAGTACATTTTATTCATTTTTAGCAGTAAATGTATTTGAAACTTTAGGATTCAAATTATTATGTTAACTATGAATAGATGGTGTCATCATATTAAACATTTAACAATTAATGTAACTAATTGCTTCTTTAGAAAAACGTTTGTGAGTTATGTCCATTGCAAACAATAAAATGAATATTATGTTTCCATGGAAAAAATTTAATTTTTTTTTTGGCAGGCCGTTGAAAGGCCAATAAGATTTATGTTATGATATTCCATGTTGACATAGACAATTAATGGCGGAGAAAGCAGCACAGGAAATCTCCGCTCCTCAGAAGCAGCAACCCCCGCCCCTTTTCTGCGGCGAGAACTTAGCTTCCGTTACGTTCCTCACACTACATGGTGGCGGAACTTCCCGAGTGTCCTTCTGTCGGCGTGCGCTGACATCCTGATGTCCAGCTTCTAGACGCCTTACTGGCCAGTGACGTTTTATTTCACAATAAGATTGTGGGCGTGACATGAGTAAGAGAACACTACAGTATGCCGTCACAGCGGGGAAGCTGGAGTAGAGGAGAGGCAGGGGGAGACCAAGAGGGAAGATGCCTGGCAGTTTGACATCATCACATGGAGAAACATCACATTAGAAATGAGTGGCAGCACACCAGACCAAAGTTTATGCACAGACATGATTACCTTCGCCACACGGCATGAGCTATAAGAAGAAGTGAGATAAACGATTAAAACGCCTCAGAATGCATATTCCCTCAAATGTTGCCCATGTCATGTACAGGTATCACAGTTGCTCTTCTGGACACCATCCCCTCCCCCTCCTGTCATGTTTCTATGCCTATATATGGTATTTTATGATTGACCCTCCCCACCCCTACACCTTCCAATATTGCCTTTGAATACCTTACTCCTGTCCAGCCCGCGTGTCCGCAAGTTCTCTTCTACCACCATTCGAGGCGCGTGCTACACGGGTGCCGTGCCCATAACAAGGCAGCTCTTCACGATAGATAAGTAACCTGTATGTATATGTCCGTGTAGATTGTTTTTATATAGAGCATGTTTGATGTGTGCGTGCTGACGAAGGTTATAACTGCCGTCTGTGATTGCATTCTACTAAAGCTTTCACATTCTGTTCGTTTTCGTTGATTCATTCATAACTTAGGGGAAGAAAGCCTCACTCATCAATTGTGTATTTGGTTTGAGGATCATAGCCGATCTTAACACTTTTTCTCAATCGACTAAAAGATGCGATTATTCTCCTCTCCTTATAGCCCATGCCGTCAGGCGTTGGTGACCATGCCTGTCCAGAACCTTCTATCTGGTGTGCTGCCAACTATTTCTGACACTGATGATCCTGGATACAAAAATGTTAAACCGCCCAGCAATTTCTGCTTTCTTCGCCACATACTTCTTCACCCCTCCAACTTTCAGGTGGTGACGTCATACTCCAGTCTTCCCCTTCACATGCAATTCTCAAAGAATGTAAGAGAATCGTAATTCAAATATTAGAACATTAAAGGTACATGTATACACGGGTTTGGAGTGCGGAAATTAATTGCTTATGGGGATGAAACCGCTTTCTTACCTACAATTAACGCTTCCGTAACGAGCATACTTCACACCTTCAGACAGTTTGGTGAAGGAAGTGGAGTTAAAATAAACATACAGAAGTCTAAAATAATGGGTCTGGGGAAGTTGAAGAATAAAGCAGATTTCTCCCCGGATCTAACAGTCACAGACAACATGAAAATATATGGGATCACATTCCATCCGATCCCAGAAAAACACACAGAAATATGGCAATCACTAACAAAATAAATTATAGACATACTACATAGGTTCATTCATTCAGTAGCAAGTCCCTTTCAGAACCTCGTTCCCATAGCAACCTTCCGAAAATCCTCTGGATCATAAGCAAGATGCCCAGCGTTCGATACACCCATCTGGAGATCATCCGCACATCCTGCACCCATCTTCTCTTTGGCCTTCCTCTTCCTCTCTTCCCAGGCATATACCCCTCTATTATTGTTCTCTCCAAACTTTCGTGAAGTTTCAAGTGACCAAAATATATCAGTTTTCTTTGTTTTATCTTCTTTATTTGCCAACTTTTTTTCAAATTCAGCTCTTGAAATATGGATGCATAGGTTCTTCTCGTTATCCAAGATTGTCTTAGAACTCGTCTATAATATTTATATTCAAAGGCATTTATGCGCTGTTCGGATTGTTTAGTAAGTGTCCAGGTTCACATGCGTATCTTGCAATGGGAAAGATGCGTGCTCTTAAAAATCTAATTTTTGTTGTTCTAAGCCACTTCACTGTCATTCATATCATACATTGCGGGGGATCGGCAGGGGTTCTGGAAGAATCTCAAAACTTGGAGGGAAGACCAGGAGAACATTTCATCAGATAGCGGTGGGAACGATAAGTAGTATGACTCTTCGCTGGCTGTTGAACGAGGGGACTGAGCACGTATGGGAATGTCCTGAGTGCAGTGATGTCGGTTATTAACTCAACTCAACTCAACTCAACTCATATCATACATTCCACTGCAGTATTCCTGGCATCTCTCTAGAATTTGTGTAGATTCTGTTTAGGTATTTCCCAACTTATAACAGATAACAAGCAATTGAGGTTGAACATTTCTTGTCAATAACTTCATTTCTTTGAACATTTCGTAATCTCTTCCAGTCTTACGGTATTGCTTTATTCTGGTACAGCAATCTTGTATATATTGGTTGTTCTATCTTGTGTTCTATCGTATTTCTCGAGTTACAGATTTATACATCATCTACTGTTATTGTATTCACATCCTTTCTATTTCAATTCCCTTCGTTGTTTTATTAATTCTAATGTGTCTGATGTAATCCATGGATTATGTTTCTTAGTCCTGGTCGGTATTAAATCTTTGGCTGCTATTATCAAGATATCTCTAGCTATTACTGCCAATTCACCAGGTGTCATTTCCTCTTGTATAGACATCAAAACCCCCAAAACAATTCTTCACTTCTACGTTCTATGCATCTGGTACTTTTGTGAGATCAAAACGAAGTGACCTTGGTTCTCGTGTAAGCTTTTTCAGTTTTACTTTCACATCTGCTTTCAATAATTGATGATCTGTATCACGGCCTGCACTTCGTAAGGTTTTGTCCGATATTATGCTTGATCTCCATCTTCTTTATATTAAAATATAATCTATCTGGGTTTCGGTAGTACTGTCCGGGGACTTGCACGTTTAGTCTTCTTGGTTGTAGTTTAAAATGTTATTGATAAAGGTAAGAAAAACTGTTGACCTGCACAAGTGGCTTTCCATTCACATTAATTTTCAAAAGTGGCTTGATGCTGTCAGTGTTGATAATCATTGTTTTTGTAAATTTTCTTGTTTTATCCAGTCATTTTAATCTCCTAATGTTTACAATTAACTCCGCTATGGTTCGGTGACTAGCAGAATGCTAACAAGAGTTACAAAACCTAGTGGAACAAGTAAACAGACATAGTGAAGAATGTTGCTTAGAGATTAACATAAAAAAACGAGAATTATGATAATTAGCAGTGGAAAAGAAAGGTCATCAATGAACGTCACAGTAAACGAGGAGATACTAGAACAAAAAACACCTTTCTCCTGTCTTGGACATATAATAACAGACGACGGCAGAAGTGAAATAGAAATCAAATAGAGAATAGGAATGGCCACAAATGTTTTCAAAAGCATGAAATCAGCATTAATATCTAGAGAGATTACCAATGCATTAAAATGTGAATTGTCAAATGTTACGTATATTCAACACTATTGTATGGCGCGGAAGCCTGGACATTGAACAAGGAACTAGGAAGTCGAATAGAGGCCCTGGAGATGTGGAACTACAGACGAATATGGAGTATTTCATGGAAACAAAAACAATCAAATACTGAGGTTCTAGAAAATCTGGGAATGAAAACAGAGTTGATGAAAGAAAGAAAAACAGGCAAGTGAAATATTTCGGCCACGTTAAAAGAGATAATACTCTTATAAAAATCATACTGGAGGGCAAAGCTGTGGGTAAGCGAGCAAGAGGTAGCCAATGATACAAGTGGGAGGATAACATCTAGAATTTGACGAACATCAATCTGACTGAATGTACAGTCAGGACGAGAGACAGACAGTGTTGGAGATCCATTGCAGCCAACCTTCATTGTGGAGACGGCACCCTATTGATTGATGGTTCGGTTAATAAAACAATCGTCTGTGTATCTGTTACTGTTTATTGCTACTCCTCCAATATGGAGTTAAGAGGTCTTCGTGGCCGCTAGGTTAATGCGCTTGCGCTTAAATTTCCGGTGCCCTGGCGGTGTTTCAGTCCCTACACCGGTCAGTTGGACTTGGAGGTTGACTTCTCGTTCAGAAAGCAATGGCAAACTTTAACAAGTTAGTTGCATATCCTTTAAATAACGTTGCAGTCAACCCCGAGATGCCTTGACTAATTTACGTTCAGTAGTTTGCCATTGCTTTCTTGACGACCAGCACTCGTACATTTGTAAGGGAAACCAACGCAAAGCGGTCTGCTTCCAAATCGCCCGCAGCTGTGTTTAGAGCGCGGTATGCGGGATTATGAATTGCGTCCGTAACCCCTTTCGCAACGGAACGAGAAATGGCAAACTACTAAACGTAAAATTCCCAAGATAATCGACATGTGATTTGGGGTTGTTCGCGACGTCATACAAAGCCCATGCAACATTTTTAATTTGGTTCCAGTCTTCGTTCTACCTGTTTGAATGTGATTACTAAATAAACAATGTATAGACATAGTGGTAATGCACACCCTTGTCTCATAACTGTAAAGCAATACATCTCCAGCTCTCAAAAGCGTTTGTCAGATAAGTATGTCAGCACGCAGTAGTAGACGGACTGGCCGTTGAGTGTACGACTTATCTGCTACTGCATCTCATGGCGGTATAGGTGGTTCTGTATTCGGCGGTCGGTAACACGCAATTTCCGAAACTCAGATATCCGATAAAACAGGAATGCATGGTTTAAAGGTGAAAGTGTCAACTTAATTGCACCAGGTTTTATCCCATATGTCTCGCTGTCTTTCCATAGAGCTACCAGCCACAAGCGTCGCATAAAGCATGAACTCCGTATCCCCAGCGACGACTTCCGTGACGTTATCAGTGGGAACTCAATAAAGCTAAGCCTTACTATTTTCCATTTCTGTTGAATTGTTAGTCAACATTATGTGTCATGTAGATAATCATGTTCCGCTATGTTTCGCCATCTCACACCATCACCAGAGTCGTGGATCAGGCTTTGTGTTCTGGTCTCGATTATGTCACGTGGTCTAACCTTCCATGCTATTTATCTCTCTGTCTTCATTTTGTTTTTTCCACCAAAATCTTGTAGGTTGTTACTAAATTGTCCTGTTTTGTTTTTTTTTTTCTTTCTTGATTAAAATAAATAAATGTTTGCATATCCTTTATAGGACATCGCTGTCAACATGAGCATCTTTCAGCTGATTGTTGATTTCTTGGCAAGATTACGCCAAGTAGTTTGCCATTGCTTTCTGAGCCGCCGACTCATATACCCCGTAAGTTACCGACGCGTTTCGAACCACTGCTGATTCTCACCGTCGTCACGTTACTTACGAGAGTATACGAGATTACGGAGAAAAGTCGCTAACCTCTAGGCCAGGAAGCCGGTTTCTTGATTAAAAGTGTGCCCTAAATAATCGGGTCTGTCTATGTTTAATTTCTCTAATCAGTTTATTGTTTTAATTTTTTCCTTGCAGGACTTTCTCATTGTTGTGTTTTGTCTATCCATGGTGTTCTTTGCATTTTTCTAACAAATTACATTTCCGCCGCTTTTCTGATTAATGTACACGATCTATGTAGCAGTTCAACAATCTTTTTTCTAGTTGCTGTTGACATCTGTTTATTGGTCAGTATGTTTCCCATCATGCAAAAGGTAAAAGACTGCCACTATTTACGCTAATTATCATAATGAAAACCAAATACTATGAACATGATAAGAAATAATAACATGGTACTACGCGTGTTTACTGTTGTATTATTTATTTAGAGCATGTCCTGATTATCATAACAACAGGTTAGCATAATTGTTGAGTGGTGACCGAATGTATAAATAATTATGTTCTGAAGAAACCACGTAATCAAAAGGAACAAATACAATTAAATTAAAGTATGGGACATAACAACTTAAGTTATTAAGGGATATTATCTAATCTAAAGATGTTTCTAACATTTACATTTCTGGCAATTACTTTATTAATTTTTCTTTAATTTCATTTGTAAATTAATCTTTACTGCTCCGCCCTAATATTGTTTGCATATATATGTAAAAAAAAAAAAAAACATTTTAACACAAGTAATTTTAGTATTAAATTTTTTGAACAATACATTTTTAAAATCTGCTTTCTTGGCTTTTCTATAATAATATATGCATAACTTTACATTTGAACCGCGACGGGACATCAACAGGCTTATTGTTATATTTGGTAGGCCTTTGAAAGGCCAAATAATCTTTGTTTTTCTTTTTAATATTTCTCTGCATTTTGGCTAAGATCAAAGTGTAGTATCCGCAATTCACCTGACCAGGGTCAGCAGCAGAGGTGGTCATCCGTATCACACACAGGGGCGAAGAACCTCGTGGGGCGTCCACCTCTGGTGTACAGAACGCCCTTATGTTAAAATAAAAAAAAATAATTATATACTGTCAAACGTTAATCAATGTTCACTGCTATAAAACACACGACTGGGCGAGGTCACAGCAGGTCTGTGGTCGTCAGAAGCAGAGAAAACACACTGCTGGGCGAGGTCACTGCAGGTCTGTGGTCGTCAGAAGTAGAGAAAAACCACCGCTGGGCGAGGTCACAACAGGTCTGCCGTCGTCAGAAGCAGCCATAAACCCCCCCCCCCACCCCCTCGACGAGTACCTCGAGTCCATTAGGTCCCTCACACTTCCCGGCGGAGGGTCCTCGCATTTGTCCTTCTCCTGCCGTGCGTTCACATCCTGATCTCCAGCTTGGAGACGCTTTAATCGCTGGTGGCGGTTATCACACAATACGTTTATGGGCGTGTCAGAGAAATGGAACACTGCAGTATGTTGTCACAACGGTAAAGTTGGAGCAGAAGAAAGGCAGGACGGATGAACGAACGAACGAATGAACAAGCTTTATTTTTAAAGGGTTAAGAAGTGGGCACGCAGACCCGTCTGAAGAGAAACTAAGCTGGGCGGTTTGGCATCATGGCATGGAGGAATATCAACATCGGAAAGGAGTGGCAGCACACGAGACACAAGGCTGTGTGCAGACATGATCACCTTCGCCAGACTTTGGGATATTGGATCGCAAATCCAAACCATAAAATATAGTAAATATTAGGATTATGCGGAACAAACCAGAACTCAATCCAATGCTGGTGCCGTGACTCAGAGAGGTAAAAGGAACACAACGTTGATTGATTGATTGAATGATTTAGGAATCGACATCACAGCATTCTGGGCATTCCCATAAGTGCTCCGTCCCCATCCTCAGCAGCCAGCGAAGAGTTCCAACACTAATAGTACCAGTAGCAATCTGATTATAAGTCCGTCTCGCCTTTCCTTTGAGCGTTGAGCGTCGGCCAGATCCCTTCGTCACTCCTCGTTGTCTCATTCTTGCCAGACTATGGTAATCCATTTGCTCCTCCGAGGTGTGCACGTGCTCCCACAAGGCCGCAACCACTTCTGCCTTGTCATGTATACACAAACGTTGATTCCAGACGCTGGTGATCGTGTGAGAAGGCGAACCATATCGTTTATTTCTACGTAACTTAACCACAGAACAAAACTGTCTCTTTAATAGCGTGATGTCTCGGAAGCTGAAATATTATGGCCATGTTAAGTGTCACGTGGTTTGGCCAGAACCGGGATAGAAGGCGTAGTTCCTGAGAGAAGAGCCAGGGGTTGAGCAACACGAAATTGAACACGTGACATTGGGGGGGGGGGGACGCCTTGGACATGGACATACATGAGGACGGGAACTGGCAACAGATGGTGAATCTCTGCGACGGGGAGTGATGAGAAGGACGTTGAGCAGGTTACTGGATACTGCGTGTCAATATGCTAATACTGGATAACACAACAGCAATGTGCCTCTACTGCAAGGGTAGAAGATGAAGGCCACAGTCTGACCTTCTCGCTCTCTGTATCCAGTGCAGACGTGGCAAGAATACGACCCTTGAAAGATTTACAGACTCGGATTTGGTTAATTGTCTAAGGGTGTGTGGTCCTCTTAATAGAAAAAGTAATCACTAGGTTTGTCCCCTGTCTTTCCACCTGGTACCTAATGTTATAGCTCACGAACCCCCTTCTTCCATCTTAAAAAATTGTCTGAAAGACTTTCTCAATAAGAATCAGGTGCAATATAACATGGATTTGGAACAGTTAAAGATGAAGAGTCTCCTGTTCTCTTTCCTTAAATAAGAATTTATCTTATGTGAATGTGTATTTGTTAGTTAAACATTAAACAAACACAAGTGAGCATTGACAAAGTGTTTTACACAATAAGATAGAGATTTTCCACAGATAGTTGGACTGACACATTAAATGGAAGAGATCTTCACATTTAAACAAATTTATTGACTGGGCCAGTGTCTTTTGGCCTATTTGACATTTTCTTTTTTCATCAGCTGTTGACATGTACAGAATGAAATAGAACAATCTTTCATAGGACAAAATATAGTCAGTCAATAAATAATAACATTCATTGTATAGTGAGATGTTTTAACTACCAAATGTTGTATAGTTAAGTTCTACATATAACCATAAATCAAGAAATCAGTTCCTGAGAGGGTGAAGTTTGTGTGAGTGATAAGAAAACCTGGTGTGATGAGATGTGGTTAAGCCTGGGTCCATGGTCTGATGGATCCACTTCAGGTTGGGCCAGTCTAGCTTCACTGAAGGCTTCTCATTCTCTGCTTAAGACTGGAGTCATCTGCCATCACAGGTGTTGATCATCTCGTTCACTCATCTTCCCTCTTTGTTGGTTAGATGTGGCACCAAAACATCACTGTTTAAAATTCATACAGGTATGTATAATCCCTTACAGCATGTTCATAGTGTAAACACAACATAACAAAACAAAAATGATAAGATCAGAAGAAGTATTGTTGTGTTACTTTGGGGTGGGTCAGAGATTATTACACTGGATGCAGCTTCTGTTGTCTAGTACCTGCTGTATGCATTTCCTCAGTGGACCTGTAGTTCAGTGAGTAGTGTACAGTCAGACACAGATAAGAGTGATAATGTGATGTTCTTTGAATCATTGTAATCAAGCTGACAGGCAAGATCAAGACAAGGATGAGATGCATTTGTATAAATGGCATACATTTAAACATCCACATTACTCTATTTGTTCTACATTGTGTATATAATTGTTTATCTGTACTTTCCAAGGCAACTACTTGTCTTCCTCTTCTTATTCTAAATCCTTTCCTTGTTCCTGCTGTTGTGGTGTGAAGTGTATTGTGTTGAGTTAACTTCTGTTGTGTGGGATTCCATAGCTTGTACTAATTGTCCTCACATCTACATCAGTTAATATGAGTTTAACTCATCTAGTGTGCTTTTATTGTGGTTCATTTCCAACATACAGAATTTCTGATGTGTATTTGTTACAAAATGTAATCTATAGAAGGTCATGACACAATATATTAGAAAAAAAATTATTACTTAAAGTATTTTCCCCTAATACTCTCCTCCTCTCTGTCTACTTATACTTCTCCTACATCTTTTACCAGTGCACATCATGTCTATTCCTTCGGCGATCACGGTTGGCTATAGACCAAGGTAATTTTCAGCCTTTAGTCTGAGCAGATTAAGTAGGTCGGCTATCACAAAAGGCGTGTGTGAACGTAAACCTATTTTAAGCAATGCAGTTGATGTAATGCGTTGTCTAAATAAAATCTGACACATGAATAAACTAATTTCTATCAAATACTATTTGTTTTCAATTCATAAAGAGAAAAGGAAGAGTATAATTCCCGTTTCAGTTCTTTAGAATGCAAAATAGACAGAATTAAGTACATTTTTAAAGCGAGGTAGTGTTTCGTTTGTACGAGCTGACTGTCTCTGCAGAAGCGTTTTCTAGAAGTTTTGATGAAAAGCATTTGAGTGCATTGGAAATTTCACCTCATACATTATTCTGTGATAAATTATAGTCATATGCACATAGTGAAGTTGTTAGATGTAGTGTAGAATGTCAGAGTTTTGCAGTTTGAGAAATTATAAGATGTCGGTTTCACCGGGGAATTGGCGCTGGTATTGAAGTTGCAGATCGGCAGTTTTTCACATTTCCAGAGATTTATTTTATCAAAAATACAATTCATTGGACGCACAACACTGGATACCTTTACTTTATACATCTTGGTACCACTTAGATCTGCGAATTTACAAGCTTACATCAGACCAGATCAAACTGCCTGTTGTAAAAGTTTGAAAGTTGGACAACACATAGCTTTGGCGACTGCTCGCTTGCTCTGAAGTAGTAGAAGTGCGCGGTTTTATTAAATGATATGGAATAGAGAGAAAAAGCAGCGGTTTTAGAATTTTGTCAACCCAATGGATACCCCTATGTGTGATGTTTTTGCATTTGCGCATGACCCAATCGATAGCTATTCCAAAGAGCATTGGTGACAAGACACAGCTCTGTTTCACTCCCGTTTGCACTTAGAACAAGTCAGAGTTGCCTCATTCTGTTCTCACACAGCAACGTGTCTCTTTGTAGAAAGATGTTATGACGTTGGTATATTTGATAAGGAAACCATAGATGGTAAGGAGGTTCCAAAGTGAAGGACGGTGGATACTGTCGAAGCCTTTTTGAACGTCGACAAAGTTGGTGATTAATTTCGACTGGAATTCTATGGAGTCTTCAATAATTATTCTGAGGGTGAAAATATGATCTATACATGACCATTTTGGTCTGAAGCCAGCTTGTTCTTCTCTGAGCCTTTCATCTAGAGACTTTTTTAATCTCTCAAGTAACATGCTACAAACATGTTATGCGAGCGAGGTTCTGCAAAGGCATGCTACTGAATGAATGAATGAATGAATGAATGAATGAATATCTCATTGACAGGACATCGCTGTCAACACCAGTATGCTGTTGTTGAAGTCTTGGCAAGTTTACGTTCAGTAGTTTGCGTGTTCAGGTTTGTCCTAAACAATAACACTAACGTGTCACTGAAAACATTGCGACAACATTGGTGACTTGAAATATTAGAGACAGAGATGGCTAGAGGAAGACAATGCTGGATGAGTTGATAAACCGGCTAAGAAGAATATCGGCTATTGAGTTTATCAAACATAGAGTCGATAGAAGGTTGTGTGAATAACATTTACTTTACATGACGTCACGGTCAACCCTAGCATTGTTTGGATGTTTGTGATTTCTTGGCAAGCTTACGTTCAGAAGTCTGCCATTGCTTTCTCAACGACCAGTACTCATTCCATTGTATGAAAACAAACGCAAGGCGGTCTGCTTCCAAATCACCCGCAGCTGTGTTGTGAACGCGGTATGCGAGAATACGGATTGCGCCCGTAACACCTTCGCCACAGAACCGGTTGAACCATCAGACGTATACGAAGTCGAACCCACAACTTCCGGGGCGTGACGTCGGTGGCTGAACCATTTCGCCACGGAGACCCCTATATACAGGATGTCGCCATTGGAGATCTTCATGTACGACACTACCCTCCTGGCACCAGAAGAGAGCCGTGCCCGCTGCATAACTCTACGTCTTTGATTTGTAAAGTTGGCCTTCATTACACATGGCTATCTCCATAAGTGCTCCAGCCTCCTCCCGTAGATAATGCAAGGAGAAATTTAATACTGCTACTTGTTGTTGGTGCGTATACTTGTATAATATTTATATCTATTGGTTTGCCTTTCATTTTGACCATAACAACTCTATCTCCCATACACCAGTAACCATTAATTGACTTGGCTGTTATTTTTAATCAAATAGTAGTTCTACTCCTTTCTTGTGTGTATCCCCTCCAGAATAAATTATTGCGTGTTTTTCGGTTGCAATTTTGGCCATCCCTTCCATCTCATCTCACCAATGCCTAGAATATTCTCCATTTTCATGCTTTCCACTTCTCTTATTACATTGTTCAACTGTCCAAACTCATTTAATGTCCTAACATTCCATATTCATATTTGAAATTTATTTCCCATTTTAAATTTTAGTTCCTATTTTAAATTTATTCATTATGATTTTGTCATGAGTAGCTGGATGAGGTTCTAGTGTCACATGTGGCTCATGACTGTCCCTACCCGACGAGGATGTCCTAAGATAGCCATTAATGTCGTTCACTGCCTCTGATATGTGACTATTCATGAAATCTTGGGATGATAATGTAATAGTTTCCACTTGACGTCCAAATCCACATGGGTGTCTTTTATGTCTGCTTTTGACAGCCATTTATCAGAACAAGTGCTTACCCTGCTCTGCTCAGCAGCAGATGTGTCCACATATCCCGGTGGATACTCGGTCCCCAGGGCTGCGTTTGTGACACCATTGTGGGTTTTCCTATCCTCTACCACTGGGAAGTGCAGTTGGGATTTTCCCTTCCTACAGTTATGGTTTATGATGGCCAAAACTCTCCAGTAAAGCTGAGCTATAGAACACGCATACTCTCAGTCCTGTCTACTGTCTACCATGGTTTAAAAACAAGTGTCATCTCTTTTTGATTACATACCAATGGTTTGGGCATACGAATAGCATCTTCTTAAGAAAATCTTACCATTCGTAATTTACAAACAATTCTGTTCAAACAACTTTGGGGGTGGCCACATAAACAAAATGAAGAAACAAAATTAATTTAAGGCAAGGGACATAACAAAAATACCATTTTAAGGGGCATTACCTTAACTAAATCTAGTTCTAACATTTACAGTCTCTCAATTAAATTACAAATCAATCAATCAATCAATTAAATTACAAACATTTATCACCATTCTTTAATATTTGCAGTTATATCTGCTAATAAACATAAACAGTTTTTAAACACAACTACTATATTACTTTATTACATTGTTTTGTTTTTTTGTATACCACATTTTGGTAGTATACTTTCATTGGTTTTATGCTTAATACATATAATTTTAGTATCTTCATTGACATGAGGGTTATTGTTATATTTTTGACTGGCTCTTGAAAGGCCAAATAAACTGTGGATGTTATATTTCTCAGCCTTTTGGCTAATATCAAAGTGTAGTAACTATTCTTGATCTCGCCAGTGCTACATGCAGAGGCGGTCATCCGAATGACACACAGGGACGTCAGGACCTGATGGGGAGGGGCAGGCTCCTCTGGGAACCCCTGAGCCTTTATTATAAACAAAACAACAATCGTCTTCAAATTATCGAGCTTTGAGCTAAGATCAAAGTGTAGTAACTTCACTTGATCTGGCCAGGGTCAGTAGCAGGGGGGTTATCTGAATGACTCGCGGGGAAGTGGAACCTCATGGGGCAACTCTGGCCCCTGTGGAACATTGCGCCATAATTTTTAAAAAAATTAAGATATTTTTTTTTTTTTACACGGGCATACATCTTTCACGTTCACTGTTAGAAAACCCACTGCTGGGCGAGCTCAGAGCAGGTCTTCCCCCATCCCCCCTCCAACTCCCACCCCCTCGACAAGTACCTCGCGTCCATCACGTACCTCACACTTCCCGGGGGAGGGTATTCCCCTGTGTCCTTCTCCTGTTGTGCGCTCACATCCTTATTTCCAGCTTGGAGACGGTTTAATCGCTGGTGGCGGTTATCCCAAAATAATGTGTCTTGAGAAAGGGAACATTGCATTATGTCGTCATGACAGTAAAGTTGAGCGGAGGAGAGGCAGGCGGTCACGAACTTTATTTTCAAAAGGTTATGAATTAGGCAGGCAGGCCCGTCTAACATTCTATAAAAAGAAATATGCTGGACGGTTTGGCATCATGGCATGGAGGAATACCAACATCAGAAACAAGCAGCAGCACACCAGACACAAGGATGTGCACAAACATGATCACCTTCGCAACATATTTGATATATTGGATAGAAAATTCTTACCATAATATATAGTAAACATAACACTTGATCATTATTAGAGTTGTATTTCGTTTGGTAATTTAAATGTATTTGATAGGCGAATCTGTTTCATATTGTTGGATGTTAGTCTGTCTACACTCTCATGCTCATGTCTGCCTCTCACCTGCCAGCGTCTGGTACTAATTTATATAGGTAAAAACACTATTGACCTTCACACGTGGCTTCCCATTCACATTAATTTTATAAAGTGGCTTGGAGCAATATCACTAGAGTTTTAGTGCTTCTTTTCTCCTGCTATCGCACTCCTTCTGTTCGACAATATTTCCAAAGTTTGAAAGCTTCAGTTTTATCCTTGGATTGTTTATTCGTTGTCCACATTTCTTAACATAAAATAGACGTTAGTCGTGGTACCAACTTCACGACAAATGGTCACCCAATACTGCTCCATTTCTGTGTCTGTGAAGATCACACAATATACGCCTCACTGCGAGATGTGGAACAGACAGCAGTTCCGGCAAACCAAAAGCTAGCACACGCATACATGCATACGGCTAATGCGAGAATGCTAACACAACAGTCCGCCACTATAATAAAGTTTGTTGTCGATGGAAACAAAGAGTCACTAGAGAACTAACAGTTGTACAGATATTATTCTTACGGGAAAACCAAGTAACTATTGACATCTAATTTGAGAAATCGAAGTCAGATGTCATAAAGCAAGTGAGCTTATATATATATATATATATATATATATATATATATATATATATATATATATATATATATATATATATATATATATATATATATATATATATATATATATCACTCATACTGAAACATTTAAATATACTTATGTCCGCACAACGACAGATAAGTCGTTCTGAACACAGAAGTAGACCCATCTGCAAATCTAACCATTAGAGAACTCCTGTTTGAGGACGACCAAGCACTACTAGCAAAATCAGAAGCTGAATTACAAGACCACATGAATAGTGTAAACGAAATGTGTAGGGAACATAACATGAAAATTAGCACAAGCAAAACAGAGGTAATGACTATAACTAAAAAAGAAAAAACAACAACAATTCACCTAAACAAACATCCCTTGAAACAAGTAAAGAGTTTAAAGTACCTGGGAAGTATAATATCATCAAATGGCAGATCAGAAGACGAGATCGAAAGAAGATGCAATAAGGCAAACTAACTCATTGGACAAATGGCGCCAATACTAAAGAACAAACATGTATCAATAACTACTAAGAAAGCACTTTACAACACAATCTTCCTGCCAGCTCTATGTTACCAATGCCAAACCTGGACAATGACTGTCACGGAATTACTGGAGATGCGATCAGAATGATGAAGCGCCCAAAACAATCGTCTCTAGGCCGCCGGAACGCTTTGTTGTAGGAAGTTTTCCAGATCAAACGCCAACCAAGATTCTCTGTGTGCTGGGGAAGTATTTATCGAATCAGAGAGGAATTGGTCGGTGTGTTGTTTACCCGATTCCAGCATGAGAGAAAGGGGGGACTATTGACATCTGGATTCAGGCCACGTGAGTGACGTCATTCTGACACAGCTGTCGGCAGTCGGGATCGAAAGTCTGCCATCAGTGTGCAAAATGGAATAAAACGAGCTGTATGGTTAAGCTAATTCTGTTCAAATTTAGAAAAGAATATATGGTGTCCTATGTCAATTAAAGTGACGGACATTTGCCTGTAATGGCAATTTGTGTATTCAATTCCGGACAGAACTAGATTACATAAGGTATTAACTAGATAGCGTTTAGGTATAAGTAATATTAGGCAGATAATTGACTATGCACAATTGGGAGATTAGGAATCGAGTGTTGTGATGAGGCGTGTGTGAACTTATTCTAGGAGCGTCGGCTTCAGCCGGCTGATGCGTAGCTTAAAATAGGTCGAGTGATATATCGTTTCACTCGGCAGGGTAAGACTAATGTCGTGGGAAGATATTCAGCGAGATTGAGAGTGGTTGGGGGGATAAGGGAAATGTCAATGGTAGGATCTTCCGGTAGGGTGTCTACTGGGGTTTCTTCGATTTCCTTTAGTCTTTCCTTTTGTTACCACATCTCAGGCCAATGTGATGAACTGCTCTGCCTTCTGCCCGAGTTTAGTTCAATGTTAATTAGGATATAAATATCTGAGTGTGGCCATCGGCCTACACTCACATATAGTGGGTTCGAATCGGGTGTCTCTCACCAGGTGTTCTCTTTTCGACAGGTTCTACTGTGCAGGAGAATTTGGGAACAGCTCAGAGAGGTGGACAATGGCAATAACCCCAGGGGCAGTCTGCAATGAGACCCCGTTCCACAAATCATGGGCTCATCTAGGCCATGAGTGTTTAACATAAAAGAAGGCTAGTTGTAGTGGCTGAATTCCCAAAAAGGGCTGATTTTTATTAACAGTAATTACTTCTCTGGACTATGACATTATTATGTAGAGAAGGTATAATGGTGAAGAAAACTATTCAGTAACATTTTTCCTAACAGACAGGAGGAATTTACTCGAACAGACACTACCAGTTTGTTTCTTTAGGGGTCGTGTGAGAGAAGTGCCGGTATTCCTAGATAGCAGGATTTTCAGTGAGGTATTAGGTACATCGTGTGTTCCGGATTCATGGACAGTATTATGCCATATTCAGCACCAGTAACCAGGCATCCAGACTATCCACGAGCAGCGGGAATAAATCGACTCCTGGCCTGAGAGACGCTTTATTTGGTGAGGTCCCTCTGACTTACTGTGTTGTGTTGTGGTATGACCGAGCACGATGATGAAAGATCCTGAAATGACTGGCCTCATCTCACATACACAATAGAATATACTTCAGAAGTCTATACACATACATTGCACACACGTGACACTTTTCTTTATTAAATGTTTTTATCATTTGTTAGAAGCCAGAGTTGTGTTGGTATGTTCTGGAGGAATATGAAAAGGGGTATTATCTTATGGTAAGAAGTGAGAGAAATAGTGATCCAGAGACTGAAAGGGGGTGTGTAGACAAAGGTCCGCAAGACGCTCAAGCTGATGATAGGGAATTTAAAAAGTGTGCTTGTTGATTCAACTTTCCCCCAGGGACGACAGGCGACAATTACAGAAAAAAAAAAGAAAAATCACAACAACAGCCACATATATCAAAAGCAGAAGTTAAAATGGTTCGGCCATCCCACCTGTTACTAGCACTGGCCATCCCGTTAGAATACAATACCACCTGTTACTAGCACTGGCGATACGTCAAAGAAGACACTATTTCTCCCCATGACCCTTGACGGCAAACGTTGCAGATGATGATCACGTATCAGGTCCTTTACTGAACGTAGCGTCTCATCTTGGCCCCTCCAAATGGATTGTCGATCCTTCGCCAGTTTACCCGCCTCACGTATTTAACCAGTTTATGTTTTTGAATATTGAAGACGCAAACAGTAGTTTGCACAGTTTATTGTCTGGCATATTTCTATGCATCTCTTCAAGTGTCAGAAGTCCAGGTGTGTGTGTGTATGTGTGTGTGTGTGTGCATGTATTTGCACGCTCATGTGTACGAGTGTGTGTTTGTGTATGTGTGTGTGTGTGTGTGTGTGTGTGTGTGTGTGTGTGTAGCAGCCTTTAAACCAAGACTATATCTCAAGTATTAAAATGATGTTATATGGTAATGATATTTTTGAAAAGAAAAAATATGCGCCACCATGTATCCTGTACAGGACATCGCTGTCAACAGCAGCATCTTTCAGCTGTCTGTTGACGTCTTGGCAAAATTACGCTCAGTAGTTTGCCGTTGCTTTCTGAGCGGCCGGCTCAGTGTCCCGCAAGTCACCAGCGGGGGACGAACCGCTCCCACCTCGCTCCCGCTACGAGACTCTGCGTGACAAACGGGATTACGGAGAAAGTGTTGTAACCCCTCAGCCAGAGAGCCCTGCACCACCATGTATAAACAAATTAAATAAGCTCTTTAAGTACCCTAAGCTAAAGTGGCTTGTAGTGGTCAGATTTTAAGTCATTCCCATTGTATCTGAAACCCAGTCACTATCACAGCTTTGAACCAATTAACTCCCTGGGGACAGGGCATGGACTCTAATTGCTAGTTATAAATCCCTGATTCTTGTCCCCCAAACAAAAGGGGTCATGGACATTTATTTACAGGACACTAGAGCTTCATCCTGTAAATTGACATCAGGCCAACAACACCAACAGTAGCTAAGTGACCCAGAAATTACAAAGAAGCCACATTTTAATGGGAATGATAATTTAAAGTTTATTGCCCACGCTCACGGCATTCAGTGTACTGCTGTCTCCAGAAAGCATGAGATAGATCAAGATAAAATGTGTGTGTGTGAGTGAGTGTGTGTGTGTGTGTGTGTGTGTGTGTGTGTGAGAGAGAGAGAGAGAGAGAGAGAGAGAGAGAGAGAGAGAGAGAGAGAGAGAGAGAGAGAGAGAGAGAGAGAGATGGACAGGTGTTACATACATTCCGCTGGTGTAAGTGGAATTGAAGCATATGCAAGGCATGTGTGTTTACATACACAATGCCATAAATGTCATATTATAACTGTATATTTGTATGCATTTGTTTTATTCACACATGTGACACCTAACACTAACACAAGGCAACGCTCTGTAATATACACAAACAAAAGAAACACACCTTACACTTTGTAAATATACATTGCTTTGTATGAAATTTAAAAAAAAAATGAAAGGTCAAATAACTATCACCTTCAAGAAATAATCCGGAAACATTTATTATTTGTTAAATAATTAGTCAGTTTTGACTAGTCAACAACGTTAGCAAGATGGTTCAGCCACAGACGCCGTCTCTCTTACATCACACATTCTAACCGCTGAAAAGTCTCCAAGACACCCGGTGGATTGTTAGTATATTTGTGCCAGAAATGTCTCCAAGGCACCCGGTGGACAGTTGGTATACTTGTACCAGAAAAAGCTTACAGAGACACCAAAATGTGTACCATGCTCGGATCTGTGCGTCCCCACAATCTCAGTGCATTGAGAAAGCGACAGAGGACAGTGACTCGTGCTTATAGAGCAGTGGTTCTCAACCTTTTTTGGCCCATGATGGCCCAACTCTACCATATGTTCAGAAAGACATTCCCCGCCCCTCCCCCTTTCGAATTTCCTCCCTATAAATCCCCCCTCCCCCACCATTACACAGTATGCATAAAAATGGAAGCTAAATTTATTAACACATACTAGAACAAGCCTAGACATCCACATAAAACGTGATTTGCGGGTCTCCATCCATCCATCATGTGCCATGCCGGTAAGCGTGGGCGGTCATGTTCTGCCATCTCACTCGATCAACAGAGTCGTGGATCAGTTCCGTGTTTTTGTCTCGACCATGCCACAAGGCCAAGCCATCCAGATACTTGTTTCTAGGTCTTCCCCTTGGTCTGTTCCCCGCGATCTTACCAGTTGTCACCAAGTTCTCCAAATCATTTCTTCTCATAACATGCCCAAAAAATTGTGACTGTCTACGTCTAATGTCTCTGATCAGTTTGCGGGTCTACTAACGTTATAAAACCAATTTCATTAGGGCTAGAAGTACAGTACCGTAAAATTTAGAGGGAAAAACAATATCAAGTAACTGGTTCCTGTATTAATGCAATCTTGAAATAATATTAATTCCCCCCCCCCGAAACCCTAAAATTCCTCCCTGGGGGGGGGGGGAATCCCCACCGGTTGAGAACCACTGTTATAGAGGATCTCTATGCCACAAGGCTTTCAGAGAACGAATCGTTGGTGCTTTCCTCATTGAGGAGCAGAAGATTGTAGCAAGAATTCTGGATGGTTGGGCGTAATTTTGACCCAGAAGACCACGTGCATGTGAATAGAATTCAGGATTTGCCGAACGTAGCAAAATTGGAATTTTTGGCTCGTGAATTGCTCAGACAAGAATTTAAAGAAAACTAACAACCAGCTGGCTACCAGAGAACTCTGCCCTAGAGTACAGCACCCAAACTGCCCAATACTAAAGAAGGTTTATGGTCAAGGAGAGTGACTCTTGCTTGACCTCTGATGCTTCTGAAGCCATGACTGCTGGCATCTGCATCCAGTCTCAAGGAAAGTTCCAGTTTCATGTTGAATATGAGAATGTATTACCCGTCACAGTAAATAAGATTGAATCATTTTGTTCACATTGTTTTTTGATGGCATTTACAGTCAAACTGCCCGATTCAAATGTCTCAGAATGCATATTCCCTCAATTGTTGCCGAGTCCACAACACAGACTGGTATAGAAAACCTAATAGCCTCAACCCAATTGAATAGTGAAAATCACAACTTGTATCTTAACATTGCAAAAACACAGATAATGCATACAGATAAAACACTTATGGAGAAAGAAATATATGTTAATGAGGAAAATTTGGAGGTGGTGGAAAATTTTGAATATCTTGGGTCATTGATTACCAACAACGGTGACACAATGAAAGAAATTAAACGACGACTATCAATTGCTCTTCAAAGACTAAAACAACTGAATAAATTATGGAATGGGACAGACAGAACTACAAAAATGAGATTTTTAAGAGCATGCATCTTTCCCATTGCAACATACGACTGTGAGACCTGGACACTTACTAAACAAGCTGAACAGCGCATAAATGCCTTTGAATATAAATGTTATAGACGAGTTCTAAGAATATCTTGGGTAAAGAAAAGAACAAATGCATCAATACTTCAAGAGCTGAATATTGAAGAAGGGTGGCTATTAAAGACGATAAACCAAAGAACATTGACATATTTTGGTCACTTGAAACGTCACGAAAGTTTGGAGAGAACAATAATTGAAGGGGTATATGCCTGGGAAGAGAGGAAGAGGAAGGCCAAAGAGAAGATGGGTGTAAGATGTGGCGGATGATCTCCAGGTGGGTGTATCGGAAGCGATACATCTTGCTTATGATCGAGAGGTTTTCCGGAAGGTTGTTATGGGAGCGAGGTTCTGCAAAAGACATGCTACTGAATGAATGAATGAATGAATGAATGAATGAATGAATGAATGAATGAATGAATGAATGAATGAATGAATTTACAGTGACGGCATGGTGAGATACTTTTATATTGTGAACTGACTGTTAAACTTTTCTGTCGAGCTATAACGAAACCACTAATAAATATTGCAAACAACAAAACAACAACAACAAACAATATCCTTCAAATTATCGGCCGTTTGGCTAAGATGAAAGGGTGGGTTTATCTGGACTTATCAAGGCCACCAGCAGAGATGGCCATCTGACTGACAAACAGAGACACGAAACCTCAGTGGCGGCTCTGGGCACTGGGGAACTACGCGCTCTTATAAGAAAAAAAAATAAGTTTTGATACATCGACATACGTAATCCATGTTCACTGCTAGAAATTCCACCGCTGGGCGAGCTCATATCAGGTATGCAGTCGTCAGAAGCCGCCACATTTCCCCCTCAACAAGCACCTCGCGTCCATTACGCTCCTCACACTTACCTGGGGAAGGACTTCTCTGGTGTCCGTCTCCTGCCTTGCGCTCACATTCAGATTTCCAGCTTTAATGGCTGATGGCCATTATCCCACAATAAGTTTGAGGACATGACATGAGAAAGGGAAATCTGCAGTATGTAGTTACAACGGGACTTTAGAGCGAGGGGAGAGGCAGGTGCAGACCAAGAGAACATGCCGGGCAGTTTGACATCGTTACATGGAGGAACAACACCATCAGAAATGAGTGGCAGCACACGCGACAGATGTCTGTGAACAGACATAATTACCTTCGCCATACGGCATGGACTATAAGAAGAAGTGAGAAAAACGGTAAAAATGTCTCAGAATACATACTCCCTCAATTCATGCTGAGTTCATTTACAGGTATCACTGATATTACCTGGACGCCCTTCCCTTCTCCTCCTATCGTTTTGCTATGGCAATCTGCTGGGTTTTGTGATTGACACTCCCCACCCCTACAACTTCCAATACTGCCTTAGAATGCCATGTTAATGTCCAGTAAACGTTTCCTCATGTTCTCTTCTACCAACATAAAAGGCGCTTATTACATACGTGTCGAGCCCATAACTAGGCAGCTGTTCTCGACAGATAAGTATTATATATATATATATATATATATATATATATATATATATATATATATATATATATATATATATTAATGCCATGAACCGATATGAGGGATACAGCGGGAAACGGACAGAGTAAGAACAGGGTTACAAGAGAAGTCGGTGGAGCAACAGATGATGATGAAGAAAGGGCAGTGACTCCAATGAGTTTCGTATCACGTGACATTAGTTGTGTGGCACACGAGACAGACGGCAAGACCGAGTCAGTCTTGCCAGGGTCTTTGGACACGACGGTTGTGAAAAGCGAGTGCAGAAGTAAAGCGACATCAATTCAGCACACGCCGATGTCAAGCCAAGGTCGAGCCAAGCCGTAAGTTGGTAGTGAACGTTAGATAGAGTGTTTTAGAATCATCGCATGTCAGCCCACACCTGTTGGTAATGAGTGTATAGCGGCGGCGATGACTTTTGAGAATAAACACTGACTACAATGGCGAGGACATTGGTTTGTTTGATATTCTCCGTTGTGACCTGTTCCTGCTTACAACTGTCCTTGTAGCTGAATAGACGAGCCGGTAATCAGCTACTTGGCAAGTGGGGGCTCGAAAATAATAAAGCAGGAGCACCGAAAATAAGAGTTACTTTCAAGAAAATTCGGTAACATTCAGACAAAGAACAAGGAAGATCACCTTGAACGCCATTTGCAATTTTGAACGAAGGTATCAACAAACAAGTTTAGCTATTAAAGCGTGGTGTGTATATTGCTTTATAATACAAACATTTAAGCCACAACTCTGAACACAAAAAATGAAATATTAATTTTCATAAATATTGACCCTGGCTGAGAAAACGTTAGAGTTGTAAACTCCGAATAAACTCTTACATACATTCACGAGTGTCAAGAACTAAGTGCCAATAAGTCTAGAAAGAAAGACTTATGAATTACCGGGAGACATTCAACAATCGAAAAGAAGACAGAGTCAAGAAAGTGAACATACAATTACGAAGACGGCACATGATCAGTTGTTCAAAGCGCTAACAGACAGTCCTGTCAACAGTTACAACGCATCAAATAAGAGAATATATCAGAACAACGATGGTGGCTGAATTTTGACTGAAATCTCGCAACTACAACTATATAGGTAGTAAGGAGTGCGACAATCGAGTCGAGTTTGGGGGACAATCAAAGTTTCAATCAAATACTTCAAGACGACAAAGATGATCATAACTACATATGGAAAAAGGGTAGAAACCATCTAGAAATCATATACCAAGTTATTTTCATCTGGATTCAAGAATCAGACTTTTTCTAAGACATTTTTCCAGAATTCAACTTTAGTCTCTGACCAACATGGAACAGTTTAAACAACCGAAATCAACATATCGATTCATTCCAGAACAATAACACGACAGCACCACAGTGTATCTACATAATATTAAAGTTTTTCCATTCAAGTTACAGAGAAGGCCAGAATTTCTTGACAAATCTATCTGACGTTTGAGCTTACGTCAACTAGCAACACTCAAGACCCCGACTACTGGAGGGAAGACACCGGACCATTGAAGAAACGCACCGCAGCAGCAGCAACAAGTCATCAGGCGAGTGAAATTGTCTGACTGTTGTTGTATCATTTTGTGAGGCTGATTAGAGTGGATATTTGGTTATTTCCCCACAGGTTTTTTTTTTCATTTTTTCTCCATTACAGGGATCGAGCTTGGATTTTTGCATCAAGCAAAAATATTAAGATAATTTGTGAATTAATTCAAGATCTCAATAAGAATTTTCAGTGACCAAAAACAAGATCCACGAGCATCACACATATGTTCTGGGTGTTCCAGTGCTGATAAAGTAAGATAGTATACTTAAGATAGGCACTCATAGTATACATTACCTATCTTTTCTGGTGTAATATTTAAAACCTTGTGACACCACGATAACGTTACACAAAGGTTACTTCTAGTGGTGAGTATCATTGAAAAACGTCACAACGATCAACTCTAAATAAGCACACCATCAGTCACCACATAACCAAAAACAGCATATGCTAGATACTATTAATACCTTGGGCTGCTAAAACATCACATTCGTAGGTGAGCATATCTAATGAAGATGTCGTCATTACAAGACTTCATAGCCATGGGAGAGAAGTGTGGCATGACAGGGGCCGACTTAGCAACGTGGGCCAAACAAGAATTAAAAGAACATCAACCGCAACAACGTGAAGAGAGAGCAGCTGCAAAGGAAGCCAGGGAAGCTGCAAAGGAAGCCATGCAGGCACAAGCAACCATAGATAAAGAAAAAATGGAGGCACAAGCAGCCATAGATAAAGAAAAAATGGAGGCACAAGCAGCAATAGAAAAGGAAAAATAGCCTTGGAGAAAGAAAAACTTGCCTTTGAGAAAGAGAGACTGGCAACAGTGGTATTAATTAAAGACAAAGAGATTGAGGGCAACCTAAAGGTGAAGAAACTAGAAAAAGACAAAGACGCAGAGATAGCCCAGGCAAAGGCAACAGCAAAAGCGTTAGATCCTACTAAACGATATAGCGGGCTTATTAGAAACTTTACGCAAGGGGATTCTATCTCGGCATGGATAACAAACTTTGAATTGTTAATGAACCACTACAAAATTCAATCTGAAGACTGGGCCATACTCTTCCACAGGCATTTGGCACTTGAGCCCTTAAAAGTGGTGGAGGTGATACCTGAAGATCTTCGCACTAACTACACATATGTTAGAAACCGAGTTCTATCACATTTCGCACTAGACCAAGCAGGATTACGAACCAAATTTAGAACCTTAGCACCAAAAGCTAATCAACATTTTCTAGATTACTTAGATTCTCAAACGTCATCGCCGCCGTTATACACTCATTACCAACAGGTGTGGACTGACATGCGATGATTCTAAAACACTCTATCTAACGTTCATTACCAACTTACGGCTTGGCTCCACCTTGGCTTGACATCGGCGTGTGCTGAATTGATGTCGCTTTACTTCTGTACTCGTTTTTCACAACCGTCGTGTCCAAAGACCCTGGAAAGACTGACTCGGTCTTGCCGTCTGTCTCGTGTGCCACACAACTAATGTCACGTGATACGCAACTCATTGGAGTCACTTCCCTTTCTTCATCATCATCTGTTGCTCCACCGACTTCTCTTGTAACCCTGTTCTTACTCAGTCCGTTTCCCGCTATATCCCTCATATCGTTTCATGGCATTATATATATATATATATATATATATATATATATATATATATATATATATATATATATATATATATATATATATACTGGCACCTTGCCGTCTTGACAGACGATACTTTGTGCTTTAAAAAGGCATAATAACTTTTACCGATGGCGGTAGCGCATGTGACTGATAAGGTCAATTTGCGCTGTAAATGTCCGTTCACAGTGGGTGCATGTGAACATGTGGTCATTTCCACCATCATGCACCATCTTAGGTCTCATACGCTCGGTCTGTGACTTATCTGCAATAATTTTCTCCTTTGTCTTTATTCCATTTCTGATGTTTGCCCTCCATGCAACACGTTCAGCGGCGACTTGCTCCCAATGTGCATTATCAATGCCTGTATCAATCATGTTCCGCTTACACACATCTTTTTATCTTAGTAGAGGCCGACCCTGAGATCTCTTACCCATCTGTAATTCACCAAAAAAGATGTCCTTTGGTAATCTACCATCATCCAACCTCCCAAGATGTCCTATCCATCTAAGTCTACGAAGACTGAGCATGGAATAAACCGTCACACAACCTGATCTTTACAATACTTCAGTATTTGTGATTTTGTCTTGCCACTTAATACCAAGAATTCTTCGCAGACACCGAATATGAAAGCTGTTTAAACATTTCTCTTGGTGTGAGTAATAAGCAACTCTCTGATCAGTACCCTCCTAATTTGGGTCTTGGCATATATATATATATATATATATATATATATATATATATATATATATATATATATATATATATATATATATACAAAGATACATATATATTCACGTAGATTTGTCTGTCATAGAGCAGATGACAGGCTGATAGAGTTAATCTGATGAGTGAGTGCAACTGGATATAAAAATAGAATAATAATAGAAAGTTGCACATTGTGGCACTTATAGTAAACAAGGGCCACGTCATAGTATTTCGTAACATAACAGCCCAACTGTAGTTTTGGGGCATTCGATCGCCAGCTCACAGACACAACGCCAGCTTTCCACCACCAGTTCTTAGCCATAACGGTAGCTTTAGGATTAGAGAGTTAGCTTACACACAGTCTAGAACACTTCATGTGAGAGTCTACAAATTCAACGATGGTCGCACGCGTTGAGATGCACGCTTAAGCCCAGCAACGTTAGGCGCGCAGGTTTGAGCTATGGTACTTTTATGTCGACCTGATGAGATGGCCGGGAGTGGTCGTATCTGATCTCACCATTGCAGCTGATAGCGGACTTCATCACCAAACACTCATGCCAGGTATGAATGTGTGATTTACAGGCACGGAGCAGGAATGTGAGATGTGAATGAGAGCCCGAAGACTCGAATGATCATAAACATTCAAGACTGTTATCTGGTGGCTGTCGGTGGTATTACATCGCCGTTCCCTTCATCAGGCTGTGTCGAGTTGTTTATGAGTGAGAGAAAGTACTTCTGTCGTGTTGGTAGATTCAGAATCATGATCTCATCTGATTCAGCTCAGTTTACATCATACCCACGAACCAGCGCTCAGGGCACCAGCTGATCGGGAAATTATCTGTTAAAAGCGAGGCACCGATCGCTGTCCAGGCTTATTCAGTCCTTCTCGCCTTGGGTGCAATACAACATACAAACCACTACCAAAACAACTGTCGCCTCGTGTCATGGGAGCTTTCGTCCGATAGAGAATTGGGAGCTGAGTACTGATCAATTTGTCATTTATCGTTTGAAGAAATTAGACTTCTCATTGAAGGAAGTCGCAAAGGTAATCCTAACCATTACAAGTACAGATACCACAAACTCTGTACAGTAATACGCTACAAGTTTACATACACCACACCAGTATTGTCCAAGAGGATCACGCCGGTTTAATAAGCTGGAGACCAGATGGCTTATCCCCTTTTGTAAGTTTTCGTCGATTTGTCAGTTGTTTTCCATCAGCGTAATTGTCAAGGTAAAGTCGTTTGGAAGCAGTGGTTTTATTGCTGCGAGAGCATATGTACCAGTTTGATCATTTGTAAATTCACACTTGGATATTAGAGTGTGAGTTCTTCGTCTTCATCGCATATTTTTAAAGGTAAAAAATTAATCAAGTATCGCACCAATCGTTGCCCAGCCAGGGAGATTTTGATTCTCATTGTTTATCCTTACCCATGGAGCGTGATTACAAGATCGTTCGTCATTTGTCTTAAGAAGCAACTACAACATATCGAGACAGAGGTCGCTCTACCATTGGAGCCACGCTGCTAGTAGAGGGTATTGGAGATTGCTGATTCTTCCGAGGTTTCACAGATCCTGAGTCATCCAAGTCTTCATTTTGTCTGGATATTATAGTCTGTTGAATCAGCGACACATCGCCATGGTGACACCTTAATCATTGAAGTCAATTTTTTTCAGTGCTTTACAAGCTCTTCTTATCGAGAAATGAGGCTACACATACCGACGCCTCGTCATTACTAAATCAACGCAAAGATTCAAATCTAGTGACTGCCGTCGCCTCGACAGTTCAACGACAGTTCAACGTAGAAAATTGTGGACTACGACAGACACCTCAGTATGGGAGACTCAATTGGTTGAGGAATCATTTGCATCGATTGTCAGTCCTGAGGGAGAATTTTTGTGTGTGACGGAACAGTTTAATGCAGCTGAACACCACAGAACATATTGGTCTACGATATAGCTACGCATTGTATTAGGTGACACCGCCATCGATTAAGTTTACGACAGGATCGATGACAGGCTCTGTGGCTAGGGTGTCACAATTTCATTTGCTTGAAAAATCGTCTTCAACGATTGTTGGTACATAGGAAGATTGTTGAGTCAACGTTTGTGTCAGATACGAGCAGTATTGTCTGACGAAAAGGTTTATTACAGCTATCTGGAGGATCGCTGATTTTGAGCTAAGTATTTGTTTGTTGACTTTCAGTTAAATAGTTACAGTCAGAATATTGCGATGTTGCACACATTTTATTCTTTCTTTGCTCAATCTTGTCTTTCGTGACGTCTTAGTCGTGTTACACAGTAATGTGCTATATTGCGCTGTGCATTTTAATTCTTTGGTGCGCATAGTTTCCTGTGTTTATTTAGTGATAATATCTTGCTTTTGCTAAACTTGTTTATTTAAAGGATTTTGACTCTGTCTATATTTCCTTTTCGGAGTTACAGGTCTTATTTGTTAGAAAAGTGTTTGCAGATTGCGCATTCATTAGTTGTCAATAAGCAATTTAGTGCGGAGTAACAAACTGTTTCTTGCCTCACCTGCGAGCTTGTCAGCCCGCTCTTTTCCTTGTACTCCCGCATGCCCTGGCATGAAGATGAAACTAATCTTTGCCAGCCGAGACCGCTCCAGAGACAGCAACTATTCTCTTCGGATCAACCCCACCTCTATCTTCTTGATCATGTTCATTGAGTCGCTAAGGAAACATGTCCAAGTGAATGTATGTGTCTCGAGCCATGTTATTGCTTTACTTACTGTCATGACTTCCATAGTTAGGCTACTTGTGGTTTCAGTGAAAGCACCAGAGTCCTCCTTCACAATTCTCCCTCCGGCCCGAGCCGTAAAGGCCCATGAGCTTCTCACAAGTCGGACGACCGACCCATCTGTGTAGATGACCGCGTCACCGTCTAGCGAATTCTCAAAAATCAACGCTTGTACTTCAGCCTCCATATCAGCCGGATTTTCTTGTCTGCATTTTCTATCTACTTGGATGCAAACTGAAAAGGATGTGTAGAAATCTGTTGGCACTTGTACCCACTCCTCGCCAGGTTCTAAGTCCTTAAGTGAACACACCTGTTGAAGAATGTCTTCGTCTTGACCCATCCACGACCTTCCTCTTTTTAACCTGCTGCCCTTCACCTTCATAATTTCACTATGCAGTGGATCTTGTATGTCTGCGTTAACTCTGAGTTAGGCGCGTGCTCTGCAAACTTGTATTCTCTATTCAATAGTTGGAAAATCAAGTAGGTAGCGCATCGCCCTGCATGCTGTATCTCTTGTACATCCAAGAATAATTCGCATAGATTGATTCTGTATTCTTTCCATCCTTTCTATCTACTTACGGCTGAGAGTCAGGATTGTCATTGCACACTCAAAAACAGACATGACCAGCCCCTCGTACAGAAGACATAGATGGTACTGCTCACAGTTTGCCGCCGCCATCACCCGCATCGCAGCCAAACCCCGCTTGGGATTTGTTATCATTATAAGCAAGGCTTCGATCAAACCGTATCTCCATGTAATTCATTGCCTGCGTTCTTTCCACCGTCTCTGAACACAGCTTTACAGTTCTTGTTGGAGTGCTGACAATATGATTATTTAACGAGAACCAAGTCACTTTTGCCTTTGTTGGGTTGACCATTGCCCCAGCTTCATCACAACAAGTACTAACGCGATTGAGTTCGGTTTGTAGTTCCATAGCAACCTGCTCTCTGACCTTACCCTGACATAACACTAAAACATCTTCGGCATATGACAATGTCCTACCAGGTCCAGTGATCTGCTCACTGGTGATTTTCACTGTGTATGCGTTGAACAGTACCGGAGATACTGGTGATCCCTGTGGTAGGCCATGATATATTGTTGTTGGTTCCGAAGTCCAACTGCCACATCTAAAAACTACTTTCCGTTCGAAGAGGGCTGCAGCGATCCAACTAAGGAGGAATGGACTTACTTTTAGTTCAAGAAACTGAAGCATTAAAAAATCCAATGGTACTCTATTGTACGCGTCCTCAAGATCAATCGCTGTAGCAAAGGTTTCAATGCCTGAGTGGAAACCTTCATAGACATCATGGGCAAAATCTGCTGCATTCGTCCAGGTTTCTCTTTTAGGACGGTACCCACCAAGGGTAGATAGGAAAACACCTTGCCTCTCTAGCTGGCTTGATATTTTCTTGGCAATTAACTTCTCCAGCAGCTTGCCTATTGTATTCTGCATGGTTATACCTCGATATCCCTGAATTTTTGTGTGGTCTTTGCCAGCCTTCGGCAAGGGAATCAGATAGCTGTGTAACCACTCCTCTTTGATGCTAGCACTCCCTATACTGTTGTTGTACATGTCTGCTAGTTTCTCTAGCTCGTTGTCGGTAGACCTATTGATGTCGTCGTATCTTATGCCATCAGGTCCTGAAGCGCTGTATTTTGATCGTCGAAGCACAGCCTTGATTTCTTTCACTGTCACTGTGTCTTAATCCGTAGTGTTCTGGCCTTGAACCTGTCTAAAGTGATCTCTTTGGCAAGATTTCGGCCTCCCATGTCTGTCTGGTTGCTCTGCTCTAGATAGCGTTCAAAGAGGGCTTTGCCCTTGTCCTCGTAAGTCCTCTGTCAGATGAGGTCAGAACCTTGGAAGTCAGAAATGCTCTTATTCTTGACTACCCCACTCATTTTTTTATGTAGTCGCCAGAACAATTTCAGTGGCTTCTCTGTGCCTCCTCTTTGACACACCTCTGCCCATTTTTCACTTTTAACAACCTTGACCAGTTTTTTGAAATGGCTTACTTTTGTGTGCATCTCTCTTTCTAAGTGCATGCAGGGACTAGGATGGCCAGCTTTGTTCTTCTTGGCATTTTGCCATCTCCTTACAGCACTACGCTTATCCACCCAAGCCTTCTCCACCTCGCAATTCCACCAAGGTGGCTGCTCCCAGCTTTTTTTTTCTGCCCTGAAACTTTCTGCGCTTGTCACGTCTTATTTTACTCACCACATCTTGCCCTGTACTGTCATACTGGAAAGTCTTGACCATTAGCTTGAGCTTTCTGGTTCTGCCTTTCTCCACCAATATGCTGCAAGGGTGGTGGTCGCTGCCGTGGTGTCCTAAGACACCCCACCTACACACTGCAGTGAGTGAATGTGAAACCAGCGCCAAATAAATAGTGACACAGCCATTGTTGATACAAACCAGGTCAATGGTTTCAAGTGCAGTCTTGAGCTCCTCCCCCTATGTGTTGGGGGAAATGTTTCCCCATGATCTACCTTTAGCGTTGAAATCGCCACAGAAAATAAAATTTTTCTCGTGACCTAATATGTCACTTAAGCACTGCCACTTCTGGAAATCCCTACTCGCGTTGCGGGCATAAACATTAACCAACACGAATGGTAGAATGGATTGAACTCTTAACGCCAGTATTTGTATATCGTCACTGTCCCAACTGGACATGTCTAGTTCTGACGCCACCATACTGTCGCAAATGAGAATCGCCATTCCCAGAAACATTTGAAGCCGGCAATTCGGAGTAGCTGATCGCCCAGTCGCGTCTCCTGGCGCGCTACAATGTCATTCCTGTAAACCAGGGCGGTTTGGTATCATGGCATGGAGGAATGTCAACATCAGCAAGGAGTGGCAGCACACGAGACACAAGGCTATGTACAGACATGATCACCTTCGCTAGACTTGGGTATATAAGATTGAAAGTCCAAACCATAATATATGGTAAACACCCCAGAAGTCGGGTGTGTCGGCCTAACAGCGCAAGAACGCAGCTCTGCTGTAAACAGGCATAACGCAACCACGTCTGAAAAAAACAACAACTCCGGATGAACGCAGAAGAAGAAGAAGATATATGGTAAACATAACACTCGATCACTATTAATTTTGATTGACAAATGTATTTGATATAAGAATCTGGCTGATATTATTGCGTGGTTGTTGTTGTTGTTGTTGTTGTTGTTGTTGTTGTTGTTGTTGATGTTGTTGTTGTTGTTGTTGTTGTTGTTGTTGTTGTTGTTGCACTTTGAACTCAAGCGTATTACATTTATGCTACTTTTAGTAATACTTAGCTTGCGTGTGGATTAGCTTTATCTTTTTACCAATGTCCCTCTCCGTCAGGCGAACGCACTCCGACATCAGAAGTACTTGTAATTTACATCCCCAAGTAAAGGACGAGAAGTCAACATGTTAGTCCAACTGACCGTTGTAGGGGTTGAACCTTCTACATCAAAATCAGCACACCGGATGTTTAAGAACTAGCGCTCTTATCCATTCTCCCGAGCTGACCTAAACTATATATATATATATATATATATATATATATATATATATATATATATATATATATATATATATATATATATAGTCTGGTCTATATAAATACTGGCGTAGTCGCAGACCTGCACACAGGCGCATCAGGCCATATGGTCGTCTTCTACTGACCGGAGTAGCAGTGGGATTCGGCAGCCCCCTGAGCGACTGAGCAGCCCTCTATAGGAACACACTGCTAACCTCCATAGCATGAGGAAAGGGCTAGAAAAGGTGCCCTAAACATTGTCTGCTTCATCACTACATAACCAGCTAGCCGCGGTTGGTGGGTACCCTAAGTGCGGTCGACATACAAAGAAAGATAAAACAAGCAAAGCTAAAAGAGTAAACCATATTCCTTTAACAATTGGAACTTGGAATGTACGCACACTACTTCACAGAGACGGCGCGTCAGGTCCAGAGAGACGAACAGCACTGATTGGGAGAGAGCTTGGCAGGTACAGCATCGACATTGCAGCCTTGAGCGCGACACGACTTGCAGAAGAAGGCCAAATCTGTGAAATAGGTGCCGGCTACACATTTTTCTGGAGTGGAAGGAAAAGCGAGGAAAGACGCCAATCTGGTGTGGGATTTGCCATTAAGTCGGCCCTGGTCGGCAAATTAGCTGGATTTCCAAAGGCTATAAACGACAGGCTCATGACCATGAAGTTGCCCCTGCTGAATGGAAGGAAGCATGCAACCATTGTGAGTGTCTACGCACCAACTATGACCAACGAAGATGATGTCAAGAACAAGTTCTATGAGGACCTGCACAATGTATTAACATCTGTTCCCAAAGGAGACAAACTTATACTCCTTGGGGATTTCAATGCCAGAGTAGGCACGGACACCACCTCTTGGAGTGGCATTATTGGAAAGCATGGAGTCGGAAATTCTAACAGCAATGGACTCCGCCTCCTTCATACATGTGCCGAACATGATCTCCTGATTACGAACACAATTTTCCGTCTCCCCATGATAAATATGACATCTTGGATGCACCCTCGCTCGAAACACTGGCACCTCATTGACTATGTCATCGTCAGGAGGAGTGACAGACAAGACGTTCGAGTGACAAAATCCATGTGTGGTGCCGAATGTTGGACAGACCATCGTCTCATTGTCTCGAAAATAAACATCCACATCAGGCCACCACGGCGTCCTCAAGGTGCAAAAATGCAAAAAAAGCTAAATGTTACCCTCCTAAACAGCAAGAAGATGCAGCAGTCGTTTGAAAATATGCTGGAAGACCGCCTCAAGCCCAATGCTGCAGCTAAACAGGATACATAAACAGAATGGAGAGCCCTAAAGGACATAATTTACAACACTGCTATGGAAATCCTGGGGCCAGCCCCCCGAAAGCATAAAGACTGGTTTGATGAAAATTCCGAAGACATCAACCAATTGCTGGCCGAGAAACATCTTCTCCTCAAGGCGCATTTGAATGACCCAAAGTCAACATCCAAAAAAGATGCTTTCAAGAACATTCAGAGACTAGTGCAGCAGAAACTTCGGCACATGCGGGACTCCTGGCTGAGAAGCAAAGCTGATGAAATTCAGGGCTTTGCTGACAGACATGATATGAAAAACTTCTACGACTCACTGAAAGCGGTCTATGGTCCTACATCACCAGGCATAGTTCCCCTCCTCAGTGCAGATGGGGGAACATTGGTCACCGATAAGAAAGAAATCCTTCAACGCTGGGCAGAGCATTTCAGCAAAATCTGAAATGCAACTTCCTTCTTCGATGATGAAACCATCAACTGCCTTCCTCAAGTTCCCACCAATGAGACACTTGATGACCTGCCAACCATAGTGGAAGTAAACAAAGCTATCCATCAACTCTCCAGCGGCTAGGCACCTGGTCCTGACTCCATCGCAGCAGAAATATACAAGGCAGGTGGCCCGGTCCTAACAGAGCAGCTTCACCAAGTCTTCACAAACATATGGATGAACGAGACCATGCCACAAGATTTCAAGGACGCGTCAATAGTCCACCTTTACAAACGTAAAGGAAACCGCCAATCCTGTGACAACCACCGAGGCATCTCCTTACTTTCAATTGCAGGGAAGATACTCGCCAGAATTCTTCTCAATCGCCTCACGGCCCATCTCGATCAAGGTCTTCTTCCTGAGAGTCAATGTGGCTTCAGAAAAGAACGTGGAACTGTTGACATGATTTTCGCTGCAAGGCAGCTGCAAGAGAAATGTCAGGAACAGAACTGCGAAACGTTCTCCACTTTCATTGACCTTACCAAGGCTTTTGATACAGTCAGCAGAGAAGGACTGTGGAAGATTGTGGCAAAATATGGCAGTCCACGAAAGTGTGTCCAAATAGTGCGGCTATTTCATGACGGCATGCAGGCAAAAGTACAGGAAAATGGTGAACTGTCTGAACCCTTTCCTGTCACCAATGGAGTGAAGCAAGGATGTGTCCTGGCACCAACACTGTTCAGCCTCATGTTTTCAGCCATGTTGATGAATGCCTTCGAGAACGACGACATTGGAATAGACATCAACTACCGTATGGATGGAAAGTTATTCAATCTCAGAAGGCTGAAAGATAAAACCAAAATTAACAGCGACACCGTCAGAGAGCTCCTGTTTGCTGATGATTGCGCTCTATACGCCAACTCAGAGGTGGACATGCAACATAATGTTTCAGCTTTCTCACATGCCTGTGCCAACTTTGGGCTCAATATAAACTTGGAGAAGACTGTAGTTATGTACCAGCCAGCTCCAGGGAATAATCACACTGTGCCGAATATCAAAGTGAATGATCATAGACTAAGTGGTGTGGACAAATTCACCTATCTTGGCAGCACTGTGTCACAAGCTGCCACAACTGATGACGAAGTGAATGCAAGAATCTCCAAGGCCAGTGCGACCTTTGGCAGACTGTACAAGAATGTATGGGGCTGAACTGGAATAAGCCTGCAAACAAAGCTAAAAGTCTACAAAGCAGTTGTATTATCCACACTGCTATATGCTTGTGAAACCTGGACTGTTTATCAGTGACACGATAGGAAATTAAACCACTACCACACCGTCTGAATATGGATGCTACTGAAGATTAAATGGCAAGACAAGATTCCAGACACTGAAGTCCTAGAAAGAGCATCCATGCCCAGTATCCACACTATTGTCGCGGAAAATAAACTTGTTATGTTCGATCGATGACAACCAGACCCGACATTAATCTGCAAAAACCAGTAATCCTTTGATGTTGTACAGACTGAGAAAAATATGGCGTCAAAATGTCTACACCTGGTCGGCATTTCTATATGATGTGGATTGTTCGGGGAACAAATTGGTCGCGTTACAATGTCTACACCAATCGGCATTTTGTTAACAAAATTGTTGCTCAAGACGAACAACGGCGTCATTTGTCTGCAAGGCGGGAGACGGCATTTGAAGTGCTAGATGGAAAGTCTGGACAAGACGCGGAATGGATTCTGGGATGTGGGGAATTCTCAGGTTGAACTATTGATGTACGGGACAAAGAATTTCCCCAAATGAAAGCAAATTTGACCGCAGATTGACTCCAGTTAGTCTAGAATAGGAGGAGAAAACCAGACTCTGGACTGATTGGCGTCTATACTTTTTGGGGACGTCACTCAAGCACTGATATAAAGCCCAGTTGCGGTAAACAAGTGGAGTGAGTCGGCCAAAAATTCTGAAGTGTTAACATCGGTGCAATTTTCCGAGTTGTGTTCCATGAAAGAAACTAGGGGTGTCAAATTGTTTATAGTTATCGGCGGACATAGATCCCGTCTGTGATCGCCTAGTTTCGATTAGCAACCGGAATAGGCATATGGTAGGCTACTAATCATATCTAACTTAGAGTATGATTAGGAATAGAGTACAGTACTGTGCGGTGTTATAATGTATTATAGGTGCGGTGATATAATGTATTATAGGTGCGGCGATATAATGTATTATAGGTGTGGTGATATAATGTATTATGATTAGTGATAGAATGTTCTATAAGTGCGGTGCTAGAAAGTATCATAGGAGCGTCGGCACTAGTATTCTATTGTGTGGCTTCAACTAGCTTGTGTGATATATCATTTTACTCAGGGAGTTGAGGCCAATGTAGTGGAATAATAATTAGAGAGATTAAGGATGGTTGAGAGGAAGGAGAAGAATGTGAAATGGTAGGATCTTCCTGTAGGGCATCTGCTGGGTTTCTACCCGTTCCTCTATTCTTTCCTGGTGTTGCCATGTCTCAGATCATATGATGAGTTATTTGGCCGTATGACAGAGATCGAATCTCTGTTATAGATCTGAGTGCTGCTATTGGCCTACACTCACCTAATTCCGGCCAGGATTGAGTTGCCCTCACCATAGTATTCTCTATTCTACAGGTTCCATTTACAGGTCCACGTATGTGTGCTATGATTTTCAACATTGAAGCTAACACATTTTAGAACATGATGGTTCAGAATTTGAAGACAGAAGTTGCTGAGAGGCCGCTAAATTGGGCTTATACCCAAGTTGGTTTACGGGAACCTGGCTTCTGCTGAGCAGGACATGCTGGTGAGATTTATGTTTTAGCAAGTGATAAGTGTATCACTGAACAGTCAGAACATTGTAGATATACACTACTGATACCAGGAACAGTCATACAATTTTATACTGATACCTAGAACAGTCAGAGTGTGGTGTTATTATGGGGAATCTTTAAAACCAGTGACACTAGATACATTAATTTTTCCCCAGTAACAGTGACAATAGTTTTAGAATTCTCTGATAACAATCATTTAAATAACAGAGGAAATTCATAGTGTGAAACAGATTGAAGACTCTCATTAGACAGTGTTTGTCATGGGTGTCCAAGCATCCTAGTGGTTCAAGAGACAACGGAGGAAGTCTTCACGTGACCGGAGGAGCATCACCTTGGTGAGGTTGCTTGTCTGGACTAAATGGTGCGAGTGTGTTCT